>CM046675.1:2259567-2296406 GCA_025594165.1 Tamias sibiricus | reverse complement strand
TGATGTATTTTAAGGGGATTTTAAATGGAAAAATCACAATGAAAATAACAGCACATGCAAAAAAGAAGAAAATTGACTAAAGCAAAGATACAATACAACATGAGTAAGTGAGAGTTAGGTAATTGAAAGTTGTTAATTATATTAGCAATGTAAAATAACAATTTGAAAGAGGTTTAATTAACTAATTAGCAATGGAGAAAATTGAATAAAAATCAGAAAAAAAAACATAGCAACAGTAAAAGTAGAAATATACTAAAATATTCTTTAAGAAACAATGTCTGATAAATTAGAAATGTCAGGACAAAAAGATATCAAATATTAAACAGTAAATTAAAAGATGTAAGGTAAAGAATTTATAAGGACAGTTTTAAAACTCTTCATCAAAAAGTTGGTAGAACTAACAAAAAAAGAAGTTTTATTTACAAAGATTCTTCTATATGGTTTATGATTAATTTCTTAGCATAAGACTTCCAGAAAGGAATTGAAGTATATACTCTTAAAAAATAAAAATGGATGGGAATACGAATCACATCTCAGTAATAACCCTGAATGTTAATGGCCTAAACTCACCATTCAAAAGACACAGATTGTCAGACTGGATTAAAAAAAAAAAAAAAAAATGACCCAACAACTTGCTGTCTCCATGAAACCCACCTCATAGAAAAAGACATCAATAGACTGAATGTGAAAGGCTGGGAAAAGTCTTATCACTCACATGGGGTGCAGAAGCAAGCAGGGTTTCCATTCTCATATCAAATAAGGTAGACTTCAAGCCAAAGCTAATCAAAAGGGACAAAGATGGATATTTCTTACTACTTAAGGGCATCATTCATCAACAAGATATAACAATTATAAGTCTATATGCCCCCAAATAATGGAACACCTACATTCATCAAACAAACCCTTAAGAATACAAAAACAAACATAAAAAAAAAACAAAAAAAAAAAAACTGCTCCAACAACTGGAAGCTAAACAACAGCTAAAACAACATGCTACTGAATGAACAAGGGGTTGAAGAAGACATCAAGTAGAGATTAAAAAATTCCTAGAGATTAATGAGAAATGAGAACACAGATACATCATATAGAAATTTCTGGGACACTATAAAGGCAGTAGTAAAAGAAAAATTTATTGCACTGAGTTCATTCCTTAAAAAAAGAAAAAAAAAAAAAAACAAATAAATGACTTAACATCACACCTCAAAGCACTAGAAACAGAGGAACAGATCAACACTAAGAGCAGTAGAAGACAGGAAATATTTAAAATCAGAGCTGAAATTAATAAAATTGAGACTAAAGAAACAATTCAAAAAATTGACAAAACTAAAAGTTGGTTCTTTGAAAAAAAAAATAAATTGACAGACCCTTAGTGATGCTAAAAAAAAGAAGAGAAAAAACTCAAATTACTAACATCTGCGATGAAAAAGGAAATATCACAACAAACACCTCAGATATACAGAAGATAATTAGAAATTACTTTGAAAACTTGTACTCTAATAAAATAGAAAATACTGAAAGCATCAACAGATTTCTAGAGTCGTATGAATTGCCCAAACTGGAACTGGAGGCTATACACAATTTAAACAGATCAATTTCAAGTGAGGAAATAGAAGACACCATCAAAAAACTACAAAACAAAAAAAAAAGTCCAGGTCCTGAGGGGTTTACAGTGGAGTTCTACAAGAACTTCAAAGAAGAACTAATACCAATGCTCTTCAACTTATTTCAAGAAATAGAAAAAAAAAAAAAAAAAAAGGAGCTTTTCCAGACTCTTTCTATGAGGCCAATATTACATTAATTACAAAGCCAGGCAAAGAAACTGCCAAAAAGAAAACTTCATGCCAATAACTTTAGTGAACTTAGATGCAAAAATCCTCAACAAAATTCTGGCAAATCGAATAAAAAAAAAAACATATCAAAAAAAAAAAATCCCATACTTTGTGCAGGCCACGATCAAGTGGGGTTTATCCCAGGGATGCAAGGTTGGTTCAACATTCAGAAATCAATAAGGTTGGTTCAACATTCAGAAATCAATAGACATAATACATCATCATCAATCAATAGACTTAAAAATAAAAATCATATGATCATCTTAATAGATGCACAAAAAGCATTTGACAAAATACAACACCCCTTTATGTTCAAAACACTAGAAAAACTAGGAATAACAGGAACATATCTCAACATTATAAAATCTGTTTATGCAAAGCCCCAAGCTAATATTATCTTAAATGGAGAAAAATTGAAAAATTCCATCTAAAACCTGGAACAAGACAGGGATGCCCCTTTCACCACTGCTATTTAACATAGTACTTGAAACTCTGGCTAGAGCAATTAGACAAACTAAAGAAATTAAAGGGATCCAGATAGGAAAAGAAAAGCTCAAATTAGCACTATTTGCTGATGACATAATAATATACCTAGAAGACCCAAAAAACTCTACCAAAAACTTTTACAACTAGTAAATAAATTCAGCAAAGTAGCAGGTTATATATAATCAATACTCATAAGTCAAAGGCATTTTTGTACATCAGTGACAAATCCTCTGAAAGGGAAATGATGAAAACTACCCAATTTATAATAACATTAAAATATATATATCTGGAAATCACTTAAAAAGGTGAAAGACCTCTATAACAAAACCTATAGAACACTAAAGAAAGAAATTATAGAAGACCTCAGAAGATGGAAAGACCTCAGAAGATGGAAAGACCTACCTTGTTTTTGGATAGGAAGAACTAATATTGTCAAAATGTCCATACTACCAAAAGCATTATACAGATTTAATGCAATTCCAATCAAAATCCCAATGACATTCCTCAAAGAAATAGAAAAAGCAGTCATGAAATTCATCTGGAAAAATTAGAGACTCAGAATAGCTAAAAAAAAAAAAAAAAAAAAAAAAAAATCCTTAGCAGGGAAAGTGAAGCAGGTGGCATCACCAATTAGAGAAATGCAAATCAAAACTACTATAAGAATTCATTTAACTGCAGTCAGAATGGCAGTTATTAAGAACACACATACACACACACACACACACACACACAAATCCTTAGCAGGGAAAGTGAAGCAGGTGGCATCACCATACCAGACTTTAAATTATACTATAGAGCAATAGTAACAAAAACAGCATGGTATTGGCACCAAAACGGACTGGTAAATCAATGTTACAGAATTGAGGACACAGAGACTAATACATATAATTTCAGCTATCTTATATTAGACAAAGGTGCCAAAAATGTACAGTGGAGAAAGGATAGCCTCTTCAACAAATGGTTTTGGGAAAACTGGAAATCCATATGCAACAAAATGAAATTAAACCCTTATCTCTCACCATGCACAAAATTCAATTCAAAGTGGATCAAGGACCTAAGAATTAGACCAGAGAAAATACGCCTAATAGAAGAAAAAGTAAGCTCCAATTTCCAACATGTCAGATTAGGTCGAAAGTTTCTTAATAAGAATCCTGTAGCACAAGAATTAATATCAAGAATCAATGAATGGGATAGATTCAAACTAAAAAGCTTCTTCTCAGCAAAAAACAATCAGTGAGGTGAATAGAGAGCCAACTAATTGGGAACAAATATTTAATGTATGCACATCAGATAGAGCACAAATTTCTAGAATATATACAGAACTCAAAAAACTTAACTCCATAAAAACAAATAACACAATCAATAAATGGGTGAAGGAATTGAAAAGACACTTCTCAAAAGAAGATACACAATCAACAAATACATAAAAAAATGCTCAACATCAATGGCAATTAGAAAATGCAAATCAAAACTACTCTAAGAATTCATTTAACTGCAGTCAGAATGGCAGTTATTAAGACACACACACACACACAAAAAAAAAAAAAAAAAACAATAAATGCTGGAGAGAATGGGGGGAAAAGACACACTCATACATTGCTGGTGGGACTGCAAAATGGTGCAACCATTATGGAAAGCAGTATGGAGATTTCTTGGAAAACTGGGAATGGAACCACCCTATGACCCAACCATCCCACTCCTGGGTCTATTCCCAAAGGCTTAAAACTTAAAAACAGCATATTACAGTGACAAAGCCACTTCAATGTTTATAGCAGCACAACTCATAATAGTAGGTTGTGGAACCAACCTAGATGTCCCTCAGTAGATGAATGGATAAAGAATGTGGTATATATGCACAATGAAATTTTACTCAGCAATAAAAGAAAATAAAATAATGGCATTACCAGGTAAATAGATGAAGTTGTAGAATAAAATGCTAAGTGAAGTTAGTCAATCTCAAAAATCCAAATACCGAATGTTTTCTCTGATATAAGGAGGCTGATTCACAGTGGTGTTAGTTTTTGGTACACAGAAGGATTAGACAAACACTAGAATGGTCAAAAGGGAGGGGAAGGAAGGGAGGGGAAGGAAGGGAGCAAGGGGGGATGTAGGGGAAAAAAAGAAAAGGTGGTTGAATAAGATGGATATCATTATCCTAAATGCATGATTGAAGACTTGAAAAGTATGAATATGCTTTGTATACAAAGAGTGCTATGTAAAAATGATGCTTTATTTGTGTACTATGAACTGTAATAAATACTACTATTATTAATACAACTTTGAATGAAAAAAAAAATCTGTTTTATAATAAAATTCAAAAGGAGCTGGAGTTGTAGCTCAGTAGTATAGCACTGCTGAGTTCAATTCCTAGTATACCTATGCCTATATGTATATATATATATATATATATATATATATATATACACACACACACACACACACAATAAAATCTAGATAAATTATATTACTAATCACATGAACATAGTAAACATTAAAAGCAGTATATACAAATCATAAACAAAACAGGGGTAATATTTACACATGTAATTAAAAGCATATATAACTTCATTAAAAATGGGCACATTGTTCACATGTATTTTAATTTCACATAATATAGTCCTCAAGTGAGAAATCAGGAGAATTTCTATTCAATTATAATATATAGGTATAAAAATAAAAATGATATTCATTTATGTGAGAAAACATACTGAAAAACACTGAAGCTACTCCAAACAGTGGAACTCAAAAAGAGACACAAGAACTAGAGAAAATGTAACCCACAAAATTCTGCATAACTGCATTATTTTAAAAATCCTTTTTTAAAATATTTTTTGTAGTTATAGGTGGACAGAATGCCATTATTTTATTTCTTTGTTTTTTTTGAAGTGGTAATAATGATCAAATCCAGTGCCTCACATGTGTGAGGCAAGCCCTCTGCCACTGAGCTACAGCCCCAGCCCTATAAATTCTTCTTTAAGCCACACTTGTCAGATAAGGTTTTATAGACACTACGAGCAGGCATTGTGAATCACTGCTATTCATTACATGGAAGAAAAATTTCACAGAAAATCCAGTATAAGCATTCAGAAAAAGCTTGTGGTGACTGAGTTGTGAAAAAATTTGAATGAATAAATGTTTAAATTATATAAAGAAACTCTGCTATAATATTAATACATTAAATATTTTAACATATAAACATTCAGACATGTGCACACATTTTCTAGAGATACCCCCAAGATCAGTAAATGTCTGTTAGATTATGCAAATCCTCACAGGGATTAGGGAGTACTTTGTTTATTTGAATACAGGAAGAACACTGGAGAGCAGAAGGAGTTTAAAGAATTGGGAAGTATGGTAAACATATAGCAGGGCATACTTTCATGTATGCAAGAGAAAAAAATATAGGTTTAGGAAAAATAATTTCTGCTGGATTTTAGCTTCTCAACATTTTAAAATGTGACTTTCTCTTTGACATTTGGACATCTTATTTGTGTTCTTTACTTAATTTATTTCTACCCACATATATGGTTTCTATTACTTTTCTCTTTAAATTCCAAGGTTATTGCTTTGGGGACAGAAAAATGACCAAGGATGACTTAAACACAGCAAGATGTGTTTGTTGGAAAATAAAATATGGCATTTTTTGTTATTAATAACTACTGATGTCCCTTCATGCTGTCCTCAATGGAATGAAAGAAAGAGAAGATATATAAAAAGATTCTACACAATTATTTTTCCAAGTATTTTTCAGACAGAAACACTAAAATACTTTGGAACCATTTTCAATCTCCAGATTGTGACCACTGCTTTGCAAAGATAGGTTAAACATAAAAAGAAAAATATTTAACATTTTCTTTTCTACATAATATTTAACATTTTCTTTTCTACATAAACAAATGCCTGATCTTCATCCTAAAAAAAAAAAAAATCTATTTTTTTTTTCATGCAGAGTAGAAGCTGCCAAGAAATATTCTACTATGGAAGAAAATTAAATATTGGTTGTGAATTAGAAATTCTGAAGGAAATTTAGGCTCACCCACAAACACCAGGTTTCTATACACCTCTAACATCACATCTCCATATAAAGTCTTCTGAGCAGAGTCCAGGCATTTCCATTCCTCTTCAGAGAAATCAATGTCCACATCCTTGAATGTCAATGGTTGCTGAAATAGAAATGTGTAAATATATATATATATATATATATATATATCACATCAACTATACGATCATTGACACAGTTTTTAATTTGACACAGGTTGTAATAAAAGTTAAAATAGCTGGCTATCACATAGGAAAGTGGCCTTAGTCATTCAACATGATACGTTTTTTGTGGTGCTGGAATTCAAGACAGAGCCTTGTGCATGCAAGGCAAGCACAATAACAACTGAGCTATATTCCCATCCCCAATAATTAGTTATAAGCAGTGAAACTGGTGAATAAATTTGGTATAATAAAACCCAGAGAGAAGAACATGTGGAACAAAACACTGAAGCAAAAATGTGAAAAAAAAAAAAATTCTAACATAATCCTAATGGATAAATAACAGTTGCAATATGTTATTGATTATTCAAAAAGTCATACAAAGCAATGATACTTGAGATATGCCTAGCAAAATTGTAACTAATAACAAGACTCATAAGAAAGTGGTCAACTCTGTGTACACAAGCTATATGGGATCAATGAGACATACTGAAACTTCTACCTGCCCACATATTTATTTAAATGGCAATCTCCAAAGTTGTCTATATTCTATTACTTAAATATATTATAAAACAAGTACTTTATTTAAAAAAATTATTTTTACTTTTTCAGGCCACAAAAACACAACTCATTTTTCAAACAATAAAATAAAAATTTTAACTATCAAATTATTACAAACACTTAGGAATTGGGCAAAGTTGAATTTTATGGCACAAAATTTTAACAAAAGAAACAATAGAAAAGCAAATTAAGAAAATAGACTGTTAAACCCACATTTCATAAGGAAACTGACACATCACATTAAACATTCCCAGATCTCGGGAACCAGTTTTAATGTGAAATTGTGTCCTGACATGGTTCATTTTGAACTACAAAGTGAGAGGAATACTAAGCAGGTAAGGAAAATTCTGAAAGGTTCTGGTACCCTAAATGCCTCCTTGACTGTGTAGAAATACTGCCTCTTTCAGGGTCTCAATATTCACTAGTGAACAAACACATACATACTTAGAGTTAGTTTAAGGTTCTGATCTGTGATGTATTTTTTTTTCTGCAACTGTATTAAAAAAAAATTAGGGGTTTAACCTAAGTGCACTCTACCACTGAGATGCATTTCCAAAATATTGTTTTTTTTTTTTTTTTTTTTAAATTTTGAGACAGAGAATCACCAAGTGGCTTAAGGCCCCTCTAAATTATGAAGATTGGCCTTGAATTTAACCTCTTCTGGCTAATCCTCCCACATCACTGGGATTACAGGTGTGTGCCATCACACATACTCTGTAACCATTTTTGATACCAAATGTGTAAATTTGCAGAATAACCAAAGTTCAAAAAAACAGTTGTCCTATAATTCAATTCTAATACCCCTTAGTACAGATGCAAAAAGTTTGGGGTTCACTCCTATAGAATTTCACTAACTTGAGGTGCTAGTTGCAAGCCCCAGAATAACATCTGTATTAATGATCAGTTTCCTATAAATTGGGGTTCTCTACAACTACACACTAAAGTTACATAATCTGATAGAACTACTCATGGAACAAAAGAGCACACTTATGTAGACAAGTTTCTTATACATAAATCAGGAAGGTGACAATAGAAAACATGCATAGATCATGAAAAATGTCAGAGAAAGATGGGGCACTATATAGGCCATTTTAGGAAGCAGCTGGTTGAAGATATTATCTCCAATTTGGTTTTCTGCTCCAGCAGTGAAGAGCTCCCTTTCCATTATGAATAGAAGATCCTCCTATTTTAAATAGGGTGATTCAGATACTCACATTGCATATTTCCATTTTTTTTTCCATCAAAAATATTTATTTGAACACTTTTACATTCAGTGGTCAGTACAAAATATCTGTAACCAAACTTTGCTTAAGTCTCTCCCCTATGTACAACCATCAGAACACTGAGTCATCTCATGTCAGCCCCCCAAAACATACATAACCATTTTTTCTAAAAACACCTAAGTATTGCCTGGCTTCAGGGTAAAGGATTCTTTATTTTGAAATTTGGTTTATTTTTGTGGTAGTGTGGCATTCTACAACTGAGATATTTCCTTAGCCCTTTAAATTTATCTTTCTTTTTGAGACAGGGTATCACTAAGATGCTCCACTAAGTTTCAACTTGTGACCTTTCTGCCTCAATCTCTAGGTAGTTATGATTATGGGCATGTCCTAATATGCCCAGCAAGATATGAATGTTCTATGCTTCTTGATCCATTCCCTTTTCACCTTCTTTTTGCTCTTCCCTCTAAAAAGAAGCCCTTGACAACATTTGAGATGCATCTATGTTTTATATTTGAAGGCTTCCAGTATTGCAATATATATTTTTAAAAAAAAAAAAAAAGCACCACTTATTACTCATACCTGAATTTGTCTGACAGTCTAGAGATAGCTCCACAACAATAAAAATTATAGCTATGGATAAAATTAAGAAGTAACTTAACCATCCATCAATGATGTTCTTTCACAGTCTCAAAATATGACCTTAGTTTGAATATAATTTTTTTTCTGAAATTTGCTATATCTTTCCTATTTGGAAGTATTTTTTATCTTTCAAATATTAGTGATAAATTACATTTCATAGCTAATGAGAATGTTAGACTGAGACATTCTTCATCCACCATCATATTTCGTTAAATAATCTATGACCAGCCCAACCTTGAGGCACTACACTATGTTTTTCCATCTGCATGTAGTGCATTTTGCATTGAGACTTCTGAAAAAAAAATTTCCCCTTATTCTTTGATATATTTTATTCTCCTTATAAATTATGGCATGTTATCATCTATCTTTCCTAGATCGGTAAGAGGAAAGAAGATACATATCATCTTTGCCTTTCTCTTCAGTAACAGAATCAAGGTGTCTGACCAGCACTGTGTTTCTAGGGATCTGAACCTGACTTTTGGGCAAAATGGTATTAGTATTCCAATATCTAATCTACTTAGATGAAACCTATAGCATATTCTTGTAATCTGTAGACTATCCAGCAAGTCCACAAAGGTTCTCCATTCCGCAACCTAAAATGTGCTCTGTAGAAAGGGATGATTACACACAGGTTGGCATTCTCTAGGCAATTTGACAAACATGGGAGCTCTGGGCACCTTGGTTCAGCTTCATGCAATTCTTACACCCACAACCAAAGACATGGCAGATACTGAAGAGAAATCATACTCTTAAGTTCCTTAAGGGGGCCCTAAACTTGCTGTCTATCATTATGAAAGATAAATATACAAGAGGTTCAAAGATATTTTATTTTAGTACGAAGGATTGGACTCAGGAGTGCTTAACCACTAAGCTGAGCAACATTCCTCCACTTTCATATTTTATTCTCAAATTTATGATCCTTCTGCCTCAGCCTACTAAAATGCTGGGATTATGGACATGCCTCTTCTCACCTGGAATTAGATACAAATACTTTTTTTTATAGAGTTTTTTATGTTATAATCCTCTTTTTCCTCTCATGTGAAACACACACACACACACACACACACACACACACATTTTTTTAATGTTATTTAAAACTCAAAGAAAAAGATAAATTAACATGTTATTTGAAATGTTCCACAGGGAGGTATACTACATAATTTAGTGAAGTACCTGAGAAAAGATGACATTTAGGAAAATCATGCTTACCATATTTTGGAACATGCACTAAGAAACTGGGTAATACCTGGGAAGGAAAGAGAAGCTGAAAACCCCCTGGACCACAGCTCCCCTCCCAAACAAGAATTATTTACATCAGTCAGAATTCTCATGTCATGATCCTATCTTTATCTGAAGGGGTGTGGGAAGGAAGGTACACAGTTTGTTTCAGGCCAGGCTGAGGTCACCAATCTGACACAGACAAAAATGTAGTATCAAGACTGTTGACCCTATAATGTGTGCCAGAGGTGGCAGAATATGGAGCTCTATCAAATTTGGACTAGGGTTAACAGATTACAAAGCTGACCTCAGGTCAGGCAGGGTGGCACACCTTTATAAAACCAGTCATGCAGGATACTGAGGCAGGAGGATTGAAAGTTCAAAGCCAGCCTCCGCAAAAACCAGGTGCTAAGTAACTCAGTGAAACCCTGTCTCTACATAAAATACAAAAAAAAAAATGACTGGAGATGTTGCTTAGTAGTTAAGTGCCCATGAGTTTAATCTCACAACAACCCCCCCCCAAAAAAAAAAAAAAAAAAAAAAAAAAAAAAAAAAAAAAAAAAAAAAAAAAAAAAAAAAAAAAAAACCCCCCCCCCCCAAAAAAAAAAAACAAACAAAAAAAAAAAAAAAAAAAAAAAAACAAAACAGAACAAAACAAAGCTTATCTCAGGAAAGCAGTTTCCCACAATTATTTCTGACTACTTTCACGGAGACCCTGTCTTTTGTTTAATAATGTGCAGTCTTGCAGATTTATCATTTCTAAAAAGACTCTAACCCCTGAAAGTTGGAGTAAAAGGGCCTGGGAAATAGCCACCCAGGCACCACAAAACCTGAACATGGATTCAGAGATTAGCCTGAGACAGAAATAAATGTCTCTCAGATTTTAAAGCCCATCCTCTATTCTTTGGTTGTTCCTCTGATTGAATAAGTATCACCCCAGTCACTTCTGATTGAATAATTTTTACCTGAATAGAAAAAAATACCAGGCTCAGCCCCCTCTGCCCCTGAGTGTCAGGTGAGACAATTTGAACTCAGGCTGCAGGATTTAAGATTGATATGTTCTTGGTTATATTTCTTTCCAGAAAGAGCTTTATATGTGCAAAAAGACCTGGCCATACAAGGGGGCATAAGTATTTAATGTTGAATATAATGATAAATCAATTATAAATGAGAATAATATCAATGACAGATTCACATTTGCAAAGGATACAGTGAAAATTACTTTTAATTTGGGGGTTACATATCCATCATATGCTGGCTTTATGAGATTGGTGTGTTTGATTGGTTACAGGGATAGACCCCAGTGATGTGTTATTGAGCTATATATCCCCAATTGTTTTCAAAATTTATTTTTTGCCAGGTTCTCACTAAGTCACTGAGCCTGTCCCTAAGCTGGTGATCTACTTTTTTAGTCTCCTGTGTCACTAGAATTACAGGTATGCAACAACACACACACACAGCTCATATTCTGGAAGGTTAGAGATGCAGGTAGATTTTGGAAACAGTAGAAAATCTTCTACAGCACCAAAGTTCAGTAGAAACAAAATGAGAAATATATGCATGACTAAACTTTTAGAGGTCATAAACTAAAACAAGTGAAATAAATAATTATAATAATTTATAAATAAATTGGTATTAATTCTTATAATTTACAAGTTATTACAAACAATTGGTACTTTATAATAATTTAAATGTTATAAAATAATTTTAAAATTTATTACATAATAAAAATATGGTTAAAATTTGTAAGAAAAATATATACTTTTAAAATTTTTTAACTAATTAGTTAACTAATTATAATTAGGTACATTTGACAGTAAAAATGCATTTTGATTCATTATACACAATTGCAGCACAACTTTTCATTTCTCAGGTAGTACACAATGTAGAGTCACACCCAATGTGCAGTCTTACTGTACCTAGGAAAATGATTTTGCTAGGCCACAATAATCATGCAATTTTTCTAGGAATCCAAGGAAGTAAAGAATTACACCTCTGTAATAGAAGCACAATTCTTTTTAGCTTAATATTGCTTACTACTTTTTACTATTCAAACATTTTCAAGAGAACACTCAAGTTTTGTTTTGTTTTGTTTTAAATAGAGAATAATTTGGGTAAATGGATTTGGGCTATTTTTATGATTTTTTTTTATTTCTTATCACTGGATAATAGTAAAAAAATGTGCATAAGACAGTGTATTTGCAAACCTTTCATTCTTTTTTTCTTATTTTTTTTTTTTTTTTGTATTTGTAATCTACTTATTTTTTTTTTTTTTTTTTTTTGTGTGGTACTGGGGATTGAACTCAGGGGCACTCGACCACTGGGCCACATCCCCAGCCCTTTTTTGTATTTTATTTAGAGACAGGGTTCACTGAGTTGCTAAGTGCCTCGCCATTGCTGAGGCTGGCTTTGAACTCGCGATCCTCCTGCCTCAGCCTCCCAAAGTGCTAGGATTACAGGCGTGCACCACCGCGCCCGGCTCTACTTATGATTTTTACCTAGACTAAACCCAGACCTTCCTTTTTATAAAACAATTTATCAATATGAAAGAAAGAGACCAAGATAGATCTACTGAAAAGACATTTCCTTCACCAGCAGTTTTTCTAAACAGCTGAGTGTGTAAGAAATTCATTCTTATATTCTTCTCAGTGTGACATATCTGTTTTTTCTATCAACCCCCAACAGAAAGGCTAAAATGTCCAAATCCATACAGCATGCATGGAAACCACACACAATGCATTTTCAACTGTGAACTAATGTTTCCCAGTTCTGGCTAAAGTGTACAGTCACCAAAGGGCTCTTCAAATTCCAAAAACCAAATTGCATTAAAACAATGTAATTTATATCCCTGGAGAGGAACCCAGGCATCTGTGTTTTTTAAAGAGTTGAAAGAAATTATCATGTCTAGCAAAACAAAAACCCACTGCTTTAAATGAACATCTTTTGATCAATGAGTTGGAAATGCATATAAGATATGTGCTCATGCCTTTGGCCTTTCAGGCTCACCCAATTTATTTTTTTTTTCAAATTTTTTTTTTATTCTAAGTTGTTAGAAATGACAGCAGAATGTATTACATTTTATATTATACTTATAGAGCACATTTTTACATATCTCTGGTTGTATACAAAGTATATTCATACCATTCATGACTTCATACATGCACTTAGGGTAATGATATCCATCTCATTCTACCACATTTTTTTTTTTTTCTTCAACCTTTTGCCCCCTTCTTCCCCTCCCTCCCCATTGGCCATTCTAGTGTTCCTCTAATCATTCTAGGCTCCCAATCCCAACCCCACTGTGAATCAGGCCTCTTTATATCAGAGAAAACATTTGGCATTTAGCTTTCTGGGATTGGCTAACTTCACTTAGCATTATATTCTCTAACTTCATCCATTTACCTGCGAATGCCATGATTTCATTCTCTCTTATTGCTGAGTAATACTCCATTGCATATATATATATTAACATTTCTTTCAATCCCATTCATCTACTTAAGGGCAAGTCAAGTTTGGTTCCACAGTTTAGCTTTTGTGAACTGTGTGCTGCTATAAACATTGATGTAGCTGTGTCCCTGTAGTATGCTGTTTTTAAGTTTTTTGGGTATAGACCGAGGAGTAGGATAGCTGGGTCATAGGGTGGTTCCATTCCAAGTTTTCCAAGGAATATCCATACTGCTTTCCATTGGCTGCACCATTTTGCAGTGCCTCGCCACCAACAATGTATGAGCGATCCTGCCTTTTTCTCCCACATCCTCTCCAACATTTATTGTTGTTTGTGTTCTTAATAGCTGCCATTCTGACTGGTGTGAGGTGAAATCTTAGAGTGGTTTTGATTTGCATTTCTCTAATTGCCAGAGATGTTGAACATCTTTTCATGTATTTGTTGATTGATTGTATATCTTCTTCTGAGAAGTGTCTGTTCAGTTCCTTGGCCCATTTATTGATTGGGTTATTTCATTTTGGGGTGTTAAGATTTTTGAGATCTTCATATATTTTAGAGATTAGTGCTCTATCTGATGTGCATGTGGTAAAAATTTTTTCCCAATTAGTAGGCTCTCTATTCACCTCACTGATTGTTTCTTTTGCTGAGAAGAAGCTTTGTAATTTAAATCTATCCCATTTATTGATTCTTGATATTAATTCTTGTGCTACAGAATTCTTATTAAGGAACTTGGGGCCTAATCCAACATGTTGGAGATTAGAGCTTTCTTTTTCTTCTATTAGGTGTAGTGTCTCTGGTCTAATTCCTAGATCCTTGATCCACTTTGAGTTGAATTTTGTGCATGGTGAGAGATAGAGGTTTAATTTAATTTTGTTGCATATGGATTTCCAGTTATCCCAACACCATTTGTTGAAGAGGCTATCTTCTCCAATGTAAGTTTTTGGCACCTTTGTCTAATATAAGATAACTGAAATTATATGCGTTATTCTCTGTGTCCTTTATTCTGTACCATTGGTCTACCAGCCTATTGTGGTGCCAATACCATGATGTTTTTGTTATGATTGCTCTGTAGTATAATTTAAGTTCTGGTATAGTGATGCCACCAGCTTCACTCCTCTTGCTAAGGATTGCTTTAACTATTCTGGGTCTCTTATTTTTACAGATAAATTTCATGACTGCTGTTTCTATTTCTATGAGGAATGTCATTAGGATATTGATTGGCATTGCATTAAATCCATATAGTGCTTTTGGTAGTATGGTCATTTTGAAAATATTAGTTCTGCCTATACAAGAATAGGGTAGATCTTTCCATCTTCTAAGGTCTTCCATAATTTCTTTATTTAGTGTTCTGTAGTTTTCATTATAGAGGGTTTTCACATCTTTGGTTAAGTTGATTCCCAAGTATTTTATTTATTTTTTGATGCTATTGTAAAATGGGGTAGTTTTTCCTCATTTCCCTTTCAGAGAATTTGTCATTAATATGTAGAAATGCCTTAGATTTATGGGTGTTGATTTTGTATCCTGCTACTTTGTGAATTCATTTATGAGTTCTAGAAGTTTTCTGGTGGAATTTTTTGGGTCTTCTAGGTATAAAATCATATTGTCAGCAAATAATAATAATTTGAGTTCTACTTTACCTATCTGTATCCCTTTAATTTCTTTTGTTTGTCTTATTGCTCTGGCCAGCATGTCAATTACTATGTTAAATAGAAGTTGTGGAAGAGGGCATCCCTGTCTTGTTCCAGTTTTTAGAGTGAATGCTTTCAATTTTTTATCTCCAATGTTTAGCATATTTTTTTTTTTTTTTTTTTTTTTTTTTTTTTTTTTTTTTTTTTTTTTTTTTTGTACCAGGGATTGAATCAGGGGTTAGC
The DNA here is from genome assembly GCA_025594165.1 of Tamias sibiricus. Taxonomy (NCBI): domain Eukaryota; kingdom Metazoa; phylum Chordata; class Mammalia; order Rodentia; family Sciuridae; genus Tamias; species Tamias sibiricus. The sequence continues at coordinate 2,280,934 of CM046675.1, read as the reverse complement.
CTGGGGGTATTTTACGGCAGCATATATAGCTTTTACGATGTTGAGATATGTTCCTGTTATTCCTAGATTTTCTAGTGTTTTGAACATGAAGGGGTGCTCTGTTTTGTCAAATGCATTTTCTGCATCTATTGAGATAATCATATGGTTCTATCTTTAAGTCTATTGATGTGATGAATTACATTTATTGATTTCCATATGATGAACCATCCTTGCATCCCTGGAATAAATCCCACTTGATCATGGTGTATTATATATTTGATATGTTTTGTATCCATTTTGCCAGAATTCTGTTGAGAATTTTTGCATTTATGTTCGTTAAAGATATGGGTCTGAAGTTTTTTTTTTTTTAATGTGTCTTTGCCTGGTTTTGGGTTCAGGGTGATATTGGCCTCATAGAATGAGTTTGGAAGTGCTCCCTCTTTTTCTATTTCCTGAAATAAATTGAAGAGTATTGGTGTCACTTTTTCTTTTAAAGGTCTTGTAGAACTCAGCTGTGTATCCATCTGGTCCTGGGCTTTTCTTGGTTGGTAGGCTTCTGATGGCATCTTCTATTTCATCACTTGAAATTGATCTGTTCAAATTGTATATATCATCCTGCTTTAATTTGGGCAGATCATATGATTCTAGAAATTTGTTAATGCCTTTGGTGTTTTGTATTTTGTTGGAGTACAAGTTTTCTAAATAATTTTAAATTATTTCCTGTATTTCCATAGTGTTTGTTGTAATATTTCCTTTTTCATCACATACGTTAGTAATTTGAGTTTTCTCTCCCCTTTTCTTTGTTAGCCTGGCTAAGGGTCTGTCAATTTTATTTATTTTTTCAAAGTACTAACTTTTTGTTTTGTCAATTTTTTCAATTGTTTCCTTTGTTTCAATTTCATTGATTTCACCTCTGAATTTAATTATTTCCTGTCTTCTACTACTTTTGGTGTTGGATTGTTCTTTTTTTTTCTAGAGCTTTGAGATGTAATTTTAAGTCATTTATTTGTTGACTTTTTCTTCTTTTGAGAAATGAACTCAATGCAATGAACTTTCCTCTTTGAACTGCCTTCATAGTGTCCCAGAGATTTCGATATGTTGTGTCTGTGTTCTCATTCACCTCTAAGAATTTTTAAATCTCCTCCTTAATGTCATCTGCAACCCATTGTTCATTCAGTAGCATATTATTTAGTCTCCAGGTGTTGGAGTTGCTTTTATTTCTTTTTTTATCATTGATTTCTAATTTTATTCCATTATGGTCTGATAGAATGCAGCATAGTATCCCTTTTTTTTTTTTTTATATTTGCTAAGAGTTGTTTGTGGCATAGTATATGGTCTATTTTAGAGAAGGATCCATGTGCTGCTGAGAAGAAAGTGTATTCGCTTGTTGAAGGATGAAATATTCTATATAAGTCAGTTAAGTCTATGTTGTTTATTGTATTTTTTGAGTTCTATAGTTTTTTTTTTTTTTTTTTTTTTTCAGCTTCTGTTTGGAAGATCTATCCAGTGGTGAAAGTGGTGTGTTAAAGTCACCCAGAATTATTGTGTAGTGGTCAATTTGACTCTTAAACTTGAGAACAGTTTGTTTGATGAACATGGATGCTCCATTGCTTGGGGCATACATATTTATAATTGTTAAGTCTTGTTGGTGTATGGTTCCCTTGAGCAGTATGTAGTGTCCTTCTTTATCCCTTTTGATTGACTTTAGCTTGAAGTCTACTTTATTTGATATGAGGTTGGAAACCCCTGCTTGTTTCCTCAGTCCATGTGAGTGGTAGGATTTCTCCCATCCTTTCACCCTCAGCCTGTGGATGTCTTTTCCTATGAGATGAGTCTCTTGGAGGCAGCATATTGTTGGGTCTGTTGTTTTGATCCAATCTGCTAGTCTATGTCTTTTGATTGGTGAGTTTAGGCCATTAGGCATTCCATTGTGTTTTTTATTTGGTTAATTGTTTCCTTCATTTCAAGGATTTCTGACTCCCCCCCCCCCCCCCCAGAGTTTCTATCTCTTTTTTGAAGTAATCTTTTGCTACCTGTATTTGCTCTCTTATATCTTTGTTGTAGTGGTCAATTTTTGCCTGTATTTGCTCATTTAGGTCATTCTTTGATTCACAGATTATTTTAATTATGAACCTTCTGAACTCCTTCTCTGACATTTCATCAACTTCGCTGAGCATTGGTTCTGTTATTGTAGCATCCTGGTTTATTTTGGGTACTTTTCTCCCTTGTTTTTTAATTTTGTTTATTTGCCTTACTTTCTTGCAGTATAGATCTGAGATATTACAGTTTTTACCCTATATTCTTATAATATCCTTGCAGGTTGTCTGTGCCTCTCCTTAATGTTGGGCTATCAGAACCTGCTGTTGTCCCTCAAAGTATGCTGCCTGGGGCTGGGTCCACGCAGGTTGGTGTGGGTCGAACTGGTTGAGTCTGAGCTCCTGAGGTGGCCTGCTGGTTGGAAGAGGCAGTCCTCTGAGTGGAGGTCAGTGAAGCTGTTCTAGACTTGTCTGAGCTCTGAACATGGGCTGGGCTGAACTGGGCCTGCCTGTGCTTGGGCAGAGGTTGGCAAAAATTCCCTGAGCCTGGCCACACTCAAGGGGATATCATCAGGACTGACCTGGGGCTGGCCACACTGGGGTGAAGGCCAGTGGGACTGACCTGGGCCTGGTGGCACTCTAATGTAGGTTCCCTGGGCTGTCCTCAACCCGCCTAAACTCAAGCAGAGTTGGCAGGTCTGTTCTTGCTGTCTCCTGCTCTGGGCAGAAGTCAGTGGGACTGGCTGGAGTCTGGACGCACACCAGAGGGGGTCAGTGAGACTGACCTGTGGGTGACTGTGCTGGGGTGAAGGTCAGTGGGAGTGACCTGGGCCTGGAGGCACTCCAATGCAGGTCCCCAGGACATTCCTCAGCCCACCTGAACTCAAGCAGAGTTGGCGGGTCTGTCCTTGCTGTCTCCTGCTCTGGGCGGGAGGTGGGACTGTCACCCAATTTATTAGTCTGTCTAACTATAAAAAGCCCAATTTATTAGTCTAATTTTTTCTATTTTGAATCAAAATTCTGAGAGACTATGAAAAAAATGCTTGAGGTGAACCTGCAGGAGATAATAATCTAATAAACATAAAAATCTTATTTTGAATCAAAATTCTGGAGATTATTGTTGATAATTGGTTGACACTACATCTTAATGCTTGAGGTGAATGAGCACATTATGGCAGGAGCACATGGCAACAGAAATATAAAAAAAAATACAAGTGGTTCACAATTTCCTTCATGTATGTACTCTACAATGAACTGAACAATTACCAGTATGACTTACCTTGTAAAGTTTCCACTAAAAACAAACACACTGGCGCACGCCTGTAATCCCAGCACTTTGGGACTGAAAGTCTTTAATACATAGGCCATTAGGGGACAGTTATCCGAACCAGGGCACCTGCATTATATTATTCATATCCTTTGCATAAACTGATCTTTGATAGTCATTTTTGCACATTTAACTTAAAAAAAATTATTGAGACTTTTCCATGCACAGGACACAGTTCTAAGTGCCTTGTTCATGGACATCATCATTGTACCAAACAATTTTTACTGGTAAAAATTATTACAAAAAATGTATAAAGCCATATGTTTTGGTGCATGCAAGTAATCCTGGCAACTGAGGAGTCTGGTGCAGCTGTATTGCATGTTCAATGACAGCTTGGGTAACAAAATAATATCTTGCATCAAAATAAGAAATAAAAAGATATAACTAAGTGGTAAAGTGATACTTGCTTCCATCCCCAGTACTGAGAAAAAAAATAAATGAATAAAAATAGAATGTTTACCAAATTCTGTCTGAAATAAAAAGAATTATATCCAAGTGTTAGAACATGGATAAATGCCTGAAAATATTAAAATATTAAAATCCAAAATAAACCAATTTGAGATTTGAACCAAATCACATATTGTTGCCAGTATTATGAGATACCTAATCATTTCACAAATATAACACTTAAAATATTTATTTAAGCATGATGTACATATAAAAACATAAAAAGCATTAATGTAAAGGTTTAAAAATTATCTAAAACTAAACACATTTTGCATCAATTTGCTCAGGACAGACTAAAACATTTTCTCCATCTATGAACCAGCATAGAAATGTTTAACTTCATTATTGTAAAATGTATATAAATAAAGTGAATATCATACCACTTATTCACATTCAATACCTGCTTATTACATGCCATTTTTTTATTTTTTCTATGCTTCTACTCATTCCCCAACCTAGACCAGGCCCACTTTGTGTATATTTAATTTTTGTTGATGACATATGTACATGCCTTGAACGACAAAGATAGTAACTATACAGTTTTGACAAATACAATAATAAAAACCTTCACTGCTATTAAGCACAGAATATTTACATCATCCCCAGACAACCATTTTTTTTTATTTTACATGCAACTTTTTGTTCCAGAAGCATGTTAGTGTAATGGATACATAATCAAAATTTCATTTTGTCTTACATTATGCAATATAATTTTAAATACAGCTGCTGAACTCTACAGTACCTGTGAGATCCAATAAGGGTGTGTGCTTCCTTAATGTGTTTGTTTGTATTGATGACTACCTTTGTATTTTATGGGTGCACTACAAATTTTTTATTTGAACATTCAAGAACATTTGAGTTATTTCTTATTTTGCACCATTAGGACTACTGGGCCTATCAATATTCTGAAACAAATAACTATTTTACTCAATTTATTTCTTCCTAGTATTTCAATGATGCAGTATTTTATATTTTTGGTTGCTGTGAGAATTATAATTTCCATCTTAACATTTCAATTTCATTAAGTCAATATTATATGAGTTTACTAAATACAAAATATAAAAATCCCTACCACAGACTGTTTATTTTCTTGTATCCTTTGTGCAATTACTCTAAATGTTTATCTACATATTATACATCCCAAAATACACTGTATAATTTTTTGTTCAAAATAATGATAATTATTAAAAAATGAATAGGAAAAATGTATTAATCATATATTGCTAATATATGCCAGCCATGGTGGCACACATGTATAATCCCAGTGAGTCAGGAGGATAAGGCTGGGAGATCACATGTACAAACTCTGTCTCAGCAATTTAGTAAGGCTCTAAGCCACTCAGCAAAACCCTGTCTCTAATAAAAATATAGAAATCAATTGTAGAAAAAAAAGCTAATATATTATAAAATTTAAGCAGTGATGTAAAACTGTGACAATGATATACCATGCACAGAATTTAATAGATAATACTGAGAAATTAGAAAATACTACTACTGAAATTTTTTGCTACAACACTAGTAGACATTTTTTTTCTAAGATTTTCTTTCTTATGTGCCACAGTCTTAAGAATAAATTATCTGACAACTTCAGTAGCCCAAGGATAACTGGGAACAAATCTGTATCAAAATGAAAGGGGCCAATGACATAATGTATTTTTCCTACATCAATTTATCCACAAAATACCACTGTATTTGCAGAGTTACTACTTTCTGTGTTTGATTGTTTTTTATTCCTTTTTTCACACTTCATTTTTCCCCAATATTACAAAGTATATTTTATGCCAATTAAAAAAGAAGGTGTATAGTGATTTATTTCCAATAAAATCTTATATTGAGTAAAAAATATAAGAATTTTCTAAGACATTCTCATTAATTATGTCAACAGGCACTCTAGGACACCCTGCACACTATCTCCTAGCTCTTCCCCTCTTTTTTATAGAATTTTTAATATAAAATAGAAGGATTTTTATTATAAATAAATGATTTTTTAAAAAGAAGAAAAAACAATAGCACTATTGACTGTATAAATGCAGTCAATTTCATCTAAGTCACCTACACATCTCAGAAAAGTATTTTGTTATCATTAACCCATTATATTCCTTAGCTTGTCTGGGAGGTATGTAACATATAAGGTAACCATTTCATAAATGAGAAACTGAGGCCTAAGGTTTTGAGTGACTCAGTGGTAAAGCCAGGAAAAGCCTATCTTATCTCAGTTATCTTCTTTCTTCTTACTCTATTACCAGGTAATTAAACCCTTGTATGTGCATTGAATTGACTTTCTCCTCCTTCATCACTCAATCCCCAGTACCAAAAAAAAAAGTCAGCTCAATGAGAACTTGTTTGCTATAGTGGATGGAAAGTACTCTCAAATTAGAGCTAGATGCTATCTAGAAATGAGCTGGGGTTTCTACAAAGCTGTCTCTACCATCTGGAAACTCTTGAGTGGTGTCTCTGCTCTAAGTTGGGATTGACATTAGGAATAACTCATAAAATATTCAAAGGATTCTTGCCAACCTCCTCCCCACACACTGTAGAGAGTTATGCAGACCCAAATCCATGAACTACTACAAATCATGCCTTAACTGAATAAATTAGTTCTTTCCAATGTTCTATTCAGATCCACCTGCCTTTTTAGATGCCTTTTTAAAAACTGGATTTATAGAGTTGAGTACAGCATGACCTACTGATTAAAGAGGAAATCCAGGCCACTCACCCACATGGGGTCACTGAGGTCCGAGTCTTGCATGCATGCGGATACAGTCCATACTAATCTCAGTCTTGTTTGTTGCACCATTTTCTGATGGTTCATCCACAAAGTTCAAGTCAATGGGCTGAACTGAACATATAGGCCTAAAATAATGGAAAGAAAATGAAGTGTGTTAGTCAATGGGAAGGGACTAAAATACAATTATCAGGTTGGTAAAAATGAGGGCTTCCTACTTCAAAGTTTGCAAGGCTCACTACTTGCTGAGAGTCACAAGAATTTGAATCCTGGCTTAACCTTTACCAGATATATAATTTCAAACAGTTCAAATCCAAATCCTATTTGTTAAGTGGGAATCATGACCTCTGCACTCCTCAAAGAATTGCTAGATGGAATGCAGGACAGAAGAGATGGATCAGTGATGAAGTATTTTATACCCTATCCCGCAGTGTCCTCAGTGCTCTGATATTCTCCTCAACTACCTCCTTAATTTTTTTCACTTATTCAAACCTGCTTTTAATAAAGAACTAGTAATATTTTTCATAGCAAGATAATAGTGATCAACAAAATTGGGTGCTTTATATTTTCAGGTGATAAATGCTTTGTAACACTGGATAAGCCTTCAAGCCCAAAGAGTAGATTTTGAGAATCAGAGAGACACTAGAAAAGTGATTTTGGGTTGTTCATAAGATTTTTTTAGAGTTTCCAAAATTTTCTCTCTTTGGAATAATAATGATCTTTTGGTATTGGAAACTGAGCAAACAACCACAGAATTTTGAACACAGAGATAATATCGGAGGCAAGAAATTTTCATGACAACATTAATTTTTACTAATTCTAGAAACAGAAAGTGGGTTATATTTTCACTATCCACATTTACCTATTTTAATGGTTCAAATACAATGTATTCTTGCTTATTTGATACTTACTCTTCCAGATAATCCCAGATATGCTGGAAAACCTCTGGACTGAGGAATTCACTTGTCTGTATGCTCTGAGACATGGAGGATCGGTAATATCTTTCTTTCCAAGAGAAATGCACACTGGGGTTTCTACAAAGCATAAAAATGAAAAAAATTAAGCTAGGATCATATTACTACATTTATAATACAGAATATTTAAATTAAAGCATATTGTATCAAAGCACCAAGGAAGTCTATAAAATCACACAGGTATACAAAGTACATTTTTCAAGTTGTACAATGGTGTTTCTTTAGGAAGCACTGTGGATCCATTTGGCTATAAAACCAGACTTCCCATGCTAGACAATCAAACTTTTTATCAAATTCATCTTTCTTAATTAATAATGTTATTACGTGCTATTGTTCCCTGATCCAACATCTGTGTTCTGCAGATTTCAAAAAGAAAATAAACATTCCCTCATTAAATTTGACAGCAAGTCTGACCTATCATTAAACCCATTTTATAAGTGTCTCAACTGCTTATCCTGCCTCCAGCAGGTAAGAAGTAGTAAAATCAGAAATCAGAAAAGAGCTCAGAGAACTTCACCTTCAGATTAATCATCCCTCTTACAACTACAATCTTAGCATCACACTCAGGGACAATAAACTTAAACTTCTGGACCTAAACTTTCATTTTTAATCACTAGTTCCTTTGGTGTGTGTGTGTGTGTGTGTGTGTGTGTGTGTGTGTGTGTGTGTGTAAGGGTAGTATTTTTAAATTGGAGTTTAGAATTCTATGTTAGACTAAGGGATAAGCAAGCAATTGAACACTTTGCAAATTAATAACATTTTTGTTTGCTTCATTTTGCTCCTCCTGAATCTTCATATTTTTTAGTTAATTTTTTTTTAAACTCACACCCCCCACACATATGAAGTGAAACACCAGGTTTCTCAGTCTCCAAATCTGAATATTTATCTGTGCACATCATCTTAGTAGTGATTAACTATAATGATCAGTGGACTGATTTTACCCCAGGACAAAATTAGCTAAGCTTTTAATCATTGTTGCTCATATTATAAAGAGTCATAGAATCCTAAGATAGCTAATCATCTCTTAAATTTTCAAATGCATGTTCTGGTCTAGTAACAGAAGATAATAGTATTGGATTTATTAATAATGATTTCTAAGCTACCTGAAACAGTGCATTCATTTGCTCAAATTACATATATAGAGAACACCTATTATTTTCCAGGAAGCATAATGGGCATTAGAAATAAAAAGTGAATTAAGACTATCTCACACCTCCAGGAAATCACAGTGTAGAAATAAGGCAGGAAAACAAGCCTCTGATACAGTTAACAGTATAGCCAGTACTGTAAAAACATAAAAATTGAATGTATAACCTTATGTGCAGGACCAAGAAAATTAACAGATGATGAGGAGAAACTAGCCAGGCCAGGAAAGATCTAAAGTTACAGAGTGGTCATTGTAGAGAAATAGCATAAACAAAATAGTAAAGTGGAAAATAGTTTGGTGCATGTGAGAAAATGGCAAGTGACTAGTAAGTAGTAAGTTAAGTAACTAGTAAGTAGTTAGTAAGATATCAAAGTTGGGACAGATAATGTTGCCAGATGGAACAGCAGAGAAAAGTAGAAACAGATGCTAAATTAAAAAGTGTTTTGGGGCTGGGGTTGTGGCTCAGTGGTAGAGTGCTCACCTACCATGTGTGAGTCACTGGGTTTCATTGATTCTCAGCACCAAATATAAAAAAATAGTCAAATAATTCTCAGCACCACATATGCCAACAAAAATAAAAGTCTGCCAAAATAAAAATTTTTTAAAAAGTGTTTGAATACTTCAATACTTGTATTAAAAATATTTTTAAATGAACTTTTTGAGATAGCTGTAGATTTGCATGTAGTTGTAATAAATAAAAATACAGAGAGGTGTCTTTTATCATTTATCCAGTTTTCACAAGGGCAGCATCTTGTAAAACTATCGTACATGTCACTACTTGATAATGACATTGATAAAATCCACCAATCTTATTCAGAAATTCTTAGTCTTATACTCATTGTATGGTGTGAATTTCATCCTATACAATTTATCAGATATGTAGGGTAATATATCTACCCCATGCTATTAAAAAATTTGATGCATAAGATGGACACATTTAGAATATGCTCTATATTAATCCATGTGGAAGATCTATGGAGAAAGGATTTATGTAGCATAACAGTTCATGGCTAAAGTGGGTTATTTAGGAGTTTGTTTTACCAATCCAGCTAAGACAACAGTAGCATAGAATCAGCAGGGATGGAGAAGATAGAGACAGATGAAATCATTAGAGAAAAGAGTTAGATAAGTATGGATTTGTTACTATTGGAGGGAAAATAAATGGTCAAGCATGTTTCCAGCTTGCTTGACCAGAGGGACTGATGATTCCACTGGAGACAGTTTGAAAATCTGGCTTGGAGAGGAAGGAGATGCTATGAGTTGCATGTGGAGTTTGAAGTACCTATGGATACATAAAAAGTAAATTTGACTGTTAAATAAGTCTTAAACTTTAGGCAGAAGAATGGGCCTGATGTTTAGAAACACAGAAGTCCTTATCACAGGACAAAAATGAATCCATGAAAGTGGATACAGTGATCTAGGCAGAATGTACAATGAGGAGAGGAGGGACCCCATTTGGAGAATCTAAGAAACTAGTTAACTGAGAAGAGTAGGGTCAAAAACAGTAATAAAAAAATTATTAACACTACCAACACTATTCAAGAAGATAAGATCTGAAAAAGGGCTGATTTGACATGAAGAGGTCATTAGCCACCTTGAAACTGAAAAACTGTACTTTCTGTTTATTAATGATGGCACAAAAATTTCAGTGATTTGAGGGATATACAGAGGTAAAAAGGAAATGTTCTTTTTTTAAAAAAAATTTTTAGTTGTATATATGGACAGAATATCTTTATTTTATTTGTTTATTTTTTTTATGTGGTGCTAAGGATCAAACCTGGTGCCTCACACATGCTAGGCAAGTGCTCTGCCACTGTGCTATACAGCCCCAGCCCAGGAAATGTTCTTTTTATATAGAGGTGATTATTATGCCCAAAAAGGTAAAGCAAAAAGAATGAAATATTCAGGATATTGGAAAGAAAAGGAACGTTGTAGAAAAGGATCCTGGAAGAGGCAGGCAGAAAGGAGTCAAAGGCTTACATGGAGAATATGGTATTGAATGAAAACCCCTGGACCCCTCATTCCAAGAGGAAGGAAAAAAGACAAGATGACATGCAGATTTAAATGTTTCTATAGAAGACAAACAGAAATCATGGCTGATGCCTTCAGTTTCTTGATGAGGCAGGAGGTAGGCAAAGTTAGCTGAAATGGCAGTTAGTTCCACTGAGTAGTGGTTGGGGGAAAAAAAAAGGTAAGGGTTTAGAATGGGGGTGAGGATAGGGAATGTGACTTTTTCATGGCCCCAGTGTTCTCAGTTCTGTGTTTCTCTCTGGTTTCTATTAGCTATTGAAGGAGGGAAAGATACAGGAGAAAGCACCCAAATTATTATTCCCCTGAACAGGTTGTGAGGAAACTGAAATCTATCATGGGGTCCAGACTGGAGAAGCAGGAAGAGAAGCTAGGACAGGAATGGAGAAAAAGGGAACCAGAAGGTTTTATGAGGTAAAAAAAAACAGACATATAAGAGAATGAAATGAGAAAGTCAAATGATGAAAATGAAAGTAAGTATCCCTCTCATGACCACATCTAGAAAATTTACCTATAATTAGAAGAGCATCTTGAAATCCAGTATATTTAAATTAAAGGTTAATTTTATTTTATTTTTAGAAGCAGGGCAGACCTGATTTATGTATTGCAATTAGTAAGTAGAAAGAAAGTGGAAATTAATGTATTCATTACTGAAGTAAAAAAAATTATAAAATACTTGGATGACACTTTCAAATATGTTTGATTTGCACTAACATTTGTCATTAGACTAAACTGAAGTAGAAAGAAATAGAAAAAAATAAAAGTAAAGACTGTTTCTGAGCAGTGGTAAAAATGGAGGTGAACACATGAATTATCCAAACCCCAGAATGCAAACCAACTCTCATGTGAGTAGTCATGTACATGGACCCCCAAGTCCACCTCCAACACCCAAATACCTAAGCACCAAAACTGTCAGCCAGCATCCAGGTGAGCAGCAGAAGATAAGCAGGGCAACAAAAATTGGACTTTTAGCAATCTCATTATTCAATTTGTGATTCCATAAAAAAAATATAAGAGTTTTTAAGTTGGCAGATATTTAGTTGTATTTTCTAAAGAGATTGATAGTTAATGTGACCTAGGTCTCATATAACAAAAAGCATGGAGCAGATTCAAAAAGAGGCAAACAGAAGACACTGTTGTTTTTTCCTAAAGCAGAAGAGAGAAATTCTTGGTTCCACAGCCGCATGCCACCTCTTATATGGACCTCCATGGCAAAGTTCTGGTTTCTCTATGTGCCATTAATTTATGTGACTCCCCACCCCCATTTCTCTCTGACTCCCAAAGACCTTCCTTGTATTTAATGTCACCTCTAGCCAGTTATGAAAACTTGGATATTTCCCTACACTCTTCCAACCTCAGCTTCCTGGAAAGAGACACAGGGTGAGCATCTGTACCCTGCTGCCTTTCCATTCTACCACATCCTCAGTGCCCTCTTCTCCAAAAGTACTTCCTAGACTCTTATTCAAACTGCACTCTTTCTCCTTTGAACTTTCCCAAAAGTTTGCTTCACCTCTTCAATGCTAGTTTATTCTATTTTGCTTGTATAACAATTAATCTACTCTAGAAATTTTTAAGTAATCTGAGGACAAAACCCCTCTCAAATATGTCTTGTAGTTTTATGGCTGCTTGAGGCTCCAGTGGCATGGCCAAGTTAGTTAATGTCTTTGAACCTTGGTGTCTTTAACTCTGCTTCCTGCAGAGGGTGGTTGAGAGGCTGACTTCAAATAATGTGTTATACTTTTTTTTTATATAGTGTCTGGTCACCAAGACATTGGTTCTCTTAGATCAAGTGCTACATAATTTGTACCTGACAAATTAAACTACTAAGGATGTACTAGAGAAAGGTCTGTTAAGGTTCTAACAGTGCCACATGAAAGTAATTGTATTAAACGTGTATCATCCTTCATTTCTCTTCAGCTCAAACTATCCTCCATCTATATTCTTGAGCCAAAATTATGCCCCCCATCACCTCTCTTTCTTCTGGATCACCTTTGTCTCAGACTTGCCACATGACTGCCAACTTTCCCCCCTCGGGGCCTTAAGCTCACATACAGGCTTTATAAAAAAAAAAAAAAAAACAAAAAAAAACAAAAAAAAAAAAATCAAGGATAGGGGTTGGAATTGATAATGCTGTACAAATTATATTTCATAAAACATAAAACAGCCAACAATGGAGGGACTCAAGATACCCCTTTTGAATAGCAAGAGTTTGAGTTTTGCTTCTCTTATGCATACTAGGGCTCTGAGCATGATTTTATTAAAAAGAAAATTGAAAGGAAAGACCCATGGTCTAGGTTAGGAAGACTCAAGGTCTCTCCTTTGCAAACCAGTGCTAATTTTCCTACTCCCTGGATCACCATGCAAACATGGGTATAGAGATCAAATATTGATAGGGAAGAGATCAAATAGTGCCATTGTATTGCCTTTGACTTTTAGAACAATGACTGTTCAAAGCCTTTTGTCAAACAAGTCTCACCCAAAGTTAGAAAGCTGAAGTATTTTTTTTTCTTTTCAGTTTATTTTTTCTTAATGAACTATTCTCATTCTGTATTTTTTTCAAAGTTTTTAACATCTTTATTAAGATACAACTCTCACACTGTAACATTCACATAAATCATTTAGTATGTATAATTCAATAGCTTTTAACATATTCTCAGAGTTGTGCAATAATCACTACAATTTTCAGATACTTTCCTCACCCCCTCCCTGCAAAGAAAGCCTCTACCAATAGAAATGACTCTCCCTATCCCCTCAACTGCCAGCCCCCAAGCCCCAACCCCAGGCACTCATTAATCTATTGACTATGCTATACATTTGCATATTCTGAAATTTTCATATGCACCCTATGATACAAGATGTGGTTTTTTTTGTGTCTGCTTTCACATAGCATGTTCTCAAGTCTCATCCCTGGTATGGCATTTATCAGTACTTCATTCCTATTTATGGCTGATAACATTCCATTGTATGGAATTACCACATTATCTTTTCATGAGGTCATGGGCATTTGGGTTGTTTCCACTTTGGGGCAATTGTGAATATTGCTGCTATGAACTCTCATGTATAAGTTTTTGTATAGAAATCTGCTTTCACTTTTCTTGAGTATATACTCAGGGGTAAAATTCTGTTTAACTTTGAGGAACAGCGACAGTTTTCACAAATTGTATTATGTTTACATTTCCAACAGCCATGTATATTCTATTCAATCCTTATTTTTGTCCATCTTTTTTTATTATAACCTTCCTGATGGGTGAGAAACATATCTGATTGTGGTTTTAATTCGCATCTGACTAATGATATTGGGCCTCTTTTCATACACTTATTGGTCATTTATTACATTTCTTTTTTTCTCTGTAATTTTATTTTTTTTTATTCAAATTGTTGTATATATAACAATAGCACACATTACAATTCATTCTGTATTAATTCAGCATAGAACCCTATTCTCTGCAGAAGGTGCTGGAGAAGAGCAAGAGAACTCTGTTCAGAGTCTGCATCCCCTCCTGCCTTTCCTGTTCTTCCTAGAAGTCATCACCCACATCTGTCTGACTTTGAGTTTCTTACAGTGCTCATGCAAATACCCAGATCTTTAAAATTTCCAAGTCTTGAACAACCTTGAATTTTTAGATGGATTTTGAAACCAATGATCCACAGAGATCTTCTAGTTCAGTTTTTCATATTTAACAAATAGAAAAGCTGTAACAAAGAAAAGTCAATTCACCCCATGTCTGTTGTTCTTAAACCTGTTCCACCCCCACACACACACACATAGTACAAAAAGAATAAATTTGTTCATCAGACGCTAAGTCTCATCATGTATTGCCCAAACTTTTGGTACCTGGATGATGAAAAAAAAAAATAGTATGTTCTCTTGTTTAACTTACAAAAACCTATCTACTCCCTTTTCAAAACTTAGAGATATACTTGATTCTATACAAACATGCCCTAATTATTCTAACAAAATAGGATAGCATTTAATAGTGAAGAGAGTCAGAAGCTCATGGCTGCTACAAGATTTCCTGCTTCAGTGCCCCTTTACAGGGTATCTGTCATTCTGATAGAGGGAAAATATGGCACTAGCAATCTCAAATCTTCTGCAGGAGCCTCCTTGCCAGCTGGGCTCACACTGCTGCTCATATTTCCATTGGGAAGATGGGGTCATGCTTGAGTCTACACCTTTGAATATTTCACAGTATGTCAAAGTTTGTAGCATCCTTAGACAGAGCTTATCTAGTCTTGCTCCTGCATTTCATAGAGAAGCTGAAGTCAGGATACTTGTCCCAGATCCATTATTGTGCTGGGATGTCAGCTAATGAAAGAGAAGTGTTATAAGCAGAAAAAGAATGTTAAATTCTCTGGAATTTTCAAACCATTGTTAAGATTTAAAATTAAATTATTTTAAAACACAAAGATGATACTCAAAATTCATCTCTTCCTAATTGTTTTACTATTATCAATGCTTCTGAAAGCCATTTTTAAAAGTAATGTAATTCCTCAGATTAAAAAAAAAATTAATGTAATTCCTCAGAAAAAAAAAAAATTAAATTCAATGCTGCCTCTCTCTAATAATATATTTCAAATAAAGGTTTATGTGTAAATGATTCAATACTATATTGAGTATTATCTGAACAGCTATGTGAAAGAAGTAGTAATGAATATGACTCTTTTTGGTAAGTTTTCATAGTTTACTGCTAAAATGTAGAACATCTTCAAATGTGTCTAATTTTTATCTTTTGTCATAAAATTCTGTGCTCCACCTCCAAAGTTTCAACTGGTTTATGACCTTCTTAAGGGCAGGAAAGCCAACATACACCAATCATTTTGGTTTGTGCTCTATTTGCCTGGTGATTGGCAGAAAAGTTTGCCATTGATTATGAAAGATTTCTCGAGAGGACCTGCTTTTCCAGTTTGTATGTGATGACTTCTAGACTCAGAGAGAATAAGGAAGTTAGTCAAGGTCACTTAGCGACTAAATGATAAAGTTGGGATTTAGATTAAAAATTGTACTACTTCAAATTCATGCATAATCATATAACTTATCTGATTTCTAATTTTTATTCATCATGCATGCAGGAGCCCTGATTAGATGGCTGAATTGCGGTTGGCTGCGGGCCATAAATCTCGCGGGACTTGGCCCGGGATCTCGCGAGACCACGGAAGGCAGTAATGCCGGACCATGGCCCGCAGCCAATTTTCAGCCATCTCCCCAATCAGGGCTTATAGAACTTGAAACACAAGTTTTTTTTTTTAAAGGAGGATATTTTAAGGAGGATGCTTTTTTATAAAAAAAAAAAATCTATTAATTTTGTCTTATCACGTTAGCCTTCCCTTTTCTACAAGATGAGCAGAAAATGGTATAAGAAACTAGTAATGGTAGTTGAAAACTATTTACAGAATATCTAGTTCTTTTGCAGATTCTTAATGTCACCAGAAGGAGCTGATTTCCAAATGCAACATAAGAAAACACACCTGATTTTACTATTACTCAAGGAAACTTGACCAAATACTCTGACAGCATCCCTATCCTTAGATGAAAGTGGTTCAGAACTCTAAATATGACTTTTGCTTTTTCAATTCATTCACACATTTATCCATGTATCACCTGTCCATCCAGCACCCACCCATGCATCCATTCATCCATCCAATCTATCAATTCATCTAATTATTAGTTAAGCATTTCTCACCAACTTCTCTTCATAAAATGTGTCTTTTTTTATTCAAAGTTATTGTATTTATAATAGTAGTATGCATTATAATTCATAATAAACATATAGAGATCTTTTTACAAAACACTGTTTGTATACAATGTATATTCGTACCATTCAAATCTTCAATCATGCATTTAGGATAATGATATCATCTTATTCACCCACCTTTTTTTCCCTTCCATCCCCCCTTGCTCCCTCCCTTCCCCTCCCTCCCCTTTGACCATTCTAGTGTTCCTCTAATCCTCCTATGTACCCTGACCCAACACCACTGTGAATCAGCCTACTTATATCAGAGACAACATTCAGCATTTGGATTTTTGAGATTGACTAATTTCACTTAGCATTATGTTCTCCAACTTTCATCCATTTACCTGCAAATGCCATTATTTTATTCTCTTTTATTGCTGAGTAAAATTCCATTGTGTGTATATATACCACATTTTCTTTATCCACTCATCTTCTGAGGGACATCTAGGTTGATTCTACAACCTAGCTATTGTGAATTGTGCTGCTATAAACATTGAAGTGGCTGTGTGTAATTGTAATATGCTGTTTTTAAGTCCTTTGGAAATAACCCAGGAGTGGGATGGCTGGGTCATAGGGTGGTTCCATTCCCAGTTTTCCAAGAAATCTCCATACTGCTTTCCATAATGGTTGCACCAGTTTGCAGTTCCCACCAGCAATGTATGAGTGTGCCTTTTCCCCCACATCCTCTCCAACATTTATTGTTGTTTGTGTTTTTAATAGCTGCCATTCTGACTGGAGTAAAATAAAATCTTAGAGTAGTTTTGATTTGCATTTCTCTAATTGCCAGTGATGTTGAGACATTTTTTTCATGTATTTGTTGATTAATTGTGTATCTTCTTCTGAGAAGTGTCTTTTCAATTCCTTAGCCCATTTATTGATTGTGTTATTTTTTTTCTTTCTTTCTTTTTTTTTTTTTTTTTTGGTGTTAAGTTTTTTGAGTTCTTTATATATTCTAGAAATTAGTGCTCTATCTGATGTGCATGTATTAAATATTTGTTCTCAATTAGTTGGCTCTCTATTCACCTCACTGATTGTTTCTTTTGCTGAGAAAAAGCTTTTTAGTTTGAATCTATCCCATTCATTAATTCTTGATATTAATTCTTGCACTACAGGATTCTTATTAAGAAACTTGGGGCCTAATCTGACATGTGAAAATTGGAGCTTACTTTTTCTTACTATTAGGTGTATTGTTTCTGGTCTACAGATTAATTTCAAGAGAAAAATAGAAGACACCATCAAAAAGCTACCAAGTAGAAAAAGCCCAGGACCTGATGCATTTACAGCCAAGTTCTACAAGACCTTTAAAGAAGAACTAATACCTATGCTCTTCAACTTATTTCAAGAAATAGAAAAAGAGGGAGCTCTTCCTGACTTTTTCTATGAGGCCAATATTACATTAATTCCAAGGCCAGGCAAAGACACAGCCAAAAAAGAAAACTTCAGGCCAATATCTCTAATGAACATAGATGCAAAAATCCTCAACAAAATTCTGGCAAATTGAAAAAAAAAAAAAACATATCAAAAAGATAGTGCACACAATCAAGTGGGGTTTATCCCAGGGATGCAAGGTTGGTTCAACATTCAGAAATCAATAAACATAATACATCACATCAATAGGCTTAAAAATAAAAACCATATGATCATCTCAATAGACGCATAAAAAGCATTTGACAAAATACAACACCCCTTTATGTTCAAAACACTAGAAAAATTAGGAATAACAGGAACATATCTCAACATTATAAAAGCTATATATGCAATGCCCCAGGCTAACATTATCTTAAATGGAGAAAAATTGAAAGCATTTTCTCTAAAAACTAGAACAAGACAGGGATGCCCCCTTTCACCACTGCTATTTAACATAGTATTTGAAACTCTGGCCAGAGCAATTAGACAGGTGAAAGAAATTAAAGGGATCAAGATAGGAAAAGAAGAACTCAAATTAGCACTATTTGCTGATGACATGATAATATACCTAGAAGACCCAAAAAAACTCTACCAGAAAACTTTTACAACTAGTAAATAAATTTAGCAAAGTAGCAGGATACAAAATCAATACCCATAAGTCAAAGGCATTTTTGTACATCAGTGACAAATCCTCTGAAAGGGAAATGATGAAAACTACCCCATTTACAATAGCATAAAAAAATACTTGGGAATCAACTTAAAGAAAGAGGTGAAAGACCTCTTTAACAAAAACTATAGAACACTAAAGAAAGAAATTATAGAAGACCTCAGAAGATGGAAAGACCTACCTTGTTCTTGGATAGGCAGAATTAATATTGTCAAAATGTCCATACTACCAAAAGCATTATACAGATTTAATGCAATTCCAATCAAAATCCCAATGACATTCCTCAAAGAAATAGAAAAAGCAGTCATGAAATTCATCTGGAAAAATAAGAGACCCAGAATAGCCAAAGCAATCCTTAGCAAGAAAAGTGAAGCAGGTGGCATCACCATACCAGACTTTTTAAATTATACTATAGAGCAATAGTAACAAAAACAGCATGGTATTGACACCAAAATGGACTGGTAGACCAATGGTACAGAATTGAGGACACAGAGACTAATACATATAATTTCAGCTATTTTATATTAGACAAAGGCGCCAAAAATGTACAGTGGAGAAAGGATAGCCTCTTCAACAAATGGTGGTGTTGGGAAAACTGGAAATTCATATGCAACAAGATGAAATTAAACCCTTGTCTCTCACCATGCACAAAATTCAATTCATAAAATGTGTTTTTTAATTGGCCTTAGGCACATTCTAGATCATACAATTCCTTTACATTTTTGGTTCAGATACTATTCACATCTTTGAGTTTTCTCTGCTATTATAAGCATTATTGATATTATCACATTGTGTTTTAAAGATGCCAAAGAATACCTTGATATATTTTAGTGCATTTCCTTTTCTTGGCACCCAATAGCCTCTACAGACCCTGGAGGACTAAATGTATTGATAGGCTTGATTTAAATCTACCTCCCCAAATCACTCACCTGCTCTAAATCAGACTTTACGAATATTTTTCCATCTTTAAATGGAAATTTTTCCCTCTCAATTTCCTGTTGAAAAATGACCAGTTGGTGTTTTTTTCTTCCATCCACCCAAACTCAAACCTATATGTCAACCTCACTCTTAGCATCCAAAAACTTAAAAGGTCAAAACGCCTTTACAGCACATTTTATGTCTTAAAATTACAATTTATCACAATTTAAAAACTACAAAGTATCACAGCCAATGAAGTCTTTTTTATGTATCACTGAACTGATAAATTCTTAAAAGAATATTCTTTATATACCCATTTCTCCTCTGTTCTACTGCTCCTTATAGTTAGTAGACTTCCTTTTTATCTTTCAGTACACTTTTTTTCCCCCACCATGACCTTCCTTAAGATTTGATTGCTCTCAGCTTGACTCTACCATAACCTAGATTTCTCTGTATTCAGAGAAAAATAGAATAACTATAGACTAACTCTATAGCTTCCTTCTCTCATACTCCCCATCCCACAAAGCCATTGGTTAGAATTCTCTCCCAAACTATGTACCTATTGGATGCTCAGTCTTTCCCAAACATCATTTATTTAGGTTATTCCTTCCCTGACTCAGAATTTACAGTAATTAATTTTGTGCCCTTGACAAAAATCTAGTCAGGTCTTTGCTCCTTATTCCTCTAGGCAAATCCATTTGTCCCAGTTATTCAGCCAGATTTAGCCTACAGGTTGTTTTACACCCTCTAGCTTCTTCAGATTGTGACCCTTAGTCTCCACCAGCATTTCCAAATTCTTTACATTTACCAATGCCCAGATAAAAACTCAGCTGAGAAAATGTGCAATATTTTAAATTTGTTGTTTGAGTTCACTGCCTTGATTTTGTATGTTTAAGTGTTCTTGTCCTTATGTAATTCTATTGCAATTTACCATGTTGAAATGGTGTTTCCATTTTGTATATACAGGTCTAT
The DNA here is from genome assembly GCA_025594165.1 of Tamias sibiricus. Classification (NCBI taxonomy): domain Eukaryota; kingdom Metazoa; phylum Chordata; class Mammalia; order Rodentia; family Sciuridae; genus Tamias; species Tamias sibiricus. Next base: position 2,260,575 of record CM046675.1, on the reverse strand, counting down.
TGCTCTAACAAGTAAGGAACTAGGAATAAAGAAACATTATTTTCCTGGCCTTTTTTTTTTTATGACTGTAGAATGAAGAAAACTAGAATAAAGACAGAGACATACATGAATGTATCTTTGCATTCCTACATGGAACATAACAGAGCATTCATAAACACTTGTTGAATGAATGACCTTAGAGTCATATAGAATGGCCTTAGGGTTGTTATAGAAACACAGATTCAATCAACTCCTATTATCTTTGATTTTGGTGGTGCTGGGGATCGAACCATGCTCATGCTAGACAAGTGCTCTTTCATTAACCTAACTCTCTAGCTTTTTTTTTTTTTTTTTGTTTTTGTTATATCATAATGACCTCAGTTTAAAAAAAAAAAAAAGTGCATATTTTGAAATGAGACAAAAAAAAAAATGAAAAGCAAACAGAAGAACAAAGAAGTAGGTACTTCTCAAAAGTGCCTAAGGACTCACGTATGATAGCACAACTCATTAAGTGAGGACCTGAAGGAGATCCTGGGGCATCAAGAGAAAAATGCACATGTGCATGCTGTTCTTGGTTCCAAAAAGCAGGAAAATATGCAGTGTTTTCAGAAATATCTACTTTGTGATACTTAAAAAAAAAGGAAAAAAAAAGAAAACAGAAACTGCTATTTAAAAAGTGTATTTTTCAATTTTCTAGAAAATGTGGCTTCCAGAATGTCATATTTCCTAACAGCTCCTGGTAGAATAAATTTTAATTTTACTAAATCATTATAGCACTTCTGACCAGTATCACATTTTATCTTATGGTACTTTTTTTTTTTTTTTTTTCAATCTATACTATCCACAAAACTTGTCAATTCTCAGAGGAAAGAACTTTTAATTTCTGTCCTTTGTGGCTTTACATTCTAGCACAATATCTGGCACAGAGTAGGTATAAAATAGTTGCTTATTGAAGAAAATTTTTTAAAAAAAAAGAGTAGAAATAGCAAAACCAACATCTGTAGCAGAAACAACAGCTGTCATCTGATC
>CM046675.1:2244318-2259467 GCA_025594165.1 Tamias sibiricus | reverse complement strand
CAACCATTTTTTATTTTACATGCAACTTTTTGTTCTCAGAAGCATGTTATTGTAATGGATATATATATATAATCAAATTTTCATTTTGTCTTATATTATGCAATATAATTTTAAATACAGCTGTTGAACTCTACAGTACCTGTGAGATCCAATAAGGGTGTGTGCTTCCTTAATGTGTTCCTTTGAGTTGATGACTACCTTTGTATTTTATGGGTGCACTACAAATTTTTCATTTGAACATTCAAGAACATTTGAGTTATTTAATTATCTGACAACTTCAGTAGCTACATAGTCAAGGATAACTGGGAACAAATCTGTATCAAAATGAAAGGGGCCAATGACATAATGTATTTTTCCTACATCAATTTATCCAAAAAATACCACTGTATTTGCAGAGTTACTACTTTCTGTGTTTGATTTTTTTCTTTCCTTTTCCCACTTCATTTTCTCCCAATATTACAAAGTATATTTTATGCCAATTAAAAAAAGAAGGTGTATAGTGATTTATTTCCAATAAAATCTTATATTGAGTAAAAAATACAAGGAATTTTCTAAGACATTCTCATTAATTATGTCAACAGGCACTCTAGGACACCCCACACTCTTTCCTAGCTCTTCCCTCTTTTCATAGAATTTTTAATATAAAATAGAAGGATTTTTATTATAAATAAATGATTTTTTAAAAAAGAAGAAAAAACAATAGCACTATTGACTGTATAAATGCAGTCAATTTCATCTAAGTCACCTACACATCTCAGAAAAGTATTTTGTTATCATTAACCCATTATATTCCTTAGCTTGTCTGGGAGGTATGTAACATATAAGGTAACCATTTCATAAATGAGAAACTGAGGCCTAAGGTTTTGAGTGACTCAGTGGTAAAGCCAGGAAAAGCCTATCTTTATCTCAGTTATCTTCTTTCTTCTTACTCTATTACCAGGTAATTAAACCTTGTATGTGCATAGAATTGACTTTCTCCTCCTTCATCACTCAATCCCCAGTACCAAAAAAAGTCAGCTCAATGAGAACTTGTTTGCTATAGTGGATGGAAAGTACTCTCAAATTAGATCTAATGCTATCTAGAAATGAGCTGGGGTTTCTACAAAGCTGTCTCTACCATCTGGAAACTCTTGAGTGGTGTCTCTGCTCTAAGTTGGGATTGACATTAGGAATAACTCATAAAATATACAAAGGATTCTTGCCAACCTCCTCCCCACACACTGTAGAGAGTTATGCAGACCCAGAATCCATGAACTACTACAAATCATGCCTTAACTGAATAAATTAGTTCTTTCCAATGTTCTATTCAGATCCACCTGCCTTTTTAGATGCCTTTTTAAAAAAACGGGATTTATAGAGTTGAGTACAGCATGACCTACTGATTAAAGAGGAAATCCAGGCCACTCACCCACATGGGGTCACTGAGGTCCGAGTCTTGCATGCGGATACAGTCCATACTAATCTCAGTCTTGTTTGTTGCACCATTTTCTGATGGTTCATCCACAAAGTTCAAGTCAATGGGCTGAACTGAACATATAGGCCTAAATAATGGAAAGAAAATAAAGTGTGTTAGTCAATGGGAAGGGACTAAAATACACTTATCAGGTTGGTAAAAATGAGGGCTTCCTACTTCAAAGTTTGCAAGGCTCACTACTTGCTGAGAGTCACAAGAGTTTGAATCCTGGCTCAACCTTTTGCCAGATATATAATTTCAAACAGTTCAAATCCAAATCCTATTTGTTAAGTGGGAATCATGACCTCTGCACTCCTCAAAGAATTGCTGGATGGAATGCAGGACAGAAGAGATGGATCAGTGATAAAGTATTTTATACCCTATCCCTGCAGGGTCCTCAGTGCTCTGATATTCTCCTCAACTACCTCCTTAATTTTTTTCACTTATTCAAACCTGCTTTTAATAAAGAACTAGTAATATTTTTTCATAGCAAGATAATAGTGATCAACAAAATTGGGTGCTTTACATTTTCAGGTGATAAATGCTTTGTAACATTGGATAAGCCTTCAAACCAAAAGAGTAGATTTTGAGTATCAGAGAGACACTAGAGAAGTGATTTTGGGTTGTTCATAAGATCCTTTTAGATTTTCCAAAATTTTCTCTCTTTGGAATAATAATGATCTTTTGGTATTGGAAACTGAACAAACAACCACAGAATTTTGAACACAGAGATAATATTGGAGGCAAGAAATTTTCTGACAACATTAATTTTTACTAATTCTAGAAACAGCCCAAGTGGGTTATATTTTCACTATCCACATTTACCTATTTTTAATGGTTCAAATACAATGTATTCTTGCTTATTTGATACTTACTCTTCCAGATAATCCCAGATATGCTGGAAAACCTCTGGACTGAGGAATTCACTTGTCTGTATGCTCTGGGACATGGAGGATCGGTAATAACTTTCTTTCCAAGAGAAATGCGCTGGGGTTTCTACAAAGCTTAAAAGGACAAAAATTAAGCTAGGATTATATTACTACATTTATAATACAGAATATTTAAATTAAAGCATATTGTATCAAAGCATCAAGGAAGTCTATAAAATCACACAGGTATACAAAGTACATTTTTCAAGTTGCACAATGGTGTTTCTTTAGGAAGCACTGTGGATCCTTTTGGCTATAAAACCAGACAGACTTCCCATGCTAGACAATCAAGCTTTTTATCAAATTCATCTTTCTTAATTAATAATGTTATTACGTGCTATTGTTCCCCGATCCAACATCTGTGTTCTGCAGATTTCAAAAAGAAAATAAACATTCCCTCATTAAATTTGACAGCAAGTCTGACCTATCATTAAACCCATTTTATAAGTGTCTCAACTGCTTATCCTGCCTCCAGCAGGTAAGAAGTAGAATCAGAAATCAGAAAAGAGCTCAGAGAACTTCACCTTCAGATTAATCATCCCTCTTACAACTACAATCTTAGCATCACACTCAGGGACAATAAACTTAAACTTCTGGACCTAAACTTTCATTTTTAATCACTAGTTCCTTTGGTTTAGTGTGTGTGTGTGTATGTGTGTGTGTGTAGTATTTCTAAATTGGAGTTTAGAATTCTATGTTAGACTAAGGGATAAGCAAGCAATTGAACACTTTGCAAATTAATAACATTTTTGTTTGCTTCATTTTGCTCCTGGATCTTTATATTTTTTAGTTAAACATTTTTTTAAACTCTCACACCCCCACACACCTGAAGTGAAACACCAGGTTTCTCAGGTGACACAGTCTCCAATTCTGAATATTTATATCTGTGCAGATCATCTTAGTAGTGATTAACTATAATGATCAGTGGACTGATTTTACCCCAGGACAAAATTAGCTAAGCTTTTAATCATTGTTGCTCATATTATAAAGAGTCATAGAATCCTAAGATAGTCAATAGCATATTAATCATCATATTAAATTTTCTGAAAATGCATGTTCTGGTCTAGTAACAGAAGATGAAATAGTATTGGATTTATTAATAATGATTTCTAAGCTACCTGAAACAGTGCATTCATTTGCTCAAATTACTTAATATATAGAGAACACCTATTATTTTCCAGGAAGCATAATGGGCATTGGCCAAAGAACAAATAAAAAGTGAATTAAGAATTACTGGAAGATCTCACACCTCCAGGAAATCACAGTGTACACTTCCAAATAAGGCAGCAGGAAAACAAGCCTCTGATACAGTTAACAGTATAGCCAGTACTGTAAAAACATAAAAATTGAATGTATAACCTTATGTGCAGGACCAAGAAAATTAACAGATGATGAGGAGAAACTAGCCAGGCCAGGAAAGAACTAAAGTTACAGAGTGGCATTGTAGAGAAATAGCATAAACAAAATAGTAAAATGGAAAATAGTTTGGTGCATGTGAGAAAATGGCAAGTGACTAGTAAGTAGTAAGTTAAGTAAGTAGTAAGTAGTTAGTAAGGTATAAAAGTTTGGGACAGATAATGTTGTGAGATGGAACAGCAGAGAAAACTAGAAACAGATGCTAAATTAAAAAGTGTTTGGGGCTGGGGTTGTGGCTCAGTGGTAGAGTGCTTGCCTACCATGTGTGTGTCACTGGGTTCAATTCTCAGCACCACATACAAACAAATAAAATAAAAGTCTGCCAACAATAAAAAAATATTTTTAAAAAGTGTTTGAATACTTCAATACTTGTATTAAATGATATTTTAAATGAATTTTTGAGATAGCTGTAGATTTGCATGCATGTAGTTGTAATAAATAAAAATACAGAGAGGTGTCTTGTATCATTTATCCAGTTTTCCAAGGGCAGCATCTTGTAAAACTATCATACATGTCACTACTTGATAATGACATTGATAAAATCCACCAATCTTATTTCAGAAATTCTTAGTCTTATACTCATTGTATGGTGTGAATTTCATTCTATACATTTTTATCAGATATGTAGGGTAATATATCTACCCCCATGCTATTAAAGGATTTGATGCATGAAGATGGACACATTTAGAATATGCTCTGTATTAATCCATGTGGAAGATCTATGGAGAAAGGATTTATATAGCATAACAGTTCATGGCTAAAGTGGGTTATTTAGGAGTTTGTTTTACCAATCCAGCTAAGACAACAGTAGCATAGAATCAGCAGGGATGGAGAAGATGGAGACAAATGAAATCATTAGAGAAAAGGGTTAGATAAGTATGGATTTGTTACTATTGGAGGGAAAATAAATAGTCAAGCATGTTTCCAGCTTGCTTGACCAGAGGGACTGATGATTCCACTGGAGACAGTTTGAAAATCTGGCTTGGAGAGGAAGGAGATGCTATGAGTTGCATGTGGAGTTTGAAGTACCTATGGATACATAAAAAGTAAATTTGACTGTTAAATAAGTCTTAAACTTTAGGCAGAAGAATGGGCCTGATGTTTAGAAACAGAAGTCCTTATCACAGGACAAAAATGAATCCATGAAAGTGGATACAGTGATCTAGGCAGAATGTACAATGAGGAGAGGAGGGACCCCATTTGGAGAATCTAAGAACTAGTTAACTGAGAAGTGTAGGGTCAAAAAACAATAATAAAAACTATCAACACTACCAACGGATTCAAGAAAATAAGATCTGAAAAAATGATTTGGCATGAAGAGGTCATTAGCCACCTTGAAACTAGTACTTTCTGTTTATTAATGATGGCACAAAAATTTCAGTGATTTGAGGGATATACAGAGGTATGAAGGAAATGTTCTTTTTTTTAAAAAAATTTAGTTGTATATGGACAGAATGTCTTTATTTTATTTGTTTATTTTTATGTGGTGCTAAGGATCAAACCAGTGCCTCACACATGCTAGGCAAGTGCTCTGCCACTGTGCTATACAGCCCCAGCCCAGGAAATGTTCTTTTTATATAGAGTGATTATGCCCAAAAAGGTAAAGCAAAAGAATGAAATATTCAAGATATTGGAAAGAAAAGGAATGTTGTGGAGAAGGATCCTGGAAGAGGCAGGCAGGAAGGAGTGGAGGGCTTACATGGAGAATATGGTATTGAATGAAAACCCCTGGACCCCTCATTCCAAGAGGAAGGAAAAAAAGTCAAGATGACATGCAGATTTAAATGTTTCTATAGAAGACAAACAGAAATCATGGCTGATGCCTTCAGTTTCTTGATGAGGCAGGAGGTAGGCAAAGTTAGCTGAAATGGCAGTTAGTTCCACTGAGTAGTGGTTGGAAGAGAAAGGTAAGGGTTTAGAATGGGGGTGAGGTTAGGGAATGTGACTTTTTCATGGCCCCAGTGTTCTCAGTTCTGTGTTTCTCTCTGGTTTCTATCAGCTATTGAAGGAGGGAAAGATACAGGAGAAAGCACCATAATTATTATTTCCCTGAACAGGTTGTGAGGAAACTGAAATCTAGCATGGGGTCCAGACTGGAGAAGCAGGAAGAGAAGCTAGGACAGGAATGGAGGAAAAGGGAACTAGAAGGTTTTATGAGGTCAAAGAACAGATATATAAGAGAATGAAATGAGAAAGTCAAATGATGAAAATGAAAGTAAGTGTCCCTCTCATGACCACATCTAGAAAATTTACCTATAATTAGAAGAGCATCTTGAAATCCAGTATATTTAAATTAAAGGTAAGTTAATTTTATTTTATTTTTAGAAGCAGGGCAGACCTGATTTATGTATTGCAATTAGTAAGTAGAAAGAAAGTGGAAATTAATGTATTCATTACTGAAGTAAAAATTATAAAATACTTGGATGACACTTTCAAATATGTTTGATTTGCACTAACATTTGTCTTTAGACTAAACTGAAGTAGAAAGAAATAGAAAAAAATAAAAGTAAAGACTGTTCCTGAGCAGTGGTAAAAATGGAGGTGAACACATGAATTATCCAAACCCCAGAATGCAAACCAACTCTCATGTGAGTAGTCATGTACATGGACCCCCAAGTCCACCTCCAACACCCAAATACCTAAGCACCAAAACTGTCAGCCAGCATCCAGGTGAGCAGCAGAAGATAAAACAGGGCAACAACAAATTGGACTTTTAGCAATCACATTATTCAATTTGTGATTCCATATGAAAAAATATAAGAGTTTTTAAGTTGGCAGATATTTAGTTGTAGTTTCTAAAGAGATTGATAGTTAATGTGACCTAGGTCTCATATAACAAAAAGCATGGAGCAGATTCAAAAAGAGGCAAACAGAAGACACTGTTGTTTTTTTTTTCTGAAGCAGAAGAGAGAAAGTCTTGGTTCCACAGCCACATGCCACCTCTTATATGGACCTCCATGGCAAAGTTCTGGTTTCTCTATGTGCCATTAATTTATGTGACTCCCCACCCCCATTTCTCTCTGACTCCCAAAGACCTTCCTTGTATTTAATGTCACCTCTAGCCAGCTATGAAAACCTTGGATGATTCCCTACACTCTTCCAACCTCAGCTTCCTGGAAAGAGACACAGGGTGAGCATCTGTACCCTGCTGCCTTTCCATTCTACCACGTCCTCAGTGCCCTCTTCTCCAAAAGTACTTCCTAGACTCTTATTTGAACTACACTCTTTCTCCTTTGAACTTTCCCAAAATTTTGCTTCACCTCATCAATGCTAGTTTATTCTATTTTGCTTGTATAACAATTAATCTACTCTAGAGGATTTTAAGTAATCTGAGGACAAAACCCCTCTCAAATCTGTCTTGTAGTTTTATGGCTGCTTGAGGCTCCAGTGGCATGGCCAAGTTAGTTAATGTCTTTGAACCTTGGTGTCTTTAACTCTGCTTCCTGCAGAGGGTGGTTGAGAGGCTGACTTAAAATAATGTGTTATACATTTTTTATATAGTGTCTGGTCACCAAGCATTGGTTCTCTTAGATCAAGTGCTACATAATTTGTACCTGACAAATTAAACTAATAAGGATGTATTAGAAAGGTCTGTTAAGGTTCTAACAGTGCCACATGAAAGTAATTATATTAAACTTGTATCATCCTTCATTTCTCTTCAGCTCAAACTATCCTCCATCTATATCCTTGAGCCAAAATTATGCCCCCATCACCTCTCTTTCTTCTGGATCACCTTTGTCTCAGACTTGCCACATGACTGGCAACTTTCCCCTCAGGGCCTTAAGCTCACATACAGGCTTTATTTAAAAAAAAAAAAAAAAAACAAAAAGGGGTAGGGGTTGGAATTGATCAATGCTCTACAAATTATATTTCATAAAACAACAGCCAACAATGGGGGGACTCCAGATACCCCTCTTAATACCAAGAAGTTTGGTTTTGCTTCTCTTATGCATACTAGGGCTCTGAGCATGATTTTAAAAAAAAAAAAAAAGTTTGAAAGGAAAGGAAAGACCCATGGTCTAGGTTAGGAGAGACTCAATGTCTCTCCTTTGCAAACCAGTGCTAATTTTCCTACTCCCTGGATCACCATGCAAACATGGGTATAGAGATCAAATATTGATAGGGAAGAGATCAAATAGTGCCATTGTATTGCCTTTGACTTTTAGAACAATGACTGTTCAAAGCCTTTTGTCAAACCAGTCTCACCCAAAGTTAGAAAGCCTGAAGTATTTTTTTTTTCTTTTTAGTTTATTTTTCCTGAATGAACTATTCTCATTCTGTATTTTTTCAAAGTTTTTAACATCTTTATTAAGATACAACCACACACTGTAACATTCACCCATTTAGTATGTATAATTCAATAGCTTTTAATGTATTCTCAGAGTTGTGTAATAATCACTACAATTTTCAGATACTTTCCTCACCCCCTCCCTGCAAAGAAAGCCTCTACCAATAGAAATGACTCTCCCTATCCCCTCAACTGCCAGCCCCCAAGCCCCAACCCCAGGCACTCATTAATCTGTTGACTATGCTGTATATTTGCATATTCTGAAATTTTCATATGCACCCTATGATACAAGATGTGGTCTTTTGTGTCTGCTTTCACATAGCATGTTCTCAAGTCTCATCCCTGGTATGGCATTTATCAGTACTTCATTCCTATTTATGGCTGATAACATTCCATTGTATGGAATTACCACATTATCTTTTCATGAGGTCATGGGCATTTGGGTTGTTTCCACTTTGGGGCAATTGTGAATATTGCTGCTATGAACTCATGTATAAGTTTTTGTATAGAAATCTGCTTTCACTTTTCTTGAGTATATACTCGGGGTAGAATTCTGTTTAACTTTGAGGAAAAGCCACAGTTTTCACAAATTGTATTATGTTTACATTCCCACCACAGCCATGTATATTCTCATTCAATCCTTATTTTTGTCCATCTTTTTTATTATAACCTTCCTGATGGGTGAGAAACATATCTGATTGTGGTTTTAATTCACATCTGACTAATGATATTGGGCCTCTTTTCATACACTTATTGGTCATTTTATACCTCTCTTTTTTTCTCTGTATTTTACTTTTTTTTATTCAAAGTTGTTGTATATATAACAATAGCACACATTACAATTCATTCTGTATTAATTCAGCAAAGAACCCTATTCTCTGCAGAAGTGCTGGAGAAGAGCAAGGGAACTCTGTTCAGAGTCTGCATCCCCTCCTGCCTTTCCTGTTCTTCCTAGAAGTCATCACCCACATCTGTCTCACTTTGAGTTTCTTACAGTGCTCCTGCAAATACCCAGATCTTTAAAATTTCCAAGTCTTGAACAACCTTGGTTTATAGATGGATTTTGAAAAACCAATGATCCACAGAGATCTCTAGTTCAGTTTTTCATATTTAACAAATAGAAAAGCTGTAACAAAGAAAAGTCAATTCACCCCATGTCTGTTGTTCTTAAACCTGTTCCCCCCCCCCACACACACATAGTACAATAAGAATAAATTTGTTCATCAGACGCTAAGTCTCATCATGAATTGCCCAAACTTTGGTACCTGGATATGATTAAAAAAAAAAAAAAAGTATGTTCTCTTGTTTAACTTACAAAAACCTATCTACTCCCTTTTCAAAACTTAGAGATATACTTGATTCTATACAAACATGCCCTAATTATTCTAACAAAATAGGATAGCATTTAGTAGTGAAGAGAGTCAGAAGCTCATGGCTGCTACAAGATTTCCTGCTTCAGTCCCCTTGACAGGGTATCGTCATTCTGATAGAGGGAAAATATGGCACTAGAATCTCCAATCTTCTGCAGAGCCTCCTTGCCAGCTGGGCTCACACTGCTGCTCATATTTCCATTGGGAAGATGGGGTCATGCTTGAGTCTACACCTTTGAATATTTCACAGTATGTCAAAGTTTGTAGCATCCTTAGACAGAGCTTATCTAGTCTTGCTCCTGCATTTCATAGAGAAGCTGAAGTCAGGATACTTGTCCCAGATCCATTATTGTGCTGGGATGTCAGCTAATGAAAGCAGAAATGTTATAAGCAGAAAGAGAATGTTAAATTCTCTGGAATTTTCAAACCAATTTTAAGATTTAAAATTAAATTATTTTAAAATACAAAGATGATACTCAAAATTCATCTCTTCCTAATTGTTTTACTATCATCAATGCTTCTGAAAGCCATTTTTAAAAGTAATGTAATTCCTCAGATAAAAAAAAATTCATCTGTGAATTCAATGCTGCCTCTCTCTAATAATGTATTTCAAATAAAGGTTTTATGTGTAAATGATTCAACACTATATTGAGTATTATCTGAACAGCTATGTGAAAGAAGTAGTAATGAATATGACTCTTTTTGGTAAGTTTTCATAGTTTACTGCTAAAATGTAGAACATCTTCAAATGTGTCTAATTTTTACCTTTTGTCATAAAATTCTGTGCTCCACCTCCAAAGTTTCCAACTGGTTTATGACCTTCTTAAGGGCAGGAAAGCCAACATACACCAATCATTTTGGTTTGTGCTCTATTTGCCTGGTGATTGGCAGAAAAGTTTGCCATTGATTATGGAAAGATTTCTCTTCTAGAGAGGACCTGCTTTTCCAGTTTGTATGTGATGACCTCTAGACTCAGAGAGAATAAGGAAGTTAGTCAAGGTCACTTAGCTAGTAAATGATAAAGTTGGGATTTAGATTAAAAATTGTACTACTTCAAATTCAAATTATATGCTAATTTTCATTAATCATATAACTTATTTATTTATTTCTAATTTTCATTCATTATAGAACTTGAAACACAAGTTTTTTTTAAAGGAGGATATTTTAAGGAGGATGCTTTTCTATAAAAAATAATCTATTAATTTTGTCTTATCATGTTAGCCTTCCCTTTTCTACAAGATGAGCAGAAAATGGTATAAGAAACTAGTAATGGTAGTTGAAAACTATTTACAGAATATCTAGTTCTTTTGCAGATTCTCAATGTCACCAGAAGGAGCTGATTTCCAAATGCAGCATAAGAAAACACACCTGATTTTACTATTACTCAAGGGAACTTGACCAAATACTCTGACAGCATCCCTATCCTTAGATGAAAGTGGTTCAGAACTCTAAATATGACTTTTGCTTCTTCAATTCATTCACACATTTATCCATGTATCACCTGTCCATCCAGCACCCACCCATGCATCCATTCATCCATCCAATCTATCAATTCATCAAATTATTAGTTAAGCCTTTTCTCACCAACTTCTCTTCATAAAATGTGTCTTTTTTATTCCTTCCCCTCCCTCCCCTTTGACCATTCTAGTGTTCCTCTAATCCTCCTATGTACCCGACCCAACACCACTGTGAATCAGCCTACTTATATCAGAGACAACATTCAGCATTTGGATTTTTGAGATTGACTAATTTCACTTAGCATTATGTTCTCCAAGTTCATCCATTTACCTGCGAATGCCATTATTTTATTTTATTTTATTGCTGAGTAAAATTCCATTGTGTATATATATGCGGGATCACATTTTCTTTATCCACTCATCTTCTGAGGGAAGTTATCTAGGTTGATTCTACAACCTAGCTATTGTGTATTGTGCTGCTATAAACATTTAAGTGGCTGTGACACTGTAATATGCTGTTTTTAAGTCCTTGTAAAAAGGTCCTTTGGGAATAGACCCAGGAGTGGGATGGCTGGGTCATAGGGTGGTTCCATTCCCAGTTTTTCCAAGAAATCTCCATACTGCTTTCCATTAATGGTTGCACCACTTTGCAGTCCCACCAGCAATGTATGAGTGTGCCTTTTTCCCCACATCCTCTCCAACATTTATTGTTGTTTGTGTTTTAATAGCTGCCATTCTGACTGGAGTAAAATAAAATCTTAGAGTAGTTTTGATTTGCATTTCTCTAATTGCAGTGATGTTTTTTTTCATGTATTTGTTGATTAATTGTGTATCTTCTTCTGAGAAGTGTCTTTTCAATTCCTTAGCCATTTATTGATTGTGTTTTATTTGGGGTTTTTTTTTGGTGTTTTTGGTGTTAAGTTTTTTGAGTTCTTTATATATTCTAGAAATTAGTGCTCTATCTGATGTGCATGTATTAAATATTTGTTCTCAATTAGTTGGCTCTCTATTCACCTCACTGATTGTTTCTTTTGCTGAGAAAAAGCTTTTTAGTTTGAATCTATCCCATTCATTAATTCTTGATATTAATTCTTGCACTACAGGATTCTTATTAAGAAACTTGGGGCCTAATCTGACATGTTGAAAATTGGAGCTTACTTTTTTATACTATTAGGTGTATTGTTTCTGGTCTACAGATTAATTTCAAGAGAGAAAATAGAAGACACCATCAAAAGGCTACCAAGTAGAAAAAGCCCAGGACCTGATGCATTTACAGCCAAGTTTTACAAGACCTTTAAGAAGAACTAATACACTATGCTCTTCAACTTATTTCAAGAAATAGAAAAAGAGGAGCTCTTCCTGACTCTTTCTATGAGGCCAATATTACATTAATTCCAAGGCCAGGCAAAGACACACTAAAAAAAGAAAACTTCAGGCCAATATCTCTAATGAACATAGATGCAAAAATCCTCAACAAAATTCTGGCAAATCGAATAATAAAAAAACATATCAAAAAGATAGTGCACACAATCAAGTGGGGTTTATACCCAGGGATGCAAGGTTGGTTCAACATTCAGAAATCAATAAACATAATACATCACATCAATAGGCTTAAAAATGAAAAACCATATGATCATCTCAATAGATGCATAAAAAGCATTTGACAAAATACAACACCCCTTTATGTTCAAAACACTAGAAAAATTAGGAATAACAGGAACATATCTCAACATTATAAAAGCTATATATGCAATGCCCCAGGCTAACATTATCTTAAATGGAGAAAAATTGAAAGCATTCCCTCTAAAAACTAGAAACAAGACAGGGATGCCCCCTTTCACCACTGCTATTTAACATAGTATTTGAAACTCTGGCCAGAGCAATTAGACAGGTGAAAGAAATTAAAGGGATCAAGGTAGGAAAAGAAGAACTCAAATTAGCACTATTTGCTGATGACATGGTAATATACCTAGAAGACCCAAAAAACTCTACCAGAAAACTTTTACAACTAGTAAATAAATTTAAGCAAAGTAGCAGGATACAAAATCAATACCCATAAGTCAAAGGCATTTTTGTACATCAGTGACAAATCCTCTGAAAGGGAAATGATGAAAACTACCCCATTTACAATAGCATAAAAAAATACTTGGGAATCAACTTAAAGAAAGAGGTGAAAGACCTCTTTAACAAAAACCTATAGAACACTAAAGAAAGAAATATAGAAGACCTCAGAAGATGGAAAGATCTACCTTGTTCTTGGATAGGCAGAATTAATATTGTCAAAATGTCCATACTACCAAAAGCATTATACAGATTTAATGCAATTCCAATCAAAATCCCAATGACATTCCTCAAAGAAATAGAAAAAGTAGTCATGAAATTCATCTGGAAAAATAAGAGAACTCAGAATAGCCAAAGCAATCCTTAGCAAGAAAAGTGAAGCAGGTGGCATCACCATACCAGACTTTAAATTATACTATATAACAGCAATAGTAACAAAAACAGCATGGTATTGACACCAAAACGGATATTGGTAGACCAATGGTAGAGGAATTGAGGACACAGAGAACTAATACATATAATTTTTTAGCTATTTTATATTAGACAAATGGTGCCAAAAATGTACAGTGGAGAAAAGATAGCCTCTTCAACAAATGGTGCTGGGAAAACTGAAATTCATTTGCAAACCAAGATGAAATCTAAACCCTTATCTTCGTCACCATGCACAAAATTCAATTCATATAATGTGTCTTCATTTTTAATTGGCCTTAGGCACATTCTAGATCATACCATTCCATTTACATTTTTTGGTTCCAGATACTATTCCACATCTTTGAGTTTTCTCATGCTATTATAATCATTATTGAATATTAACTACATTATGTGTTATAACGATTGTGCAAAGAATTCCCAAGAAATATTTAAGTGCATTTCCTTTTCTTTGGTACTCAATAATCCACTACAGACCCTGGAGGACTTATATGATAATTCATAGGCTTGATTTAAAACAACCTCCCCAAATCACTCACCATCTGCTCTAAATCAGACTTACGAATATTATTTCCATCCTTATATTGAAAATTTTTAATCCCTCTCAATTCCCGCTAGAAAAATAGACCATTTTTAGGTGTTTTTTTCTTCCAACCACCCAAACTTACACCTAATTATGTAAACCGTCACTCTTAGCGTACCAAAACAAAAAAGGTCAAAATGCCTTTACAGCATATTTAATGACTTAAAATCTAACAATATAATAACATAATAAAACTACAAAGTAAGCACAGCCAATTGAAGTGTTATTTATGTATCAACTGAATCTGATGAGATTCTTAAAAGAATATACGTTTAGTAACACATCCTCTCCTCTGTTTCTACTGCTCCTTATAGTTAGTAGACTTTCTTTTCATCTTCGGAGTACACTTTTTTCCCTCCACCATGACCTTCCTTAAGATATGTTTGCTCACCAAGCATGACATCTAACCATAACCTAGATTTCCTCTCTATTCAGAGAAAAAATATAATAACTATAGACTAACTCTAAGCTTCCTTCTCTCATACAATCCCCTTCCCACAAAGCCACTGGATAGAATTACCTCTCCCAAACTCTGTCCCTATATGATGCTCATGGCAAACCCGCAAACTATCCTCGGCCTGTTGAGTAAGCACAAATATTAGAGATCGCCATCAGTACTTTACCCAAAACATCATTTATAATAAGGTTTTGATTTTGATTATTCCTTCCCTGACTCAGAACTTCCAGTAATTAATTTTAAGTGCCCATGACAAAAATCTAGTCATGTCTTTGCTCCTAATTCCTCTAAGGCAAATCCATATGTCCCAGTTATTTCAGCCAGATTTAGCCTACAGGTTGTTTTACACCCTCTAGCTTCTTCAGATTGTGACCCCTTAGTCTCCACCAGCATTTCCAAATTCTTTACATTTACCAATGCCCAGATAAAAACTCAGCTGAGAAAATGTGCAATATTTTAAATTTGTTGTTTGAGTTCACTGCCTTGATTTTGTATGTTTAAGTGTGTTCTTGTCCTTATGTAATTCTATTGCAATTTACACATGTTGAAATGGTGTTTCCATTTTGTATATACAGGTCTATTGCTCTAACAAGTAAGGAACTAGGAATGAAGAAGAATTATTTTCCTGGCCTTTTTTTTTTATGACTGTAGAATGAAGAAAAAACTAGAAGAAAGAGACATACATGAATGTATCTTTGCATTCCTA
>CM046675.1:2190638-2244218 GCA_025594165.1 Tamias sibiricus | reverse complement strand
TTTAGAGTTTCCAAAATTTTCTCTCTTTGGAATAATAATGATCTTTTGGTATTGGAAACTGAGCAAACAACCACAGAATTTTGAACACAGAGATAATATCGGAGGCAAGAAATTTTCATGACAACATTAATTTTTACTAATTCTAGAAACAGGCCCAAGTGGGTTATATTTTCACTATCCACATTTACCTATTTTAATGGTTCAAATACAATGTATTCTTGCTTATTTGATACTTACTCTTCCAGATAATCCCAGATATGCTGGAAAACCTCTGGACTGAGGAATTCACTTGTCTGTATGCTCTGAGACATGGAGGATCGGTAATATCTTTCTTTCCAAGAGAAATGCACTGGGGTTTCTACAAAGCATAAAATGAAAAAAAATTTAGCTAGGATCATATTACTACATTTATAATACAGAATATTTAAATTAAAGCATATTGTATCAAAGCACCAAGGAAGTCTATAAAATCACACAGGTATACAAAGTACATTTTTCAAGTTGTACAATGGTGTTTCTTTAGGAAGCACTGTGGATCCATTTGGCTATAAAACCAGACTTCCCATGCTAGACAATCAAGCTTTTTATCAAATTCATCTTTCTTAATTAATAATGTTATTACGTGCTATTGTTCCCTGATCCAACATCTGTGTTCTGCAGATTTCAAAAGAAAATAAACATTCCCTCATTAAATTTGACAGCAAGTCTGACCTATCATTAAACCCATTTTATAAGTGTCTCAACTGCTTATCCTGCCTCCAGCAGGTAAGAAGTAGAATCAAAAATCAGAAAAGAGCTCAGAGAACTTCACCTTCAGATTAATCATCCCTCTTACAACTACAATCTTAGCATCACACTCAGGGACAATAAACTTAAACTTCTGGACCTAAACTTTCATTTTTAATCACTAGTTCCTTTTTGTGTGTGGTGTGTGTGTGTGTGTGTAGTATTTTTAAATTGGAGTTTAGAATTCTATGTTAGACTAAGGGATAAGCAAGCAATTGAACACTTTGCAAATTAATAACATTTTTGTTTGCTTCATTTTGCTCCTGAATCTTCATATTTTTTAGTTAAACATTTTTTTAAACTCACACCCCCACACATATGAAGTGAAACACCAGGTTTCTCAGTCTCCAAATCTGAATATTTATCTGTGCACATCATCTTAGTAGTGATTAACTATAATGATCAGTGGACTGATTTTACCCCAGGACAAAATTAGCTAAGCTTTTAATCATTGTTGCTCATATTATAAAGAGTCATAGAATCCTAAGATAGCTAATCATCATCTTAAATTTTCAAATGCATGTTCTGGTCTAGTAACAGAAGATAATAGTATTGGATTTATTAATAATGATTTCTAAGCTACCTGAAACAGTGCATTCATTTGCTCAAATTACATATATAGAGAACACCTATTATTTTCCAGGAAGCATAATGGGCATTAGAAATAAAAAGTGAATTAAGACTATCTCACACCTCCAGGAATCACAGTGTAGAAATAAGGCAGGAAAACAAGCCTCTGATACAGTTAACAGTATAGCCAGTACTGTAAAAACATAAAAAATTGAATGTATAACCTTATGTGCAGGACCAAGAAAATTAACAGATGATGAGGAGAAACTAGCCAGGCCAGGAAAGATCTAAAGTTACAGAGTGGTCATTGTAGAGAAATAGCATAAACAAAATAGTAAAGTGGAAAATAGTTTGGTGCATGTGAGAAAATGGCAAGTGACTAGTAAGTAGTAAGTTAAGTAACTAGTAAGTAGTTAGTAAGATATCAAAGTTTGGGACAGATAATGTTGCCAGATGGAACAGCAGAGAAAAGTAGAAACAGATGCTAAATTAAAAAGTGTTTGGGGCTGGGGTTGTGGCTCAGTGGTGTGTAGAGTGCTCACCTACCATGTGTGAGTCACTGGGTTCGATTCTCAGCACCACATATAAACAAATAAAATAAAAAGTCTGCCAACAACTAAAAAATATTTTTAAAAAGTGTTTGAATACTTCAATACTTGTATTAAAAGATATTTTTAAATGAACTTTTTGAGATAGCTGTAGATTTGCATGTAGTTGTAATAAATAAAAATACAGAGAGGTGTCTTTTATCATTTATCCAGTTTTCACAAGGGCAGCATCTTGTAAAACTATCATACATGTCACTACTTGATAATGACATTGATAAAATCCACCAATCTTATTCAGAAATTCTTAGTCTTATACTCATTGTATGGTGTGAATTTCATCCTATACAATTTTATCAGATATGTAGGGTAATATATCTACCCCATGCTATTAAAAAATTTGATGCATAAGATGGACACATTTAGAATATGCTCTATATTAATCCATGTCGAAGATCTATGGAGAAAGGATTTATGTAGCATAACAGTTCATGGCTAAAGTGGGTTATTTAGGAGTTTGTTTTACCAATCCAGCTAAGACAACAGTAGCATAGAATCAGCAGGGATGGAGAAGATAGAGACAGATGAAATCATTAGAGAAAAGAGAGATAAGTATGGATTTGTTACTATTGGAGGGAAAATAAATGGTCAAGCATGTTTCCAGCTTGCTTGACAAGAGGGACTGATGATTCACTGGAGACAGTTTGAAAATCTGGCTTGGAGAGGAAGGAGATGCTATGAGTTGCATGTGGAGTTTGAAGTACCTATGGATACATAAAAAGTAAATTTGACTGTTAAATAAGTCTTAAACTTTAGGCAGAAGAATGGGCCTGATGTTTAGAAACAGAAGTCCTTATCACAGGACAAAAATGAATCCATGAAAGTGGATACAGTGATCTAGGCAGAATGTACAATGAGGAGAGGAGGGACCCCATTTGGAGAATCTAACAACTAGTTAACTGAGAAGAGTAGGGTCAAAAACAGTAATAAAAAATATTAACACTACCAGCCGGGCGCAGTGGTGCACGCCTGTAATCCCAGCACTTTGGGAGGCTGAGGCAGGAGGATCACTAGTTCAAAGCCAGCCTCAGCAATGGCGAGGCACTTAGCAACTCAGTGAGACCCTGTCTCTAAATAAAATACAAAAAAGGGCTGGGGATGTGACCCAGTGGTCGAGTGCCCCTGAGTTCAATCCCTGGTACCCACAAAAAAAAAAAAAAAAAAAAAAAAAAAAAATTAACACTACCAACGGATTCAAGAAGATAAGATCTGAAAAACTGATTTTACATGAAGAGGTCATTAGCCACCTTGAAACTAGTACTTTTTATTAATGATGGCACAAAAATTTCAGTGATTTGAGGGATATACAGAGGTATAAAGGAAATGTTTTTTTTAAAAAAATTTAGTTGTATATATGGACAGAATATCTTTATTTTATTTGTTTATTTTTATGTGGTGCTAAGGATCAAACCTGGTGCCTCACACATGCTAGGCAAGTGCTCTGCCACTGTGCTATACAGCCCCAGCCCAGGAAATGTTCTTTTTATATAGAGTGATTATGCCCAAAATGGTAAAGCAAAAAGAATGAAATATTCGGGATATTGGAAAGAAAAGGAACGTTGTGTAAAAGGATCCTGGAAGAGGCAGGCAGAAAGGAGTCAAAGGCTTACATGGAGAATATGGTATTGAATGAAAACCCCTGGACCCCTCATTCCAAGAGGAAGGAAAAAAGACAAGATGACATGCAGATTTAAATGTTTCTATAGAAGACAAACAGAAATCATGGCTGATGCCTTCAGTTTCTTGATGAGGCAGGAGGTAGGCAAAGTTAGCTGAAATGGCAGTTAGTTCCAATGAGAAGTGTTGGGGAAAAAAAAAAAAGGTAAGGGTTTAGAATGGGGGTGAGGATAGGGAATGTGACTTTTTCATGGCCCCAGTGTTCTCAGTTCTGTGTTTCTCTCTGGTTTCTATTAGCTATTGAAGGAGGGAAAGATACAGGAGAAAGCACCATAATTATTATTTCCCTGAACAGGTTGTGAGGAAACTGAAATCTATCATGGGGTCCAGACTAGAGAAGCAGGAAGAGAGCTAGGACAGGAATGGAGAAAAAGGGAACCAGAAGTTTTTATGAGGTAAAAAAACAGACATATAAGAGAATGAAATGAGAAAGTCAAATGATGAAAATGAAAGTAAGTATCCTCTCTCATGACCACATCTAGAAAATTTACCTATAATTAGAAGAGCATGTTGAAATCCAATATATTTATATTAAAGGTTAATTTTATTTTATTTTTAGAAGCAGGGCAGACCTGATTTATGTATTGCAACTAGTAAGTAGAAATAAAGTGGAAATTAATGTATTCATTACTGAAGTAAAAATTATAAAATACTTGGATGACACTTTCAAATATGTTTGATTTGCACTAACATTTGTCTTTAGACTAAACTGAAGTAGAAAGAAATAGGAAAAAAAATAAAAGTAAAGACTGTTTCTGAGCAGTGGTAAAAATGGAGGTGAACACATGAATTATCCAAACCCCAGAATGCAAACCAACTCTCATGTGAGTAGTCATGTACATGGACCCCCCAAGTCCACCTCCAACACCCAAATACCTAAGCACCAAAACTGTCAGCCAGCATCCAGGTGAGCAGCAGAAGATAAGCAGGGGCAACAAAAATTGGACTTTTAGCAATCACATTATTCAATTTGTGATTCCATATGAAAAATATAAGTGTTTTTAAGTTGGCAGATATTTAGTTTTAGTTTCTAAAGAGATTGATAGTTAATGTGACCTAGGTCTCATATAACAAAAAGCATGGAGCAGATTCAAAAAGAGGCAAACAGAAGACACTGTTGTTTTTTTCCTAAAGCAGAAGAGAGAAATTCTTGGTTCCACAGCCGCATGCCACCTCTTATATGGACCTCCATGGCAAAGTTCTGGTTTCTCTATGTGCCATTAATTTATGTGACTCCCCACCCCCATTTCTCTCTGACTCCCAAAGACCTTCCTTGTATTTAATGTCACCTCTAGCCAGTTATGAAAACTTGGATGATTCCCTACACTCTTCCAACCTCAGCTTCCTGAAGAGACACAGGGTGAGCATCTGTACCCTGCTGCCTTTCCATTCTACCACATCCTCAGTGCCCTCTTCTCCAAAAGTACTTCCTAGACTCTTATTCAAACTACACTCTTTCTCCTTTGAACTTTCCCAAAAGTTTGCTTCACCTCTTCAATGCTAGTTTATTCTATTTTGCTTGTATAACAATTAATCTACTCTAGAAATTTTTAAGTAATCTGAGGACAAAACCCCTCTCAAATATGTCTTGTAGTTTTATGGCTGCTTGAGGCTCCAGTGGCATGGCCAAGTTAGTTATTTTATGTCTTTGAACCTTGGTGTCTTTAACTCTGCTTCCTGCAGAGGGTGGTTGAGAGGCTGACTTCAAATAATGTGTTATACTTTTTTTTTTATATAGTGTCTGGTCACCAAGACATTGGTTCTCTTAGATCAAGTGCTACATAATTTGTACCTGACAAATTAAACTAATAAGGATGTACTAGAAAGGTCTGTTAAGGTTCTAACAGTGCACATGAAAAATTGTATTAAACGTGTATCATCCTTCATTTCTCTTCAGCTCAAACTATCCTCCATCTATATTCTTGAGCCAAAATTATGCCCCCCATCACCTCTCTTTCTTCTGGATCACCTTTGTCTCAGACTTGCCACATGACTGCCAACTTTCCCCTCGGGGCCTTAAGCTCACATACAGGCTTTATTAAAAAACCAAAAAAAAAAAAAGGGGTTGAAAATCAATGAACAAAATATTTCAAAAAAAAAACAAGGATAGGGGTTGAAATTGATCAATGCTGTACAAATTATATTTCATAAAACATAAAACAGCCAACAATGGAGGGACTCAAGATACCCCTTTTGAATAGCAAGAAGTTTGAGTTTTGCTTCTCTTATGCATACTAGGGCTCTGAGCATGATTTTATTTTAAAAAAATTTTTTGAAAGGAAAAGAAAGACCCATGGTCTAGGTTAGGAAAGACTCAAGTTCTCTCCTTTGCAAACCAGTGCTAATTTTCCTACTCCCTGGATCACCATGCAAACATGGGTATAGAGATCAAATATTGATAGGGAAGAGATCAAATAGTGCCATTGTATTGCCTTTGACTTTTAGAACAATGACTGTTCAAAGCCTTTTGTCAAACCAGTCTCACCCAAAGTTAGAAAGCCTGAAGTATTTTTTTTTCCTTTTCAGTTTATTTTTTCTTAATGAACTATTCTCATTCTGTATTTTTTTCAAAGTTTTTAACATCTTTATTAAGATACAACTCACACACTGTAACATTCACCATTTAGTATGTATAATTCAATAGCTTTTAACGTATTCTCAGAGTTGTGCAATAATCACACTTCAATTTTCAGATACTTTCCTCACCCCCTCCCTGCAAAGAAAGCCTCTACCAATAGAAATGACTCTCCTATCCCCTCAACTGCCAGCCCACAAGCCCCAACCCCAGGCACTCATTAATCTATTGACTATGCTATAAATTTGCATATTCTGAAATTTTCATATGCACCCTATGATACAAGATGTGTTTTTTTTTGTGTCTGCTTTCACGTAGCATGTTCTCAAGTCTCATCCCTGGTATGGCATTTATCAGTACTTCATTCCTATTTATGGCTGATAACATTCCATTGTATGGAATTACCACATTATCTTTTCATGAGGTCATGGGCATTTGGGTTGTTTCCACTTTGGGGCAATTGTGAATATTGCTGCTATGAACTTTCATGTATAAGTTTTTGTATAGAAATCTGCTTTCACTTTTCTTGAGTATATACTCAGGGGTAGAATTCTGTTTAACTTTGAGGCCACAACAGCCACAGTTTTCACAAATTGTATTATGTTTACAGGCTCAAGGGCACTCGAACACTGGGCCATATCCCCAGCCCCAGGGTCTCCCTGAGTTGCTAAGTGCCTCTCATTGCTGAGACTGGCTTTGAACTCAATCCTGCCTCAGCCTTTTTGTCCATGTATATTCTATTCAATCCTTTTTTTCCATCTTTTTTATAACCTTCCTGATGGGTGAGAAACATATCTGATTTTGGTTTTAATTCGCATCTGACTAATGATATTGGGCCTCTTTTCATACACTTATTGGTCATTTATATACATTCTTTTTTTTCTCTGTAATTTTATTTTTTTTATTCAAAGTTGTTGTATATATAACAATAGCACACATTACAATTGATTCTGTATTAATTCAGCATAGAACCCTATTCTCTGCAGAAGGTGCTGGAGAAGAGCAAGAGAACTCTGTTCAGAGTCTGCATCCCCTCCTGCCTTTCCTGTTCTTCCTAGAAGTCATCACCCACATCTGTCTGACTTTGAGTTTCTTACAGTGCTCATGCAAATACCCAGATCTTTAAAATTTCCAAGTCTTGAACAACCTTGAATTTTAGATGGATTTTGAAACCAATGATCCACAGAGATCTTCTAGTTCAGTTTTTCATATTTAACAAATAGAAAAGCTGTAACAAACAAAAGTCAATTCACCCCATGTCTGTTGTTCTTAAACCTGTTCCTGCCCCCCCCCCCACACACACATAGTACAATAAGAATAAATTTGTTCATCAGACGCTAAGTCTCATCATGAATTGCCCAAACTTTGGGTACCTGGATATGATTTTAAAAAAAAAAAAAAATAGTATGTTCTCTTGTTTAACTTACAAAAACCTATCTACTCCCTTTTCAAAACTTAGAGATATACTTGATTCTATACAAACATGCCCTAATTATTCTAACAAAATAGGATAGCATTTAATAGTGAAGAGAGTCAGAAGCTCATGGCTGCTACAAGATTTCCTGCTTCAGTGCCCCTTTACAGGGTATCCGTCATTCTGATAGAGGGAAAATATGGCACTAGTAATCTTGAATCTTCTGCAGGAGCCTCCTTGCCAGCTGGGCTCACACTGCTGCTCATATTTCCATTGGGAAGATGGGGTCATGCTTGAGTCTACACCTTTGAATATTTCACAGTATGTCAAAGTTTGTAGCATCCTTAGACAGAGCTTATCTAGTCTTGCTCCTGCATTTCATAGAGAAGCTGAAGTCAGGATTCTTGTCCCAGATCCATTATTGTGCTGGGATGTCAGCTAATGAAAGCAGAAGTGTTATAAGCAGAAAGAGAATGTTAAATTCTCTGGAATTTTCAAACCAATTGTTAAGATTTAAAATTAAATTATTTTAAAACACAAAGATGATACTCAAAATTCATCTCTTCCTAATTGTTTTTCTATTATCAATGCTTCTGAAAGCCATTTTTTTTTTTTTTTTTTTTTTTTTTTTACCTGGGAGATTGAACTCAGGGGCACTGACCACTGGGCCACATCCCCAGCCCTTTTTTGTATTTTTATTTAGAAAGGGTCTCACTGAGTTGCTAAGTGCCTCGCCATTGCTGAGGCTGGCTTTGAAAGCCTCCCAAAGTGCTGGGATTACAATGCTGCCTCTCTGCCACCGCGCCCGGCTTGACTGAAAGCCATTTTTAAAATAATGTAATTCCTCAGATTAAAAAAAATTGTAAATTCAATGCTGCCTCTCTCTAATAATATATTTCAAATAAAGGTTTTATGTGTAAATGATTCAATACTATATTGAGTATTATCTGAACAGCTATGTGAAAAGAAGTAGTAATGAATATGACTCTTTTTGGTAAGTTTTCATAGTTTACTGCTAAAATGTAGAACATCTTCAAATGTGTCTAATTTTTATCTTTTGTCATAAAATTCTGTGCTCCACCTCCAAAGTTTCAACTGGTTTATGACCTTCTTAAGGGCAGGAAAGCCAACATACACCAATCATTTTGGTTTGTGCTCTATTTGCCTGGTGATTGGCAGAAAAGTTTGCCATTGATTATGAAAGATTTCTCGAGAGGACCTGTTTTTCCAGTTTGTATGTGATGCCTCTAGACTCTGAGAGAATAAGAAAGTTAGTCAAGGTCACTTAGTGACTAAATGATAAAATTGGGATTTAGATTCAAAATTGTACTACTTCAAATTCATGCATAATATATAACTTATATTATTTCTAATTTTCATTCATTATAGAACTTGAAACACAAGTTTTTTTTAAAGGAAGATATTTTAAGAAGGATATTTTAAGGAGGATGCTTTTTTATAAAAAATAATCTATTAATTTTGTCTTATCACGTTAGCCTTCCCTTTTCTACAAGATGAGCAGAAAATGGTATAAGAAACTAGTAATGGTAGTTGAAAACTATTTACAGAATATCTAGTTCTTTTGCAGATTCTTAATGTCACCAGAAGGAGCTGATTTACAAATGCAACATAAGAAAACACACCTGATTTTACTATTACTCAAGGAAACTTGACCAAATACTCTGACAGCATCCCTATCCTTAGATGAAAGTGGTTCAGAACTCTAAATATGACTTTTGCTTTTTTTCAATTCATTCACACATTTATCCATGTATCACCTGTCCATCCAGCACCCACCCATGCATCCATTCATCCATCCAATCTATCAATTCATCTAATTATTAGTTAAGCATTTCTCACCAACTTCTCTTCATAAAATGTGTCTTCTTTTATTCAAAGTTATTGTATTTATAATAGTAGTATGCATTATAATTCATAATAAACATATAGAGCATCTTTTACAAAACACTGTTTGTATACAATGTATATTCGTACCATTCAAATCTTCAATCATGCATTTAGGATAATGATATCATCTTATTCACCCACCTTTTTTTCCCTTCCATCCCCCCTTGCTCCCTCCCTTCCCCTCCCTCCCCTTTGACCATTCTAGTGTTCCTCTAATCCTCCTATGTACCCTGACCCAACACCACTGTGAATCAGCCTACTTATATATGAGAGACAACATTCAGCATTTGGATTTTTGAGATTGACTAATTTCACTTAGCATTATGTTCTCCAATTTCATCATTTACCTGCAAATGCCATTATTTTTTATTCTCTTTTATTGCTGAGTAAAATTCCATTGTGTATATATACCACATTTTCTTTATCCACTCATCTTCTGAGGGACATCTAGGTTGATTCTACAACCTAGCTATTGTGAATTGTGCTGCTATAAACATTGAAGTGGCTGTGTCTCTGTAATATGCTGTTTTAAGTCCTTTGGGAATAGACCCAGGAGTGGGATGGCTGGGTCATAGGGTGGTTCCATTCCCAGTTTTTCCAAGAAATCTCCATACTGCTTTCCATAATGGTTGCACCAATTTGCAGTCCCACCAGCAATGTATGAGTGTGCCTTTTTTCCCCCACATCCTCTCCAACATTTATTGTTGTTTGTGTTTTTAATAGCTGCCATTCTGACTGGAGTAAAATAAAATCTTAGAGTAGTTTTGATTTGCATTTCTCTAATTGCCAGTGATGTTGAACATTTTTTTCATGTATTTGTTGATTAATTGTGTATCTTCTTCTGAGAAGTGTCTTTTCAATTCCTTAGCCATTTATTGATTGTGTTATTTGTGTTTCTTTTCTTTTTTTTTTTTTTTTTTTGGTGTTAAGTTTTTTGAGTTCTTTATATATTCTAGAAATTAGTGCTCTATCTGATGTGCATGTATTAAATATTTGTTCTCAATTAGTTGGCTCTCTATTCACCTCACTGATTGTTTCTTTTGCTGAGAAAAAGCTTTTTAGTTTGAATCTATCCCATTCATTAATTCTTGATATTAATTCTTGCACTACAGGATTCTTATTAAGAAACTTGGGGCCTAATCTGACATGTTGGAAATTGGAGCTTACTTTTTCTACTATTAGGTGTATTGTTTCTGGTCTACAGATTAATTTCAAGAGAGGAAATAGAAGACACCATCAAAAAGCTACCAAGTAGAAAAAGCCCAGGACCTGATGCATTTACAGCCAAGTTCTACAAGACCTTTAAAGAAGAACTAATACCTATGCTCTTCAACTTATTTCAAGAAATAGAAAAAGAGGGAGCTCTTCCAGACTCTTTCTATGAGGCCAATATTACATTAATTCCAAAGCCAGGCAAAGACACAGCCAAAAAAGAAAACTTCAGGCTAATATCTCTAATGAACATAGATGCAAAAATCCTCAACAAAATTCTGGCAAATTGAAATAAAAAAAAAAAACATATCAAAAAGATAGTGCACACAATCAAGTGGGGTTTATCCCAGGGATGCAAGGTTGGTTCAACATTCAGAAATCAATAAACATAATACATCACATCAATAGGCTTAAAAATGAAAACCATATGATCATCTCAATAGACGCATAAAAAGCATTTGACAAAATACAACACCCCTTTATGTTCAAAACACTAGAAAAATTAGGAATAACAGGAACATATCTCAACATTATAAAAGCTATACATGCAATGCCCCAGGCTAACATTATCTTAAATGGAGAAAAATTGAAAGTCATTTTCTCTAAAAACTAGAACAAGACAGGGATGCCCCCTTTCACCACTGCTATTTAACATAGTATTTGAAACTCTGGCCAGAGCAATTAGACAGGTGAAAGAAATTAAAGGGATCAAGATAGGAAAAGAAGAACTCAAATTAGCACTATTTGCTGATGACATAATAATATACCTAGAAGACCCAAAAAACTCTACCAGAAAACTTTTACAACTAGTAAATGAATTTAGCAAAGTAGCAGGATACAAAATCAATACCCATAAGTCAAAGGCATTTTTGTACATCAGTGACAAATCCTCTGAAAGGGAAATGATGAAAACTACCCCATTTACAATAGCATAAAAAAAATACTTGGGAATCAACTTAAAGAAAGAGGTGAAAGACCTCTTTAACAAAAACTATAGAACACTAAAGAAAGAAATTATAGAAGACCTCAGAAGATGGAAAGACCTACCTTGTTCTTGGATAGGCAGAATTAATATTGTCAAAATGTCCATACTACCAAAAGCATTATACAGATTTAATGCAATTCCAATCAAAATCCCAATGACATTCCTCAAAGAAATAGAAAAAGCAGTCATGAAATTCATCTGGAAAAATAAGAGACCCAGAATAGCCAAAGCAATCCTTAGCAAGAAAAGTGAAGCAGGTGGCATCACCATACCAGACTTTAAATTATACTATAGAGCAATAGTAACAAAAACAGCATGGTATTGACACCAAAATGGACTGGTAGACCAATGGTACAGAATTGAGGACACAGAGACTAATACATATAATTTCAGCTATTTTATATTAGACAAAGGTGCCAAAAATGTACAGTGGAGAAAGGATAGCCTCTTCAACAAATGGTGTTGGGAAAACTGGAAATTCATATGCAACAAGATGAAATTAAACCCTTATCTCTCACCATGCACAAAATTCAATTCATAAAATGTGTTTTTTAATTGGCCTTAGGCACATTCTAGATCATACAATTCCTTTACATTTTTGGTTCAGATACTATTCACATCTTTGAGTTTTCTCTGCTATTATAATCATTATTGATATCATCACATTGTGTTTTAAAGATGCCAAAGAATACCTTGATATATTTTAGTGCATTTCCTTTTCTTGGCACCCAATAGCCTCTACAGACCCTGGAGGACTAAATGTATTGATAGGCTTGATTTAAATCTACCTCCCCAAATCACTCACCTGCTCTAAATCAGACTTACGAATATTTTTCCATCTTTAAATGGAAATTTTTCCCTCTCAATTTTTCATTTAAAAATGACCAGTTGGTTTTTTTTTTTCTTCCATCCACCCAAACTCAAACCTATATGTCAACCTCACTCTTAGCATCCAAAACTTAAAAGGTCAAAATGCCTTTACAGCACATTTTATGTCTTAAAATTACAATTTATCACAATTTAAACTACAAAGTATCACAGCCAATGAAGTCTTTTTTTTATGTATCACTGAACTGATAAATTCTTAAAAGAATATTCTTTATGTACCCATTTCTCCTCTGTTCTACTGCTCCTTATAGTTAGTAGACTTCCTTTTCATCTTTCAGTACTTTCCCCCCACCATGACCTTCCTTAAGATTTGATTGCTCTCAGCTTGACTCTACCATAACCTAGATTTCTCTGTATTCAGAGAAAAATAGAATAACTATAGACTAACTCTATAGCTTCCTTCTCTCATACTCCCCATCCCACAAAGCCATTGGTTAGAATTCTCTCCCAAACTATGTACCTATTGGATGCTCAGTCTTTCCCAAACATCATTTATTTAGGTTATTCCTTCCCTGACTCAGAATTTACAGTAATTAATTTTGTGCCCTTGACAAAAATCTAGTCAGGTCTTTGCTCCTTATTCCTCTAGGCAAATCCATTTGTCCCAGTTATTCAGCCAGATTTAGCCTACAGGTTGTTTTACACCCTCTAGCTTCTTCAGATTGTGACCTCTTAGTCTCCACCAGCATTTCCAAATTCTTTACATTTACCAATGCCCATATAAAAAACTCAGCTGAGAAAAGGTGCAATATTTTAAATTTGTTGTTTGAGTTCACTGCCTTGATTTTGTATGCTTTAAGTGTTTTTGCCCTTACATAATTCTATTGCAATTTACCCATGTTGAAATGGTGTTTCCATTTTGTATATACAGGTCTATTGCTCTAACAAGTAAGGAACTAGGAATGAAGAAGCATTATTTTCCTGGCTTTTTTTTATGACTGTAGAATGAAGAAAACTAGAAGAAAGACAGAGACATACATGAATGTATCTTTGCATTCCTACATGGGGAACATAACAGAGCATTCATAAACACTTGTTGAATGAATGACCTTAGAGTCATATAGAATGGCCTTAGGGTTGTTATAGAAACACAGATTCATTCAACTCCTATTATCTTTGATTTTGGTGGTGCTGGGGATCGAACCGGTGCTCATGCTAGACAAGTGCTCTTTCATTAACCTAACTCTCTAGCTTTTTTTTTTTTTTTTTTGTTATATCATAATGACCTCAGTAAAAAAAAAAAAAGTGCATATTTTTTGAAATGAGACAGAAAAAAAAATGAAAAGCAAACAGAAGAACAAAGAAGTAGGTACTTCTCAAAAGTGCCTAAGGACTCATGTATGATAGCACAACTCATTAAGTGAGGACCTGAAGGAGATCCTGGGGCATCAAGAGAAAAATGTACATGTGCATGCTGTTCTTGGTTCCAAAAAGCAGGAAAATATGCAGTGTTTTCAGAAATATCTACTTTGCAATACTTAAAAAAAAAAAAAAAAAAAAAAGAAAACAGAAACTGCTATTTAAAAAGTGTATTTTTCAATTTTCTAGAAAATGTGGCTTCCAGAATGTCATATTTCCTAACAGCTCCTGGTAGAATAAATTTTAATTTTACTAAATCATTATAGCACTTCTGACCAGTATCACATTTTATCTTATGGTACTTTTTTTTTTTTTTTTTTTAATCTATACTATCCCACAAAACTTGTCAATTCTCAGAGGAAAGAATTTTTAATTTCTGTCCTTTGCGGCTTTACATTCTAGCACAATATCTGGCACAGAGTAGGTATAAAATAGTTACTTATTGAAGAAAAAATTTTTTTTAAAAAAAAAGAGTAGAAATAGCAAAACCAACATCTGTAGCAGAAACAACAGCTGTCATCTGATCGCTTCCATGAGCAGGGCACCCTGCAACCTGCCTGACAGCCACTGTTTAATTGCACAACATCCTGTGAGGTGGATGCCAACATTATCCCATTATACAGAGGAGAAAATGCTCAAAATCACAAAAGAATTGAGAATGAGAATGGGGACCTCTGTATGTAAGGATATAGCTTCAGAGTCTCTTCTCTGCCATTTTTAAGGTTAATGACTTTGGATAAGCTATTTGACTTCTTTTAACCTTAATTTCCACATTGGCATCAATGAGGATGAGAACAGCACCTTTACAATAGGGGAGGGAAGGCCTCGCATCATTACCTTAAATGGTTACTCACTTCCCCAGTATGTGGCAATAGGAATCACACTTTATAAGTCAATAGAATCATTTGAGTACATTTGGAAAAAGCAAATTCCCTGTCCCTACCTCCGAGAGCTTCTTTTTTTTCTAATGACCTGGTGTGAGACCCACAACTCTGCACTTTCAAGAATTACACTGGCTTCAGGATTTGCCTAAATTTCAATCTGTTTGGAATTGTTTTTTTTTAAAAAAAAATTAGAGTGCCTTAATAAATCTGCATTTTCTCTAAATATAACCATTATTAAATAGAAAGGTATCAGAGCCTTGTTCATTCAGATATATTTTCTTCTTTTGTTGGCAGTGCTGGGGATTGAACCCAGGGTTGGTGCACACTAGGCAAGTGCTCTACCACTAAACTACACCCCCCAATACTCGTATATTGTGTTAAGTACTTGAATAAAAGAGTGCAGTGTAATAATTACAATTAATATTATAAAACACATACCACATGCTGGTCATTGTTCTAAATGCTTTTTGGATTAACTCATCCTTCCAACATCCCATCATAAAGTTTTACTATTACAATCTTCACTTTATAATAAAACTGTATGGCACAGAGAGCTAAATAACTTTCCCAAAGCAATTCCCCCCCAAAAAAAAAAAAAAAAAAAAAAAAAAAAAAAAAAAAAAAAAAAAAAAAAAAAAAAAAAAAAAAAAAAGAAAAAAAAAAGGGTAGGCTCTCTGGCTAGCCTGCCAGGCTTGAATCTTTGCTCCTCCCATCAACTAGGTGGATTCTATTACTGTGCTACATCCCCAGCCCTTTTTTTTATTTATTTTTTTAATTTTAAGAAAGGGTCTTGCTAACTTGCCCAGATTGGCCTTGAACTTGTCATCCTCCTGCCTCAGCCTCTGGAGTTGCTGGAATTAGGACACGTGACACTGTGCTCGGCTAGAGCCAGAACTTTAACTGTGGTCACTCTTCTAGGAATGGACATAGGTCAGAGAGGTCAAGGCTGTGGGCAGAGGTGAGAGTGCTGCCTTAGGGCCTGATGCCATCACTGGTTGGGATCTTAGGCAACTGCCTCCTCCTCTCCAGGGCTCAAATTCCTCCTCTGTGAAGTGAGACAGTTGACTCTGATGAACTCTAAGACTCTGTGGTCCAAAGATTCTATCATTCATTTTACAGAAGACTAAGGCCCAAGGGTTACTATTAGCAAAAAAGCAAACCCTCTTCTAGTACAGCTCCATTATTATTTTTCTTTACCTGCCAATTCAAAACACTTTCCTTCTGGGTTATTCGTCGTCCTTTCTCCTTCCTTCTTGCTGAGAAAACCCAAGAGTACTGCAGCCTAGAGAAGGTATCTCTGTCTTTCCCGATCTCCTTCTAACCACTGTTTAATCTGGTTCCCAGAGTGCTTCCACCTGAGCCTATTTGAATCCCATGCCTCTCCTGGGGAGGCCCATCAGCTTTCAGCCCCTCCTTTTCCCACTGTCCTCCCCAGCAATGGCCTTCCTCATGGCTAATTCATCCTCAGTGATCTTTGCTCTCTCTCTCTCTCTCTCTCTCTCTCTCTCTCTCTCTCTCTCTCTCTCTCTCTTTACCTCTCCACTTTCTTGCTGTAGTCCTATCCCAGGCTTGACCTCTCAGGCTTCCCTTTGCCCTATGTATCTCAAACCTGGTAATGTTTTAGAATACCTGGGATGCATAAAATACAGATGGCTGAGCGTGACTCCAGTTCAATTAAATCAGAATTTTAAAAAGTAGTAATCAGGAAACAAGTATTATTTTAAAGGTTGGAAGTTTCACGAGGTTCTAAGGTGTGGTTCAATAAAGAGCTATCCCTGTGATTCCCAAGTGGAGAAAAGAAACAGATCAAAATAACCTGGGAAGCTAGATATACCTTACCAGGGAGAGAAGTCTGGGCATGTGAAGCCTAACACCTCCCAGGTGGTTTGAAGAGAAGCTGCTTTAGGAAATAAGATTCAAGGCAGACACAGTGGTGCACACCTGTAATCCCAGCAACATGGAAGCTGAGGCAGGAGGATCACAAGTTTGAAGACAGCTTTAGCAAATTAGCAAGACCCTGTCTCAAAAAAAAAAAAAAAAAAATTAATAAAAAAGGATTGGGGATGTAGCTCAGTGGTAAAGCACCCTGGGTTCAATTCTCAGTACAAAACAACAACAAAACACTAATCCCATTGATTTGGGAAGTTGAGGCAAGAAGATCAAAAGTTCAAGGCCACTGCCAAGTTTCTAGCTTAACCTCTAAGGCCCTATGGACACTGTATCTCCTCTCAGCTGTCTGCAAAAAGCTCCAGGCTTCTTGTTTTGTCCTGTGCCAAGTTAATACTTCTAATTATAAAAAGCTGTGCAGAGATAAAAAGTACTTGACAGTAAGGGCCATATTCTTTGTCTGAGCTAGCTGGCCTGATAACTATGGGGAGTCTATTTTCCTCTAGGTTTCTTTCCTCCTATGTGTGAAGGAAGGCTATTGAGTTATTATACAGTCACCAAACTTTCTTCCTTTTTTATTATTCTATTATTTTAAGGTTCAAAGCCTATTGTTGCTCATGATTACACAAGCAGCAGCCCCAATTCTTTTTACACTCAGCTGACAACAGGCAACTCATCTGGGCAAACCTATTTATTCCCCACACCTGGGACCAAAGGCCCACTGTAATTATTCTGATACCATAGCTGAAGACTTCTTTATACCAACTGTTTGCCCGAACCTTGAGTTCAGGCCTCTGAATCTCCAGGGAGATCTTCTCTGTTGGTGCTGTCTAAGGGACAACCTCATCTGATGGTGATCACCTCTTTCATTTCTGGGCTTCCACCTCCTGCAGGCAGATGCCTATGAGGGTGGCTCTAGAACCTTAGGGTGAACACACACAGCCCTGGGCTCTCAGCCCTCCAGCTGTCAGCTGTGGGCAGGAGGTGGTTACCAGAGTGACTATAGAGCAGCTGCCACAGCCTTCCGATTGTCAGCTTTGTCTCACTGAGAGATGGCTCAATCTTCCAGAAGGGGTTGGATGGCAGAGGTAAAGAAAAGAAGGAGTGGCAATGGTGGTGTCCCACCCCACCCCCTTTCCAGCTACCTGTCTCTCTTGACTTGAGATGCACTACCTAAAGGGGCTGGGGAAAGGTTGGCCTCTCAGGCCATGTGTCATGACCACATTCTACACACTCTGTATTTTTTCCACAAGTAAATAAAATATGCTTAAGCAAACAATGATAATAAAAATAATATTTAACAGGATAAAAAAATAAAGTAAAACCAGAAGTGTTTCATGGGTTTGGCCTTCCCACCAGTGAGCTATAA
Source organism: Tamias sibiricus (assembly GCA_025594165.1). Lineage (NCBI taxonomy): Eukaryota > Metazoa > Chordata > Mammalia > Rodentia > Sciuridae > Tamias > Tamias sibiricus. Next base: position 2,226,099 of record CM046675.1, on the reverse strand, counting down.
TCTCCTTCCTTGGCCTGATACCCTGATTTTGTATCTAAGAATGGAGGAGGGAAAAAGAGGGAAGAACAAACAGATGAAGCAAGGGTATTTATGAAGCTACCAAATAAAGTATTCTGAGACAAAGGTAGAAGGGAAAAAATGAAAACCTTTGTGGGCTAAATATGCTGGGGGCAGGAATTTGGGGCAGGGTTTGGAGGAGAAGAGATAAGTGGATTGTAGCTTATGAAAACAGGAGAGAAAGATGAAGAAAAAGAAAGTGTTACCCAAGGTTATGAAGTGGGTCTTTAATGTCCTAGAGACAGACAAAAAACAAATGAAATTGTTCAAAGAATGGAATTATGTGAGTAAAAAAAAATCTCTCTTTATGTTTTTTTTTTTTTTTCACTTTCTTTTACAGTGCTTCTTATATGTAATACCACTTAGAGGACAAACTCACACTGGTCACAGATTCAATAGTGTACAAAGTATTTTATATATATTTATCCATCCAACCCTGGGGCTTGAACCCACAGTCTCACACATGCTAGGCAAACACTCTGCCACTGAGCTACATCCCCAGTCCCCAAAGCATTATATTATAAAAGACATTTATCTATATTTTAGGAAGGAGTTTTTTTGGTTGGTTGGTTTTTTTTTTTTTTTTTTTTTTTTTTTTCAGAGAGAGGAGAGGTTATGATTCCATAGAAAAAGGGTCTCACAGAAAACTTGGCTCAAGAAAAAACTCTCTTTTAAATAGCTGTAGCCACACAAATGGTTTTTGGAAGGTTTTTTAAGCAATGCTCATTTGCATAGACACAGTTGATGATTTTCAGTAGTTTGACAGAGCCCAGGCTACAAAACTGAACATATGCACTGTTTTACGGAAAAGTTTGTTGACCCTGACTAAAAACTAAAATTTTAACTGTGTAATCAAACGGTGTGCTTTTGGAAGGAATTTTTTAAATGATGATTTCTGATAAATTGGATGCAAAATAATCAGCCATAAAGCATAAAGGGTGGGCAAACACTGAGAACACCAGTTATGATCTGATGTTATCAGGAAGCTTATAGATAAAGAGAGTGGGTTGGACTTTTCAAAAATGGCCACAGATTTTCAGATGTCTGTATAAAAGGAAGTTGTGATTGCCAGAAGCAGCCTGGCTTCCTGAAGAACAAATCCTCTCACAAAAATGAGCACGTTTTCCATGGACTGGTGGCTTTTGTCTTGCCTCTGTTTTCTTCTTTTCTTCAATTTGTCAATGAAAAGTCTGTGCTTTTTTTGCAGCCATGTCTGAGGCTGACAGACATCAGCTCTTCCATAGACCACTTAACTGGAGATATTCATGCATTCAAACACTTTATTCTTTATGTTCTTATTTTTTTAAATAACTTTCTTGGGTGTAATCATGAAGGCCCTGGGTTGAATCTTAATGAAGGAGGGCACCACACACACACACACACACACACACACACACACCTTTTCTCTCTTTAAGTGTTTTTGCTTAGTTTTTTATAGGTAAATAATTCATAGTAAACTTCAAAACTTATTTTTTCCACCTCTCCACTCATATTCATAGTTTCTCTGCCCCCATGGTGAATCATTATCATCATTGGCTAACTTTTCCAATGTTCTAGGCTTATATATTTAACAATTCTTACATGTAAACAAAATTTTTAAATAACATGACAAGGGTCTTCATCCTTAGCCAGTTTAATGTTATTCATGTATATTCTAAGGTTTATTTTTTTCTTTTAAAAATTAATTCAAAAGATAAACACAGATCACTCCTATCCCAGGAGCCTCATCTTCTTATTTCATCATCATTCCCTGTCATTGAAAAGCTGTCCCTGAGAATTGGCTATGGTCACTTAGTAATCAAAGTCCATTATGCACAGACCAGTAGTCTTATAGTTTATTCTTTTAAAAATGAGCACTTTCTATTTTTCTAGTACTATATGTCCTTCATGTACCAGAGCATACTGATGATTTTCAGTGTCAGCTTCTCAAAGTCTGAAATAGCAGATTTCATGGCAAGCTTGATTTTATTTTCCCACATTAACACATTCCTTTAATTCTATGCCTTGCATGTATATTCTTATTTACTACTCAATTTTATGTCTGTGCTTTTTCCTTCCTAAGCTCAAGGTAAAGACTGACTTTTGAAAGCTGGGTTTGATTGCATGTATAAAAGAAAATAAACATTTCTGTAAAGAAAAAGGCTAACCCTGTGCAGAACAAATATCATCTAGCCAAATCTCAGGTTTTACAGAAGCATTACACAGCTTCAGAATTGAAAAACATGATTAATTTTCATTAAGGAGACCAACCTCATTTAAACAAGATGTCTGCAACCCTGATTTCAGATTTTCTTTACAACCTGTAGGCTTGTGAGGTCATGTTACTAGGGTACAGAGCTTAGAAGAATTAAAGTTCAGTATGTCTGTGTAAAAATAGTATAGCTGCTTTCTCTTCCCATCTAGCTGCTTCTAGGAGCTATCAGCTCTCCACATCTTAGTTATCAAATAAAACTTCATATCCATTTATTTTTCAAAGGTGTTATGTTTGTGGAAAGCAAGATGACAAGCTTTCTTAAACTGATCCCTTCATGATGTGAAAGATATTTCATACATGGTTTATTAAGTGATCTGTGATTGATCCAGATGAGCATGTGTGTCTGTATGGTGCATTTACTGTCTAGTTGTAGTTACTATTTCAGAGACATGGAAACACGGGAGCAGCTTTGGGACAGAAAACAGTGTGTGTGTGTGTGTGTCTACAGCTTAGTTTTGTACATGTATACACTGACAGTTTTAGGAAGGTGTTTCAATCAATAGTATGAATTAGGTCTAAAGACCCAAAGAGATTCTGATACTCCTTCCTTGGAGGAGACACAAGCTGTGTTAGGAAGATAGACATAAGAAAAAATATGCAGAAAGAGATGGGGCCATAGAGGGAAAAGAATGTATATGAGAGAACTCTATATTTTAATTTGGGGTCCTTTAAAAAGATTGGCTGGGCACAGTGGTGCATGCCTATAATTCCAGCAACTCCAGTGGCTGAGGCAGGAGGATCTCAAGTTCAAAGCCAGCCTTAGCAGAAAGCAAGGCACTAAGCAACTCAATGACACCTTGTCTGTAAATAAAATACAAAATAGAGCTTGGGTTGTGGCTCAGTGGTTGAGTGCCCCTGAGTTCAGTTCCCAGTACCCCAAAATAAATAAATAAATAAATAAATAAATAAATAAATAAATAAATAATTGTGATATAAAACCCAGGCTATCATAAAATTTTTCAGTCTTGTGAGAGTAAGAGTTATGGATTCCTTGCATCTTTGCTGTGTTTAGCTATGTGAAGCTGAAAAATTCCTTTTCATTGCAAGTCAGAAACTAAGTGAGAAAAAGAATTAGCAAATTTTATGTTTTTGAAAGGATCATGGAAGTCACTTTTCCAGGATTTTTTGAAACAGAAATTCCAAATAAATAAAGGATAACATAAATGGTAAATTATCACCATGTTTCCATAATGTCCTCTAAGTCCAATGAGGAATAATCTCCAGAAATTTTTTAATGTAAATTCATTAAAACAAAATGGTTGTAAGTACATATGCTATTCCTTTGGGTGTGACCTTATTTAAAAAAAAAAAAGTGGACAGAAATACATTTTATTTAAAATGGGGGCATTATAAATACAAGGGATGTTTAATATAATTAAAGATATGGACTATTCAGGTCAATAACAGAAATGTTTAGTACTGGTTAGAAACATGAATTTTAGAGTCAAGTTTTTATTTACTGCAGATGTCTGACCTTCAGCAAGTGACTTAAATTTTTTAAATCTCAGTTTCTTCACATGGGGAAGAAGCATATATACATCTAATACTTTATGCTATTGTAAGAATAAATGAGGTGTATATAAAGTGTCTAGTATAGAAACTGGTAAGAACCAAACAGACTGTCAGTAATGGCCTTCACTATTCTAAGCTGAGTTGGCTGTGAGAATAGTGAGCCAGGACTTAGAATGAAGTATGTGGTTCCATTTCTGGGAGCCTCAGTATTCCTATGGACTTGTAATTACTTCTCAAATAATTTTTATTGTACCTTGAGTATTGTTGTTTTTTTTTTTTAAACAAAAGAAAAACAAACCAAATCATTGCACAGATTTTTTTTTTTTTTTTTTTTTTTTTTTTTTTTTTTTTTTTGGTACCGGGGATTGAACTCAGGGGCACTCTATCACTGGGCCACATCCCCAGCCCTTTTTTTTGTATTTTATTTAGAGACAGGGTCTCACTGAGTTGCTAAGTGCCTCACCATTGCTGAGGGTGGCTTTGAACTCATGATCCTCCTACCTCAGCCTCCCAAGTGCTGGGATTGCAGGCATTCGCCACCACACCCGGCACTGCACAGAAATTTATGCAGTGATAAATTATTACTATTTCCCAAAAAGATTCATTGCAGTTGATGTATAGTACCTGAATTCTTCACAGAGTTACCTGCTCTAATTTTTTGGTATTCAATTTATATACCATAAATGGCACCCCAAACCACAAAAGGTTTGGTCTCAGCTTCTGTACCTGTGACCTAATACTAAGTAAAAAGAAGCATTTACCATCACTGTCAGTATGTAATTATAATCACATTTTATTGGCATGTGCATAAAAACTTATGAATGATGAACGGGTTTGCTACACAGCAGAACTACAAAACCATTTATTATTATACACATTCAGTCTTACCATCGTCATTCCCCTGGAACAGATCAGACACTTGTCAATTTTAGAAAGGTCAATACTTTAACAGTTAGCTTATTATTTTTTCTCTTTACATTCTGTATCTCCAGTCTCTTTTCCCATGCCAATTTAGCAGGGAGGAAAAAATGGTAAAGGATGTGCCCCCAAATTTTAATAATGCATTTTCTCATCCAAAGCTTCCCTCCTATTAACAGATTATATCATTTAAAAATCAAGAAACACTGACATATGTAATTATGGTGATGGTACCCCCTACCAAAACTTGGGAGTTTATAATAGTTAACATGCCCCCCTGGGGGGGGGGGAGCAACCAGTAATGTCATAAATATGTCAGGTGTATCTGAAACAAGTAACATTTCAGGTCTAAAATGTGTGACCAGCCATAGCAATAAACTAAAAATGATAATGCCACTGGTCACTGAACAAACAGAAGTAAGGGAAAGTGCAGTCTTCCGCATTAGAAGACTTTAACCTGCAGTAAGCATGCTTTCTGTTCCCAGGACCAGACCCAGGGATCAGTTTAGCTGCTACAAAATATATGCTCAAATATCAATGTCTACTCAAAAAACAACGAATTTATAATCAATAAATCATAATAGTGAAATTTTAGTTCATCTATTTTCTGTCTAGTAGGTAAAATGCACTTACTAATGAAGCTAACATCACCAGGGCCTCACATGAGCCAAAGGCACTGCTATCTTCCACAACTCCTGTAACCAACAATGCCCACCAGCGGAGCACAACAGGAACAGAAGATGACCTCAACTGAATCACACCTCTACTCTTATCACAGAAACAGCTCCAAGTAAGGTCCTTACTGATGCTCAGAAACTTTTAGTATTTTGTTTGTCTTAAACTTACTTTCCCGCCACTTAATGGCAGAACGTGCATCTTTCCGGTTAAGCTTTCACAGATGACACTATCAAGCAGGTCCCACACAGGATAACTTGGCGTCTTGTGCATCGGTTCATTGGCAACTGCATTTTGCCTTACGGACATTATACATTCCGGAGAGCTGAATTTGTTCTGAGCTGCTGGCGCTGTGAGGTTTTCCTGCATAGAAGCGGATGAGGCAGCCAATCTCCGAGTCCATGCCTTCCTCCTGCACCCTCCACAGCTCCCCAAATCCCAATTGGAAGAGGTAGTCATTTTGAATCTGCAAAGGCTTCTCGTCCGCCTCCAAGCGCCGGGTGGTCTCTCCTGGAGCTGCACGTACAGGGTGGGCAGCGGAGGCGCCTTCTCCGCGGTCGCCCCACTTCTCCTGGGTGTCGCCAGGGGGTGCCATTGGCGGCCGCCGCCGCCTCCTCCTGAGGCCCCTCGCGGGCCGCCCCTACCAGGACGTCGACACCCCTCGGGGCTTTCTGCTGCGGCCGCGGCAGGGAGGCTGCTGGGGAGGGCTGCCGCGGATGGGCGGGGCGGCCTCCAGCTCCTCCTCCGACGAAGAGCCGCCACCGCTGCTCTAGGGGTCCAGCCGGTGGACACGCTCTCAGCGCTGGGGCTCAGGCTGAAACTCTCCGTGAGGGAGGCTGGGCCCGCGGTCCCGCCATCTAGATGCCGCGGGGCGCACGGCTCTCCGGGGCTGGAGTCCCAGGGCGCTGGGCTGGCGCGCGAGGGGCAGCGTATCCAGCCGCCCGGGCCGCGGGGGGGGGGGCAGCGGCAGGTTGGCGGGAGGCGCGCGCTGAGGACCCCCGACGGCAACCCGCGCGCTCCTCGCGGGCTGCGACTCCTGGTCCCGCTCAGGCGGCGAGAGCCGGGACCAGCGTTGGGAGGCCCCTCGGCGCGCGGGCCGGGGCGGCGGCCGGTACCGGCCCCTGGCCCAACACCTTCACCACGCCGCCGCCTTTGTGGCCCAGCTGCAGCAGGCAGGCGGCCACTTCGCCGGCTGTGGTGTCCGGTGTACAGAGAACCGGGCGCAGGTAAGTCGAGGCCATGTGGAGATCAAAGACGTGCACGCAGCCCCCTGGAGCTGGTGCCTCACCCAGTCCCGATCCAACCGCTGCAGCTGCAGCATCTGCTGGTGTTTCAGGAGCAGCGTCTTCCTGTCCAGGCTTCTGGTGCACAGCGACGCCGAGGCCGAGCAGGAGGCGGGGAGGCAGGCGGCGCCGGGGGAGTGCGAGGCGGTAGAGGGGAGGACGGGAGGACGACGAGGAGGACGAGGAGGCCGCGGCAGCCGCGAACAGATTCCTCTTCAGCCGCCCTCTCCTCAGCAGTAGGGAGTTGGCGCCGCTGCTGGCACCGGGGGGGGCCCCCCCACCAGCAGTGGGTTGGGGCGCCCGGCGCCGCCTCCTGCGTGCGGTGCCTCCCGCCCTACTGGGCAGCGGCCGGGCTGCACCTGGCTGGGGGGGCCTCTTACGCGCGCCGCGCGCCGCCGCCGCCGGATCCCGCTCGCAATCGCGGGGTCAACGAGGCTCCGGGCTCTGCCCCCCCCGCCGCCGCCGCCCCTGCTGCCTGCGGCTGCAGTGGCAGCCGCTGGAGCCAAAGCTCGGTCCCTCCCTAGTATCAGGGAGTCGCTGCGCCTCGGCGGAGGGCTCCATTGCAGTGGGGCTTCGCGTCCCCCCCCCCCCCCAGCTCCGGAGGCAGCGGACAGAAAGGGAGGAGGAGGGGTGAAGGTGGGAGACTGCGGCGCGCAAGCGACAAGGGAGAAGCCAATGGCGTTTGGCGCCGCCATTCCAAGGGATTATGTGGCAATTCGGAGCATTCCGTCGGTGTCTAGGTGTTCCATCCCGCGCTCCCGCCTCGCCCCCACCGCCCGCCCGGCCGCGGGCGGCCCAGCGCCAGGCCCCGCCCGCTCCCCCTTGAGCCAGCCGCGGAGTCCAGCTCATTCAATCAACTAAAATATATTTTAAAAAAGAAAATGAATATATTTCTGTGACTTAGATTATTTATGGTTATCAAAATAGCAATATGGTGAATTACATAAAATCAAGAGCTGCTTTTCCTGTGAAGACACCATTAGGAGAGTGGAAAGGAAGCCATCAGCGGGACAAGATATTGATAAAAGATGTAACTGACGTAGATAAAAGTAACTCCTGTAGTTTAAAAAAAAGATGACAAATCTGCTAAATGAGCAAGAGACTTGGACAGGCACTTCACAAGAGAGATTATTCAGATGAGTAAAAAAAAACTATATATAAAAGATGATCATTATTGTTTAGGGAACAAAAATGAAACAGCAATAAAATATTACACACATGCAGTAATGGTGAAATAAGCAGGCTGACAAAATGAAGTGTAAGATTATACAGCAACTGACATCCTCTTACTTTGCTGGTAGAAATGAAGTTGGTGCAACTACTATGGAAGATGGTTTGGTATTATCTACCAATACTGAAAATAAGAATATCTTATAACTCAGCAATTACCTCGAGGTATAGATCCTAGATAAAAATGTGTGATCTAAGAAATGTGTATAAGGAAGTTCACAGCAGCATTGTTCAAACTAGTTAGAAATTGGTAACAATCTCAATATCCATCACCTGTGGATTAGATAAATAAAATGATCATATATTTATACTTTTAATTACTATACAATTGTGAGAAATAAGTGAGCTATAACAACTTACAGCAAAATGAATCAATCTCACAAATAAAATATGAATCAAACAGGCATGGTGGTGCACTCCTGTAGTCCCAGCTACTCAGGCAGCTGAGGCTGTAGGATTGCAAGTTTGAGGTGGGTCTCAGCAACTTAGTGAGACTCTGACTCAAAATAAAATAAAAAAGGGCTGGGGTGTAGCTCAGTGGTTGAGCACCCCTGGGCTCAATCCCCACTACTGAAAAACAGACCTGCTGGCTCTGTGGGAAAGTGTGCCACAATCTATTGGTAATGTCCACTGGCAGCAGATGAGAGATATGGTGATTGGAATGTACACACACTGTACATATGCCCTCCCTGACAGCCATTGCCTTTAATGTGCCTTTCTGAAAGTGGATATAATGACACTAGTGCATTTGTCTGAATGTGGCATCACAGTGAATATCAGAAGGGAGGTCAATCACTCTCAGTACTGTGCCTGAGATCAATTCTAGTGATTGAATTCTGATTTTGAGCCTTTGTCCAGTACCATACTTGGAGCTGGAGAAAAAAAAAAAAAAAAATCACTCATTCCATGCTATCTATACTTGGTTTTGTGCAGTTTAACATTTTTATCAATTATTTGCATGAGGAATGGATGTTTTGTTTAATAAAATCTGTAGATGACAGAGTGATGGGTGGAATAGCTAATACCACAGAAGATAGTATCACAATTTAAAATAATCTTGACAAGCTAGAACATTGGTCCAAAACCACAAGATGATATCCCAAAGGGATATATGCAAAATTCTTTGTTTAGATTTAAAAACAAGATCATTGGCACAAGTATACATGCCTAGCTTTATGTCAGTAGACTGGAAAATTATTTAGAGGCTTCTGTTGATCATTAAAGGAAATTATAGGAATCAGCAAGACTCCCAAACCCAAACCAAGACATAAATTACAAAATCAACACATATAATGGTTGGGATTAGATACATGCAAAAACATCTTTGGGTTGGGGGACTGGAAACACAAATGGAATATGTGGCTTCATCAGTGGTATTCTGCTTAAAAGAGAAGCTACTAGTTCAAAGTTAGAGAATAGATGACAAACAAAAAACAGAAAATGAAGACCCAGAGTGGAACAATTAGAATGGCATCAGAGGCTAGGAGCCTTTCAGCAAGGTGTAGGTGGTAGATACCTACATGGCTTTAGGTCAGCCAGCTACAGCTTTATACCAAGTTTGCAAGTGCTAATTATGAAACTTTGGGACAAGTTATTAACTCTTTAGAGATTCTTATCTGTAATAGAAGAATCATGATACCTATATATGGGGTAGTAAGTATTAAATAGAATGACATGTGTGATGGTGCTTGGCCTCAAAGTTCAACACGTGTAATTTGCTATTATGGTTCTCCTCACTGTAGATAAATGTGCTGTCCCTTTGTGTTTTACATCAGTCTTTTGTGAGATTCTATAGATGATTATTTCAACAAGAGCCTGCTTCATTTTTAGTAAGCTGAAAAAAAAATCAAATTCCTGAATGTTTGACCCTAGAACTACAGTCACAGTTTTTTTAAAAATAATATTCATTGTACATAGTAACCATGTAATGATACCATGGTAACTACGCTAAACAGATCATAATGGGTTATTTTATTAAATTATAAAAATCTGCACTCTAAAAATGGCATGAACAAACTGAAATATGTCCAGGGACCCAGCCCTAAGAATGGTTAAGAGCTACAAATGCTAACGGAACAGGTGTCCTCTACCTTGGAAGATGTGTCTTGACTGTTAGAACTTTGGCCCCAAACCAGCAGGTCCAAATATCCGCTTTGCTTACCTCTTTGGAAGGAGGCCTCTGTGTGGAATGGAGCTGCCTTGGGGTGCGTATTGTAGGTCCCTGATGGGGGAGCCACGGAAGAGCTCTTTGGATCTATAGTTGTGTACGTTCGGACACAGGCTAAGAACTTTACCAGCCTTAGTACTCCTAGGTCCCCATGAAAACCTCATAAAATTAACAGGATCTATAACTTGGTATTTGGCTTCTACACCCAATTTTGTTAAAAAAAAAAAAAAAAGTGAGTTCTAAGTTCACCTGCATCAGAATTACCCACCTAAGATATTTATAAAAAATCTGAATGCCTGGGTCATATTTCTAGAAAATCTGATCCAGGGATTGTAGAGTGGGGCCTGGGAATCTTCACTGGTTCCCATTCAATGTTTTCCCCACTACTCTATTAAACTTTCTATTATAATACCAATTTTATGACTCTGTTCTTGCTATGAAAACAAAATATGTATATTTTGGTGGTACTGGGGGTTGAACCGAGGGCATTGCACATGCTAGGAAAACTATTTCCCCCCCCCAGCTTCTAATAATGGATACTTGCAACCATGTATGAAACATCATTTCAGAGGATGGTAGATACAGTGGTGAATAAGAACACATAGGTTCCTTCTTACTGGAGCTTAGATCTGGGGGAGGGACACATTTGTGAAATAAATGAATCAATGAAAATCCAGAACCCCATGAGACAGGCTACTGCCAAGAACTAAACAGGGTACTGTTATACTGTTACTGAGAGTGTTGAGGTAGCACTTTTGTATTGGGACACCTTAGTAGGAAGCTGAGAACTGAATGATAAGAACAAGGCTGCCATGCAGAAGCAGGGTTCCAGCCAAGCAGTTACATGATGTCAAGGACCTAAGAGGAGAATGGCCCTGTAGTGGGTAAGTGGCACATACCAGGGCTTTGTGGTAGAGTATTCCTTTCTGCACCTCGCCCCCAATCTACATTTAACAAATCTAACCAGTTGTATTTCTTTCCTTGGGTTGTCATTACAAAGTACCACAAACTTGGTAGCTTAAAATAACAGATGTTCTTTTTCTCTTACTTTGGAGGACAGAAGTCTGAAATTAAGGTATTTTAAGGGCCATGCTTCTCTGACAGGTCTAGAGAAGATTTTTTCCTTTCTTCTTCGTAGCTTCTGAAAAATCTTAGCATTCCTTCATTAGCAGCTATAACAATCCAATCCCTCTGATTTCAGAGTTTTCTGTGTGTCTCTCTGTGTCCTCTCCTCTTATAAGGAAAGGATTGGACTTAGGGCCCATTCCAATCAAATATATTCTACAGACCCTTGCCTTGATTTGCAAAGATACTATTTCCAAATACAGTCCCATTCTAACAGTTTCAGGTTGCCATCAAAATTAAATTAGGAGGACACTATTCAACTCATAACACTGGCTTAAAAAGTTTCAATATTTCACAATAGAGGGTGGAGGGTTAGGTAAGAATAGAGTTACATTGGATTAGGCAGAAGGGAGTGAAGGGAGGGGGGGGGGGTGTGGGGGTTGGAAGGACAGTAGAATGAATCAGACATTATTATCCTACATGCATATATGATTACATGACCAGTGTGATTCTACATCGTGTACAGCCAGAAGAATGAGAAGTTATACTCCCTTTATGTCTGATATGTCAAAGTGCATTCTACTGTCATTTATAACTAATAAGAACAAATAAAAAAAGTTTCAAGATTTCATTCAAATTTACGTGGTAGAATATTCTAAGTGAGGGAACAATGGGGAATCAGGTGAAGCCTGTTAACAGTATCCAGATCATACGCAGCTATGAAACCAAGGGGAACATTTGAGTGTTTGAGATGGGAAGCCGTTAGTGGGTTTTATGCTGGGGAGGGCATAGTTTGGTTTACATTTTAAAAAGTTCTCTTTTGCCACTGTGCAGATTCTGTAGGTGTATGATCCCCAACCATTAAATCTATCACCACCACCACTGGAAAGAACTCCCTTTTTATGGATTTCCCTGTCAATACGGTGCAGCACTTGATAATACAAGGCATTTTATTTATCTTTCAAAATGATGAGGGTCAAACCCAGGTCCTCACACATGCCAGGCAAGCACTCTTTCATGAGTTAATCCAGCTCTACAATGCATTTCTCTATAGTCCATTTAATTGGATTTTCTCAAAAATCCTATGAGACTCCTATTTCTGTAACCCTCATTTTACTGATGAGAAAAAAAAAAGTTTATAAAAGATGGGATTCTTAGGTCATGTGTGTTTTAAAGGCATACATTTGAAAATGGGAAGATTTTATATGAAACTCTGAATCTTTGCTTTTAAATTATGAATGTCTGCTCTACCAAGTCCACCTTCCTCATGGAAGCAGAGGGCTGAGCCACTGGGGTCGCCCCTCTGTCCAGTCATGCCAGCTCTGCTTCAGTCCTTTTTACTCCCTGCTTGGCCCCTGAATACACATAAATTACAGAACCCTGCTCTCAGTTGTCCTCAGACTACTTTTTTGGAACCTTAACAGAAACCATTTTTTCTTCTTCTTCCATCACACCTGTTCCCAGAAAGACGGAAAGGAAGCCTGACGCAGCCTTATTACCCCCATGAGGGAACCGTGAGCTTGTTCTCCTGTGAGCTTTGCCCATGCAACCTGCGCATAATAGAGGTTTCTTTCTCTTTCTTTCTTAAATTGGCAAATAAAAATTATCTGTCTTTATGATGTATAACATGATGTTTTGAAATATGCATGCATTGTAGATGGCTAAATTGAGATAAATGAACATATGCGTTACCTAATGCATTATCTTTTTTTGTGTTTGTGTGGAGAACACTACAATACATTGTTATTAACTGTGTTCATCAGGATGTGTTATAGTCACATAGAATCTTTTGAACATACTCCCCCAATTGAAATTTTGGGTCCTGTTACCAATATCTTCCCAGTGCCCCTATCCCAAACCCTTGGTAGCCATGGTTCTATTCTCTGCTCCTATAAATTTGATACTTGTCCTTTTGTGCCTCATTTAATGCACCTCACTCAATGTAATGTTTTTTCCATACACACACACACACACACACACACACACACACACGCTTTTTAAATCCACTCAGTTGATGGACACTTGGGTTGATTCTGTCTCTGGGCTACTGTGAATAGTGCTGCAGTGGCCATGGGTAAGCAGATGTCTCTTCAACATACTGATTTCGTTTTCCTTCGGAATTATAGTCATTAGTGGAATTGCTGAATCATACTGTAGTTCTATTTTTAATTTTCTGAGGAAAATCCATACTGTTTTCCACAATGGATGTACTAATTCACATTCCCACCAATAGGGTGCAAAGGTCTCCTTTTCTCCACATCTTTACCAACACTTGTTATCTTTAGATTTACCAGTGGCCAGCGCGGGGGGGGGGGCGTGGCGAGAGGGGGGCCCAGCGGAGGGCGAGGGGAGCGCCTAGCGATGGGGGGGGGGGGGGGGGGGGCGAGCGGGCCGAAGGAGGTGCCAGGGCGGCTGGGTGTCCGAGCCTGCGGGCCACGCGCTGCCGCGCCCTCCTTGGACGCGGGAGGGGCTGGCGTAGGAGGCGCGTCGTGGGAAGCCATGTTTGTGGCGTGCAGCATCGCGGCGGATCGCAAGGATCACATCCACCGATGGCTCTTTCGACTTATACGGGCGGCGGATGGCCACCTGCTCCAGCGACCAGAGCGTCAAGGTGCGCAGGGCGGCTTGCCTGGGGGAAAGGGAGGGAGACTGGCGTGGAGAAAGGGTGCTTGTCCCGACTCTAGGGCACGCCGCTGGTCACGAGGCTTGGCGTTTCCGAGGCGGCGGGCGGGTTGCGTCGGGAGCGCGGACGCGGCGAAGGCCCTCCCCGCCCGGTATTGTGGGGTCAAGGCCCGCGCCGCAGGCCTGCGCTCCGTCCCTGGGCTTCCGGTGCGCCTGCGCAGGCCGGCGTCTCCCTACGTGCGTGCTCTTGTTGCGGGGCGCCGGGAGCCCGGGCTTCTGGGCGCAGGCGCGGCCGCGCTTCTGGCCTCGGAGGGCAGCCCGGGAGTGGGGATTCCGGGCTTGCGCTCGTCCTGGTGCGGCAGTGAGGGCGGCCTGCGGGCAGTCTCCACCGCGGTGTCCCTCACCTGGAGACCTGGTTCTCAGCGAGGTTCGCATCAGAGCTCGCTTTGTTGCCGAAGAAAGAAACGTGCAGCCCCAGCCAAGTTCCCTCCGGCCGTATAGAGTTGTAGGGTTTCTCCAAGTTCCCTAAACACCATGCCCACAGCCCGCAGTGCTAGGAGACGCGGGTGGCGTTTGGGACCTGGGACCCTCGGAGAGCAGCCTGTTCTAGGACCAAGGATACAGCCCTGGAGATGAAGTGTGGAGCGTGGGTTATTTACATTCTGGACAGCTCCAAAGTAATGAAAATCTAAGAACGGCTTTTTTTTTTTTTTTTCTTTCTTTTCTTTTTTTTTTTTTTTTCTGCCTTCAAGTTTGATGCCAGTGATCTCTTGAAGATCAAATTGTAACACCCAGTGTTGCAGTACTTGAAAGGTTTAGTATCACTGTCAGAAGTATCGGTGTGGTTGACAACATAACCATTTCAAGGTGTGCAGTTCCGTGGCATTAAACACAGCGTTCACCTTGTGCAGCCATCGCTGCAGAAACTCTTGCTGATCCTAACGTGAGCTCGGTTCCCAGTAATTCCTGTCTTCCCATGCCCTCAGCCCCTGGTAACCTCCGTTCTGCTTCAGGGACTTGCCTATTCTGGGTGTCTCATATAAATGGAATCATAGTCTTTTTGTGTCTGATGTATTTCATAACCTAGTATTGTCAAGGTTCATCTATATTGTAGCACATGTCAGCGTTCCATTCCTTTTTAAAGCTGAATAATAATTTGTTGTGTGTATTGATCACATTTTCCTTATTCATTTCATCCATCCACTTTTTGTCTATTGTGAATGTGGCTGCTGTGAATATTGGTGTGCAACTATCTCCTAGTTCCTGCTTTTGGTATACATTCTCCCGTATATAGCTGTCATAAATTGGATGACATAAATAATGTAGGCATATCGATTAAGAATAGGCAAGATCATGAAGCAGAACTGAGGTTACCAGGGACTGAGGGCAGGAGTTACTGGAGAGAGTTATATAGAGAGTTTATGCTCTGTATTACAGCCTGAGATTTGTTTTATTGATTTATAAAAAGGTTGTGTGGGAAGGGTGTTATTCTTGCAGAAAGTCTTAACTGAGAATGATAACAAAGTACAGGGGTTTGTATTTCATTAGTTTTTAGTTTTTTGGTTTTTCTTCATTATTTTCTGGCCTAATGCCCATTTTTTTTCCAGAGTACTTTTTCCTACTAAAGAGCTATGTATTTATACACACATATAATTTATTTGTGAAAATGACGTACTTCCCTTTAAGAAATGTTATAGCCGCGTGCAATGGTGGCCCATGCCTGTGATCCCAGTAGCTCAGGAGGCTGAGGCAGGAGGATCACAAGTTCAAAGTCAGCTTAAACAACTTAGTGAGGCCCTAAGCAACTTAGTGAGACCCTGTCTCAAAATAAAATATAAAAAGGGTTGGGGATGTGTTTCACTGGTTAGCATCTCTGGATTCAATTCCTGGTACCAAAAATAAATAAATAAATAAATAAATAAATAAATAAATATTACTTATAGTTCATTGCTATCTTAACACATGTAAATATTTATTGGTATTCTCTGTTCTTTTGATGTTTTAAAAGTTTATGTGAAATTTTATTTTCTTGTTCCATTATTGCTACCCTGTCTCAACAATTACCATTCCTAAAGCATAATTAATGTCTGTTAACTGAACAGGCCATACATTTTTTTCATCGTCTGCTTAGTACTGGATCTTTTAGTTGATCCTTTAGTTGTGGGTTGTCTGTCAGTTGTCAATAAAAACCTCAGTAACTTAGCATATTATACATTTTGAAATATTTCTTTACTGTAATTCCAGAAGAGAAGTTAGCAAATATTTTAAAAGCTTTTAAAAATTACTGGACAATTGCTTTTTTGCAACTCATTTTTTTCCTCCTTTAGCACTGGGGCTCAAATCTAGGGCATGGCACGTACTAGGTGAGCCCTAAGGTACATCCCCAACCCACATTATACCATTTTACATTTCTAGGGAGAGTTTTGATTTGATAGAATCATTGTCTGTGTTGAATATTACCATTAAATTTCTTTTTTTTAAAACAGTTTTTTTTTTTTTTAGTTGTACATAATACCTTTGTATTATTTATTTTTCTGTGGTGCTGAGGATCGAACCCAGTGCTTCCCACATGCTAGGCAAGCGCTCTACCACTGAGTTCCAATCCCAGCCCTCCATTACATTTCTTTAACAGGTTATATTGGCACCTTTTTTTTTTTTTTTTTTTTTAAACTAATCTATAACTTTAGGGGATAATAAAATTAAATATTTTGCTTTAACTTTCGTTACATAAACAGTTGATCCATGTTATTTATGGAGTCTTTATTTGTGAATTTGCTTATTAACTAAAATTTATTTGTACCCACTTGTGCTTTTCTAGTCATTTACAGACTTGTAGGATGGCAAAAAGTTTAAATTCCTAGATACACTGTCCCAGCTGAGGTAGAACAAGGTGACACTCTGTTCATATTTTGACTTACACTATGAGCAAATTCTTAGTATGGCCCATTTAGTGCCATAATTTTTGTGTGTCTTATTCTTTGTTAGTGATCTTACAGCCTAAAATGGTATAGTGTTGAATTGCTGTTTACTGTTCCTAAGCACAGGAAGACTGATATGCCTTACCAAGAAACATGGGTCAAAAAAGTCCTCCCTCAGGCCCGCACTGTAGTGCTTTTGCTGGCAAAAGCAATGTGATGAATCAACAATGTGTTTTGATTAGTTGATGAAAATGTTAGACCAGAGGCACGCAGGAGCCTAACCCTGCATTTCCCTTAGGAGCAGTGATGCAGAAGTCAAGGCAGCTTTATAGAATATAACTACCATTAGTAATGAGAGCAGAGGGGCCAGGGGGTGTAGCATAGTGGCAGAGTGCTTGTCTAGTGTGCATAAGGTTCAATCCTCAGCACATAAAAAAAAAAAAAAAAAAAAAAAAAGAAGAAGAAAATTAACTGTAACTGTAATTGTCTCTGTTACCAGTTAGAGCTTGGGTTCCTGGATCCCTCAGTGCTTGGCCCAGTGCCTGACACATTCAAGGTTCTTGAATCAATCAATACTTGATTGAAGGGTCTCACTGGAACATTTGAGGCTGGCTTTGAACTCACTCCTCCTGGTTGCCTCCCAAGTTCTGGGATTTTGTAATCAATACTTGATTGAAGGAACATTTCCTTTTTGTATTATTTTTGAAATTTATTTTTCCTTTTGCCTAGACACTGATTCAGTCTTATAGCTTATTTTGTATCAATTTGTGGAAATTCTTTGCATAAGATATCTGCCTTTTGTTTTTCATAGGTCTAGGATAAAAGTGAAAGTGGAGATTGGCATTGTACTGCTAGCTGGAAGGTAAGTAATTACTATGAAAGTATAGCAATTAAAAAATGAAATAGCTAGGTGTGATGGTGCACACCTGTAATCCCAGCAGCTTGGGAGGCTGAGGCAGAAAGATCATGAGTTCAAAGCCAGCCTCAGCAAAAGTGAGACACTAAGCAACTCAGTGAGACACTGTCTCTAAATTAAATACAAAATAGGTCTGGGATGTGGCTAAGTGGTCAAGTGCCCTTGAGTTCAATCCCTGGCACCCCCCAACCCCAAACAAAAAAATGGCTGGGAATGTGACTCAGTGGTTAAGTGCCCCTGGGTCCAATCCCCAGTACAAAAAAAAAAAAAAAAAGAAAAAAAAAAAAAAGAAATATTTACTATTTGGTTGTATCAATCAATGATTTGCTGTTCAACTTTGAGAAAATTATAAAATTTATGTGTAGTTCTTTTACTGGGAAGATATTTTAATTTTTTTAACTATTAAAGTAATAGAAATAAGTTTCAGAGATTTTTATTTAAGTTATAGATGGACACAATATTTTTTTTTTTTTATGTGGTACTGAGGATCGAACCCAGTGCCTCACATGTGCTAGGCAAGGACTCTACCACTGAGTTTAAAACCCCAGCCCTCAGAGAATTTGAGAATAAGAAAATGTGTAATTCTGTTTCATGTTACAGGACTCTACCACTGAGAGCCCTCAAAAAAAAGAGAATTGAGAGTATAAGAAATGTGTAATTCTGCATTTCAGCTAGTATTAGCATTTCAGCATATTTCTTTATCTTTCTCCCTGACACATTTTCTTAAAAATCTTTTTTAGTTGTAGATGGATACAATACCTTTATTTTATTTATTTTTTTTTTTATGTGGTACTGAGGTACCAACCCAGTGCCTCACATGTGCTAGGCAATAACTCTACCACTGATCCTACATCCCCACCCCCTGACATATTTTTAATAGTTGTGTTGTTTTATATGTAGTTTTCTTACTTTTTTTTTTTTTTTTTTTTTTTTTTTTTTTTTTTTTTTTTTTTTGGTACTGGGACTTAAACCCAGGGATGCTTTATCACTGAGCTATGCCCCCAGCTCTTTTTATTTTTTATTTTGAGACAAGGTCTTGCTAAATAGCTAGGGCCTTGCTAAATTTCTGAGGCTGGCTTTGAACTTGTGATCCTTCTGCTTCAGCCTCTTGAGTCACTGGGATTAGAGGTGTGTGCTATTGCACCTGGCTTAGTTCTATTTCTTGATTTAAAAAAAAAATATTTTTTTAATAAAAGCACCTTTAGCCGGGCATGGTGGAACACCCCAGTAATCTCAGCTGTGTGGGAGGCCAAGGCAGTAGGATTGCAAGTTTGAGGCCAGCCTGGGAAACAGCAAGACCCTATCTCAAAATAAAAATTAAAAAGGGCTGGTGGTTTAGCTCAGTGGTAGAGGGCTTGCCTAGCATGCTTGAGGTCCCAAGTCCAATCTCCAATACTATAAAAAATAATAATAAAAATGAAAACACCTTTATTCAGAGTTTTTCATAACTTAAAGATTCATCAATTATAAATGTACATTCATTTAGTAAATTTAAATGAATGTGCAACCATCAGCACAGTCCAGCTTTATCATACTTCATTAGCTTAGAAATTTCCCTTTGCCCATTTACAGTCAGTCCCTAATCGCATCCCAGGCTCCCAGCAACTGCTGATCTATTTTCTGTCTTTTTAGTTTCATCTTTTCTAGAAATTTCATGTGCATGGAATCTTTAAGAATTTAGTCCTGGCTGGGGTTGTGGCTCAGCGGCAGAGCGGCAATGGCCCGGGTTCGATCCTCAGCACTACATAAACATAAATGCATTGCATTGTGTACAACTAAAGTAAATAAATAAATATTTTTAAAAAAAAAGTATTTAGTCCTTTGTGGGTAACTGCTTTCCCTTAGCAGTTATCTGCATTATGCCATGTGTCAGTAGTTTGTTCCTTTTTAATGCCAAATAGTCAATGGTGTAGATATGCTGCATTTTGTTTATCTATTGACCATCTGATGAACATTTGAATTGTTTTCATTTTTTTTTTTTTTTTTTTTTTTTTTTTTTTTTTGGTACCAGGGATTGAACTCGGGCACTCGATCACTGGGCCACATCCCCAGCCCCTTTTTTGTATTTTATTAGAGACAGGGTCTCACTGAGTTGCTAAGTGCCTCACTATTGCTGAGGCTGGCTTTGAACTTGCGATCCTCCTGCCTCAGCCTCCCAAGTGCTGGGATTACAGGCGGGCCTACTGCGCCTGGCTGTTTTTAGTTTTTGCCTCATGAATAATTTATGTTATCTTTCCAACACATGATAAAACACCTAAGACAATAAGCTTATAAAGATAAAAGTTATGATTGCAGGTTGCAAGACTGGTATGACTGTTGTGTACAGCCAGAGGACTGAGAAGTTGTGCTCATTTGTGTACTATGTGTAAAATGCATTCCGCTATCAGGTATAACTAGTTAGAACAAATTTAAAAAAAAAAAATAAAGAGAAAAGTAACTGGCTCACGGGGTTGGAGGTTTCAGTCCCTGATTGATTGGCTCATTGTTTTGGGGCCTGGGTGAGGCCCATGGACTTGTGTTGGAGCACAGTCACACATCTTGTGGCCAGGGAGCAATTTAGAGAGAAGAAGGGGTCCTTCAGGGCACACCTCCAGTGACATAAGGGCCATGCGCCAGGCCTCACCTCTTAAAGTTCCAGTACCTCCTATTAGCACCTCTCGGGGAACAGGCTTACAGCACTTGGGCTTTGGGAATGGGGATGTTTGAGATCCAAACTCAGGCCTTTGTGTGGAGATGGGATTTCGTTTCTCTTGAGTGGATGCTTAGGAGTTTATTTCTCTTGAGTAGATGCTAGGCTGTATATGTTTAACTTTATTAGCTGCCAAATCTAACAAAGTGGCTGTGTCATTTTATATTCCCACAAATGATATATGAGGGTTACCGTTTCATTTCTACATTTTTTTCCTACAGTTGTTGATATTATTATATTATTATTATTATTATTATTTTGAGATGGGGTCTAATTAAATTGCCTTAGGCTGGGTTCAAATTGTCAATCCTTCTGCCTCAGCCTCTCTAGTAGCTGGGATTGCAGGCAGGTACTGCAATACCCGTCTTGTCTTTTATTGTTACAGCTTTTTTAGTGGGGGTGAAGTGCTATCTCATTTTTTTGTGTGTGTGTATGTGTATGTGTGTGTATACATACACACACACACACTCAAAAAAAAACCCACACACACATATATATACTTTTTTTTTTAATGTGGTGCTGGGGATTAAACCTAAGGCCTTGAGCATGCTAGGCAAGTACTCTACCACTAAGCTACATCCTCAGACCTTTTCCTATTTTATTTTGAGACAGGGTCTTACTAAGTTGTCCAGACTGATCTGACTCCAGTGACATAAGGGCCTCACCTCCTGAGTCTCTGGGATATATCATTTGATTTTGGCTTGCCTAAAATGCTCTTAATTATCTTTTCATGTGCTTATTTGCCCTTTATAGATCTTCCTTGTTGTAGGATCTATCCATTTTTTTTGCCCTTTTTTTAAAAAAAAAAAAAAAAAAAATCAAGGTAAAGCCCACAGTGGCGCACTCCTGTAATCCCGGTGACTTTGGAGGCTGAGGCAGGAGAGTTTCAAGTTTGAGGCCAGCCTTAGCAACTTAGCAAGACACTGTCTCAAAATAAACAATAAAAAGTACTGGGATGTAGTTCAGTGCAAAGTGCCTCTGTGTTTGATTCCAAGTACAAACAAACAAACAAACAAAAAAAAATCAAGGTGAGAATTACATATAAAATTATTTTAAAGTAAACAATCAGTTGGCATTCAGGGCATTTATAATATTCTACAACTACCACCTTTTCTAGTGCCACATGGTGTTTTTATTTGTCCAAAAGGAAATGTTTAGCTTTGTATTTTAGTCTAACAATATATTTTAAGAATACTTCTCTGTGTTTTTAAAGGCTGTAAAAACAATAAATGTCACCTGTTTTGCTTAACTGATGAATTTTTTTTATTGTGAACATTTTTGTACACACTTTATTCTTTCTTTCTTTATTTGTTTGTTTGTTTTAGCTGTACGCAATGGGTTTATTTGTACATGGTGCTGAGGTTCGAACCGGGCCACACACGTGCCAGGCAAGTGCTCTTGAGCCACAACCCCAGCCCCCCACACTTTATTTTTTAGTGAGATGTGTTTTTAGGAATCTAACATTTAATAAAACCCCTCTGTGTTAACTGTGTTTTTTCCATAATAACTTTGAATGAGAATTGAAGATGAAGCATAAAGGACTAGACCAAGCAGGATGAGAAGTAAGGGTGCAGAGTTTACCATTGCTGTTACCATGTGGCTGTTCTGTCATTGAATGTAAAAAGTGCGTGAATATACTCAGCCCACCTGACATCTAACTTGGCTGCCCAGTGCCCTGTAAACTGTCTGTTATCTCTTTCTGGCTGGTGTGGCTGACTGGTAGCTGCAGTGTCTCAAGAGGCTGATGTTGTGTGTTGTTAGTTTGGGAAAAAGATCAAACCTCACAGTTTCACATCACCACAAAGTCAAAAGTTGTAAGTGGAACCATTGTAAGTTAGTGACCATCTGTATTTTCTCAGGGTAAGAGGATTTCAATTTCTCATATTTAACCAGATATCAGAATCATTTAAACATTTTGTTGCTACAGTCTTACTGTTAGGCTTTTGAATCAAGCCTATTATTTTGGTGACAAGTCAAATTGCATAGCATATCAAATTCTTTAAACAAATCAGCTGCCCTAAGTTCTATCAAGTAACACAGTGAGTTCTCTAAACAAATACCCGCAAGGTACTGTCCCATGAAGTCCCAAACAATGAAAGATCAAAATGTCCACTTGTTATAACACGTAGATCTAGGAGGCCCCATGCATGCAGAGCAGAGGCCACACTGCTGGTGAGGTTGTTTGACATTTGAGCAGCAGGGATGCTTGCAGCGACCGCGATCCCTGCAGCTGTAGAAGCAGCCGTCTTTTTTATGTCTAGACGATGCCACCGGCAAATCTTCAGGGCCCGCTATCTAGAGACTGAAGCATCAATTGTTAAAGGAAAGGCAGTGCTATTCCAGCACTGAGTCAAGAGGCGAGTTGTCAAACTAAATAATAGAATTATTAGATTGGAAAAATAAGTTGATTTCTGCTCACACACATTGCAGCCTGAGCTCCCACAAACATAAGCTGGCAAAATATCATATTTAGAAAAAACCAAGAAAGACTGAGGGTAATTACTGCATTAAAGATAGATTAAAGAAAAACTAAAAGCACTTTGGAGAAATAATTTGTTAGCTGGAACTCTCGAGTTTCTGCATACACAGCAGTCCTTTACCTGTTGAAATAATTGAAATTAATCATTTATTAAACAAATGAAGTTAATAACAAATAAGCAACCTCATGTCAAAACACCAAAATATCAGGTTATACAGCCCTAGTCATATTTTTTGCTAAAGAGAAGTCCCTGGGACACCTATAAAACAAAATTGAAGGTACCTTCACTTATTAAATTATTTACCCATTTTGAATACTCTTAAACTTAAATGAATTAGAGTTATTTGGATCCATATATATATATTCACAAGCGCTTTGTTATTTTTGATGTCACACTGGACAGACACACATACAAACATATATTTGTGACGTCACATTAACATGAAATTTAGACAAATACACAAATAAACACATATATAAAAAGTAAAAAAATATATATATATAATTGTGTGCACACTAAAGAGAGATCTCTTCGTCCCAGCTGGGAGGAATGACACTTAAGTTGTGACATATTTTGAAGGACTCTTTTAAGGGAATCATTCCATATCTTCATCATGGTCCTCTTGATTTTGTACCTTTTTTATTAATCTTGATTCCTCAACAACTTCATCTTGATCCTTTTGATGTGGTACCTGCTTTATTAATCTAGATGGTATCCATATTGGAGAGGATTCATGCTTTGGAAAGACACAAACAGATCCTCTCCCCCAAATTAATACTGGATCCGGACCCTTCCATGTACCTGAAAGAACATCCTTCCAATAAACCAAAGGTTTATGTTGTTGATGTGGGTTCCAATGTCTGTCTCCAGCAGAATAACCATCAGAGTCTAAAGTTAAAAATTTTAAAGTAAACAGGGCAACTGCCAATCTGTCCTTAGGATTTTTCCAGTTTCCTTCTTTCTGTTTTAACAACATAACTTTTAGTGTGCGGTTTGCTCTTTCAATAATGCCTTGACCCTGAGGATTGTATGGGATGCCTGTTTTATGGGATATGTTGAATTTTGCGCAAAACTGTTTGAAAGATGAGGACATATAAGCGGGACCATTATCTGTTTTAAGCATTTTGGGGATGCCCAATGCAGCAAAAGCTTGTAAACAATGAGATGTGACATCTTTAACTTTTTCTCCGGAATGTAAGGAAGCAAAAATCATGCCTGAGCATGTATCTATGGTTACATGAATAAATTGCAATTTTCCAAAGCTTGGCTCATGAGTAACATCCATCTGCCACAAATGATTGGGCATTAATCCTCTAGGGTTAACACCAAAATGAGGATTGGGCAAATGTGTTATACAAGATTTACAATCTTTTACAATTGTTCTGGCTTGCTCCTTTGTGATTTTAAACCTACGTTGCAAGGTGGTGCTGTTGACGTGAAACTGGGAATGAAATAAAGTAGCTTGTTGTAGTGCTGAAAGTATAAATATTGTTTTTGTAAGTTCATCTGCCTTTTGATTACCTTCATGGAGGGGGCCAGGCAAATTAGTATGTGCTCTAATATGGCCTACGAATAGAGGTTCTTTTCTTGCCCACAAAAGTTTTTGTATCTGATAAAACAATTTAAAGGCTGGAGTATGAGGTGCTATTGGTCCTGCTAACTCTAATTTTGGGACGGCTTGTACAATATAGTGGCTATCTGAAAAAATGTTTATGGGCTGGTCTCTAAAATTTTCCAGAGCTCTTACCACAGCTTCCAATTCCACTAGTTGAGCTGATTTGTGTGCAGTTATGTAAGTCATATTTTCTTTTGTAGTGACTACTGCAGCAGTACCATTTGAGGACCCATCTGTAAATACATTAAATGCCTTAGGAATAGGTTGATTTTTTATTACCTGTGGAAATATAATAGGATGATTAATACAAAAAGATAATATAGGAGACTTAGGAAGGTGATTATCAAAATTTGCAGAGGTAGAGCATCTAGCTATAGCCCAGTCATTATCATTGAAGCATAAATATTCAATCTGTGACGATGAATAGGGAGTAATAATAGTAGCAGGGTGAATGCCAAATATTTTAGTAGAAGTTTTAAGTCCTTGAAGAATAAGTTTAGCCACCATGGAGGTATATGACTCAATTATGCTTTTAGGAGAGACAGGCAAATGTATCCATAATAAAGGCCCTTGTTGCCAAAATACTCCTGTCGGTGTATATTGTGAAGAAATAATAATCAATATCAGCGGTTGAGTTAAATCAAATCTGTCACAATGAGCTCCTTCTATGGCTTTTTCTACTACCTTTAAAGCTTTCCTAGCATCAGGAGTCAATGTTCGCGGTGAGGATGGATCAGGGGCCCCTCGAAGGATATCAAATAAAGGTTTTAATTGGCCAGTAGTGAGGTTTAGTGTAGGGCGAAGCCAATTAATGTCTCCCAGTAGTTTTTGGAAATCATTGAGGGTGGTTAAATGTTCTTTATTTATTAAAATTTTTTGGGGTCTAACAAAAGTATCCATGATTTTAAATCCTAAATATAATATGGGAGATCTGGTTTGAACTTTTTCTTCTGCTATATATAATCCGTATTTTTTAAAATTTTCTACCATGTCACTGAATATATTAAATAAGATTTTTTGATTAGGGTGGGCCAGTAAAATATCATCCATGTAATGTAGACACATGAGGTTTGGATATTTATTTTTAATGGGTTGGATAGCCTTGTCCACATATATTTGGCATATGGTGGGGCTATTAGCCATTCCCTGCGGCAAAACCTTCCATTGATATCTCTGATCAGGGCCATTATTGTTAATAGAAGGAACTGAAAAAGCAAACCTGGGGGCATCCAGAGGATGTAGGGGAATAGAAAAGAAGCAATCCTTTATATCAAGACTAATAACATGGAAATTTTTTGGAATAGCTATAGGATTCGGAAGTCCAGGTTGAGTAGGGCCCATGACTTGCATGGTTTTATTAATTTGTCTAAGATCATGTAATAATCGCCATTTTCCTGATTTTTTCTTGATCACAAATATGGGGGAATTCCAGGGAGAGGTGGAATGTTCTATATGTCCTGCTTTTAATTGTTCCTTAACTAGTAGGTGGGCCGCTTGTAATTTCTCTTTAGATAGGGGCCACTGAGGGACCCACACTGGCTTATCAGAAAGCCATGGTATTTTCAAAATTATTTTCTCAGTGGCCCCAAAGAAAAATGTCTTTTTCCTATATGATAATGATTTCTTTTAGGGTTAAGCTTACCCTGTACTTTTTGATGATTTCTTTTAGGGTTAAGATTACCCTGTATGTTTTTACATTTAACACCTGCAGGTTTGGTTGCAAGGTGTACTCCCATTTGTTGTAAAATATCTCTTCCCCATAAAGTAACCGGTAGATTAGGTAAAACATAAGGCTGAAATGTGCCTTTATGTCCTTCATCATCCTCCCATTTTAAAATTACCGCACTTTTTTCTGGGAGGTTATTATATCCCAAGCCTCTTAAACTGGTTGAAGCTTTTTGTAGAGGCCAGTGTTTGGGCCATTGACGTAAATTAATGATGGAAGAATCAGCTCCAGTATCTATAAGACCCTCCATTTCTATTCCTTGGATTCTTATTTTACACATAGGCCTCCTTGTACAGTCCCGAACCCAGCAAACCATGGGTTTCGAATCAGTGGAACAAAATCCTCTATTGTTCCTATTTAGAGGCATATTCATTTTAAATGAATTATGTAAATTTGGAAGGAGGAGCAGCTGAGCAATTCTATCTCCCTGATTAATAGAACTTATACTTTGGGGTGAGCTAAGCATTATTTTTATTTCCCCTTTATAGTCTGAGTTTATTACGCCTGGGGTCACTTGCAAACCTAATAAGCTTTCAGGACTTTGCCCGATAATAAGTCCTACAGTCCCTGAGGGAAGAGGTCCCCTGACTCCTGTGGGAATCAGTTGAACCCCCATTTCAGGTGTTAACACTATTCGGGCGGTGGAACAGAGGTCTAATCCTGCATTTCCTCCTGTTCCTCTGGCGAGGGAGTGGATGGGTAATAGGGATTGTGTCGGGGAAGCATCTGAGTGGATGCTTGAGGATACTCCTCCTCCAATGCCTCGTACATTTGTGGGCCCCGGGGCATTGGGCCCCGTGCCCTGTTTTTTGAATTCCTGAACAAAGGATTTCCATGGATGTCAAATTTTGAATAGCATTTATTGGCCCAATGATTTCCTTTCTTACACCTGGGGCAGCAACCTGGAGTACGGTATGAATTTGGTCTTATTTCTCTTTGGGGATTTTGCCTAGAATAGCCTGATTGATTATGATAATTTTGCCTAGAATATCCTGATTGATTATAATGTCTATGTTGAGCCCTTGTAAAATTTTGAGGGGCAGCATCTCTCACAGCTGCTGCAATCACATTCCCTGTGACAAAGGCATCATTTACATCTTTACATAGTTGTATATATATGGAAAGATCCTTTTTATTTTTCCATGGCCTGATGACTTCCTGGCAATATTTATTAGCATTTTCGTACGCTAATTGAATAACTAATGGCATAACTTGATCAATGTCTCCAAAAACTCTACCTGCAGTTCTCAAAAGTCTATCAGCAAATTCAGCATATGGTTCATTAGGTCCTTGAATTACTTTGGACAAGCTACCTTGTAGATCCCCAGGTCCTTGTACAGTTTTCCATGCCTTTAAGGCAGCTGCATTTATCTGAGCATATACTCCTGGGGTATAATGTTTTTGATCCTGTATGTCTGCGAATTGCCCTTCTCCTGTGAGCATTTCTATATTATGGTCTCCAAACCCCGCATCTGCATTTCTTTTAGCTGTTTCTATACAAAGTTCCTGAAATTGCGATCGCCAAACCAAGTATTGTCCCCCACTTAATGTTGCTTTACATAGACGTTTCCAGTCTGCGGGGGTTAAGCTAAAGGTGTTAAGGGACTCCAATATACTCAACGTGAAAGGAGCTTGGGGTCCATAAGTCATTACTGCCTCTTTGAGATTTTTTATTGTTTTGAAATCTATTGGCTGGTGGCCCCTCTGTCCATTTTCATATTCAAATACTGGCAGTTCCCAATGTATCTGTGAGTTACCCTCGAGAGCGCATAAGCGCTCAGAAAGACTTTTTATTTCTATTTCTAGGGTATGCAAACGTCTAGTGATACCCTTCATATTTTCTGTAATCGATTTCACCCATGGGGGAGTAGAGGACACAAGTTCCTCCACTTGATGATCCCTTATCTTGGTCTTCTTAATTTCCTTTTATTCATTTTCTCAAAATCACCTTTAGTTAATTCCTCCTCACTACTACTACTCTCATTGGTCCTAACTGACTCAGTAACATCCTGAGTCCCAGGTTCAATTGAGACCATGTATCCTTGAAATATCTCTAATAAATCTTGAATAGCTTTAGCAGCTCGGATCTTTGTAATTTTGGGGACACTTCTAATACTCTCCTTACTGGTCTTAGTTGACTCAGCGGAATCTACGCTTTTATGATTGCCTTCACTGTTTTCTAAATCCTCCTCACTAACGACAGACTCATCCATATCAAAGAATTCATCAAGAGCCTCGTACACTTGGGTCTTAGTTATTTTCGAACCCATTTTAACCGCTCTGACTAGAGACTCCTGCGAGGTTTCTCAGTTCTTACCTGCCGTGCTGAATTCCCCGTACGGGCCACCAACTGTTAGCCGCCGGAAAGGGATTGCAGCCTGGAACGGCAGCGCCGCGGGAAGGAGTCCGGAGACAGGATGGAGACGAAAAAATTCTTTAATCTTTCTGTCTCTGTCTCTTGTAATTTCTAACACTACATACACACTCTCACAAGAAACCAACCACGTACTCTTACAAGAAACTACAATGTATCTATACAATAGCGATAACCCTGTCCTTTCACTCTCACAAGAAACCAAGCCACGTACTCTTACAAGAAACTACAATGTGTCTATACAATAGCGATAACCCTGTCCTTTCTCTCTCTGGTCTCATCCCATGCGCCCGAGCAGGAATGGTGCTTGCTCGATCTGCCGAGTCACTCCTCAAATCTCTCGAGATCTTGGGCCAAGTCCCGTGAGACTACGGAAGGCGACAATGCCCAAAAATGTCAATCTGCTGAGTCATTGCTCAAATCTCTCGAGATCCTGGGCCAAGTCCCGTGAGACTACGGAAGGCGACAATGCCCAAAAATGTCTATGGCCCATAGTCAACCGCAATCTTAGCTATCTCCCCAAACAGGGCTCCTGCAATCAATGCTATTATTATTATTCAACTGGGATTGAACCTGGCTTTTCTAAGTCACACCGGAGATCCTCTCTCTTGTATATGCTAGGCAAGCACTCTACCACTAAGCAACACAGCCAGCCCCAAATAATTATTTTTAAACCACAATAGTGCTTTTTTGTTGTTATAATGTGTAATGCCATAATATTTACCCATTTCAAAAGCTTACAACTTGGGGAGACTGAGGGTTTATAGCTCAATGGCAGAGCACTTGACTAACATGAAATAGGCTTTGGGTTCCATCCTCAGTATCACAAAGAAGGAAGAAAAGCCTGTGTCGAGTGTAAATTTAGAGATAGTCAAGAATTCTGCATCCATCACCACTGGATGATTCTAGTCCATCTTCATCACCTCAGAAACTCTGTGTAGGAGCCACTTCCTATTCCGCCCTTTCCCAGCCCTTGGTAACTGCTGTTCTACTTTGTTTCTGTGGATTGTGTAGCAAATAATTTTGGTTAATCCCATTTTATTTATTAGGCTGATGTGTCTTGTAGAAAGAATTGGCAAGTAAAAAATGGTGGACTGGGAGAATCTGTTTCTAAGCTTCATGAGGCCAACCTCTGAAGCAAGACTGCAGCTATGGACACAGGAAACAGAGAACTTTGTCCAGTTGGGATTGTCTTTCTTAGTAAAATATTGGAGAAACAACTTCAGGGGCCACAGTCCCAAATAGAGAATATCTTCTAAAGGTTAAAAAATTCTAGAACTTTTCATTAAAATGGTTAAATAGACCAAGTTTTTCCTCTTACTAAAGTAAAAATATCAATTGCTTTCTAAAGTAAAACCTTGTCAAACTTTGTATGAATTATGAATTAACTATGTTTTTGTTTTTTTTTAAATGACCTAGACACACAGCGGATTGGTGTGGAGTGTGACGTGGGCCCATCCTGAATTTGGACAGGTTTTGGCTTCCTGTTCTTTTGACTGAACAGCTGCTGTATGGGAAGTAATAGTAGGAGAATCCAGTGACAAATTGTGAGGACAGAGTTACTGGGTAAGACTCCTGGTGCTGTCCCTAGGGAGGGGGCATACGAGATGACCTTTTAAGAATACCTCATGTACTTGGCAAAACCCAACACATTCCCTCTATATTTACCAGTTCTACTGTCTTTTCTTCTTTGTTTTTCTCCTACTTGTTTATTTAATTTTGTCTTAGGCCTGAAATGATACTTAGCACTTTTGGCATTAATTATGATTATGGTGATGAAGCCAGAGTATTTGGTTTATGTTTGATTTTATACTTTATATGGTAATTAATATATAACTTTTCCCATACTCTAAAATATTTGAAAATTTGTTTTTTTCTGTTTTGTGGTTACGTGTGTATGTCGTGTGTTTGATGCCGGGTATTGAACCCAGGGGTGTGTGTGTGTGTGTGTGTGTGTGTGTGTGTGTGTGTGTGTTGTGTATTTGATGCTGGGGATTGAACCCAGGGCCTTACTTGTGATAAACATGTGCTCTACCACTAAGCCACACCCTGAGGTCCTCTCTCTTCTGTGGTTGCTTGTTGTAGGACAGACTCCAACACAGGATCAGCATGCAGTGTTTTTTTATTATATTTCTCTCAGCCTTTTTATACATCTTCCAAAGAGGGCAATTAGCCATCAGCAAACATTAATAGACAATGAAGGCAAATAGCCAGTAGCAATGACGAGCATAAATTTGCGAATCAGCAATCAGCCAGATAAACTTTCCCTAAAGAATATCTTAAACTAGTTAGGGCTAGAACACTTTGAGCTCCTCTTTCTTTTCAATATAGAAGAAACAAGAAAGAAACACCCTCGTTTGCAAGCAATGTTTCTTTACTATCTATTCTATATCTCTTGGCAAGACGTTCTGTTTGCAGACACGCCCACCAAGGGCAACAAAGCCTCGTTTGCAAGAACTGTTGTTGCCAAACTTTCTGATTAGCCTCTTGGCATAACATACCGTTTGCAGTATGTTCACCAAGGGGGTGATAAGTGCCTCGTTTGCGAGAACACCTTCACCCATTACTTTTGATAAACTACTTGTTTCTTCTCTATCTGTTCTACACCTCTCAGCAGAACGTTCCGTTTGCAGATACGCCCACCGAGGACAACAAGGCCTCGTTTTGTTGTCCTCGTTTGCAAGGAATCTTGTTGTTCTTCTTCTGATTCTCTACATCTCCCCCTTTCTGTTTTCGTAAGATGCCAAGGCTGAAGCGATAAGAGCAGTTTTTTTTGTCGTGGTTCAATTGCTGTTGTTTCTTATAGCGCTGGAAGACTATATACAAAACAAAGCATACAAGAGAAATTAATATAATATTACCCAAGGAAGTGAATAACATAGTAGAGTTATAACCCAATGGATTAAGATTAGCAATATTGGTGGTAAGTCCTTGAATGATGTCAGATCCTGTTATATCAGACAACTTTTTACTAAAAGTGTCCATAATAGTTTTTTCTAATTCTATGATTTCCACAGTTAAATTTTGGTGTCCAGTTAAATGTTTTCGAACTTTGTCCCAAGATTCACTAATATTATAAGGCACAGGAGTTATGCAAAAATGAGAAGATTTCCAGTCAAATTTCAAAACGCTGCGTGTGACCAAAAGTGTTATTTGATCTCCAAGCCAGGATACCGTATGTTGCAGGTTAAGCACATCTGTAGCAAGCTGAGTGTCAGGTCCTTTTGCTGTTGCCATAGTGAGGGTTCTCTGGGTTGATAATTCCTGAAACTGTCTGATGAAGGGATTTCTCATCCTGCAACTTAAGAAATCTTGAAGGAATCCAAAAAGGTGCTCCACCTGTAGAAATAAGAGCAAATCTCCTCCCTATTTTATGTAACAATTTAGACATTTATTTGTTGTTTTTATTCTTATACCAAATAAGTATCTTGAACTGTTTAAATAATGTAGACCAAACATTCAAAAAATTTAAAGTTAATAAAGTTCTATGAAGAATGTTTTGAAGTGTATAGGCTATCTGTATATCCCCCCTTTTTATTTTTTGAATATATTCATGAAGGGTATGGTTAGCCCTTTTAATAATAGCTTGACTTTGATTATTATAGGGAATATCAAAAGTATGTGTTACATTAAAATGTTGTAAAAAATTAAATGACTTTTGAGAGGTAAAAGCAGGAGCATAGTTAGTTTAAATTTTAGTTGGTAGGCCCATAATAGCAAAATATAATAACAAATAGAATTTTTTAAAAAATTGATTTGGCTTTAAAGATTTGATCTTAAGCATTTAGCAGATTAGTTTCATTAGTCTTAAATTAAGATTATTGGGCTTAAGTTTATAATTATATAGTCATTTTTATTATTATTATTATTATTATTAATTTATTTTGGATCATATAGTTTGTATATATATATGTATACATATATATATATTTTAAATTGTATATAAGTGTAAATAGTAATATAAAACTTTATATCTTATTGATATTAGGTCCATTTATAGAACATATTTTAAATGATATAAATAAATCTTTAATATTATCTTTATAAGTTTTAAATTATTATATAACCCTAGTTTGGAGAACATCAGTTTGATATAATGTTCTTTTAAAGCTTTTATTTTAAGGTTTCTATACTTGAAAGATATGAACACATACAATATACAAAGAAGGGTATTATTTCATTATAATTATATTGGTGTTTTTATATTAATTAAGTTTAGTTCTTAAAGAAATAACATTATAATATTTTAAAATAGTAGTTATTGTTTAATCATAGTTGTATAATTTTTAATTTTTTTTATTATGTGTTAATTTCTTTTATTTCTTCATCTTTTGAAATAATTTTATTGTATTCTTAATTGGAACAGTGTTTGCCTTGGCAATAACGCTGGCAAACTTCAGTTGGTGATTTTCTGTTTTTCTTGGGAATAGATAAATTCTCTTTAAGCTTTTGACAATTTTTTCGAAAGTGCTCAGCTTTTCCATAATTGAAACAGTTTTCTGTCTTATCAGGTTTCAAGGTTTCAGCTATAGCAGCAACAAAAATTGAGGCTTGATGTTTAAGGCCATTTACTTTAGTATAAGCTCTAACATATTTTTTTAAAGAAGCATTTTGCTTTTTTAATTTCATCTGTTTTTTAAAAATATTCATCATTTTTTCTACTTCTAAATCATTATCAGATTCGCTAATATCATTCTCATATTCTGATTTTGAGGATGTATTCCCATCAGACTCAGGGGGTTCATCTACAGAGTCATGAACCCCTTCCTTAGTTTCAACTTTTTCACGAGATATTTTGTCTTCTCCTTTTATATGGCTCTGTGTCTCCTTATCACTGTTAGTTTCTAACAACTGTAAAGCTTGAGTAATAGCACTGCAAAGCATCCATTCTTTCACAGATATAACATTACCAGATTGATGTTGCTTCCGCAATTCTTTTAGGACAAGTTTCCATTCCCTTAAGTTTAATTGTACTTTAGTTTGATACTGAAACCAATAACAATGACTCTCAATTGTCTGAAATAATTTTTTTAATCTTTTTTGAGAGGTCTTTACCTCTATTGAATATAATAACCCTTGTAGTAACTCTATATATTGAGTTTTCAATGATTGGGAATTTCCCATTATAATGCCAAAAGGTCCCCCGTCCTTGGGGCGTTTAACCCTTTTGGTGCAGAAACTGCATGAATTGGAATTCCTTAAGATAATGCCGAAAGTCCCCCGTCCTTGGGGCGTTAACCCTTTCGGTGCAGAGACTGCATGAATTGGAATTCCTTAAGATAATGCCGAAAGTCCCCCGTCCTTGGGGGCGATAACCCTTTCGGTGCAGAGACTGCATGAATTGGAATTCCTTAAGATAATGCCGAAAGTCCCCCGTCCTTGGGGCGTTAACCCTTTCGGTGCAGAGACTGCATGAATTGGAATTCCTTAAGATAATGCCGAAAGTTCCCCGTCCTTGGGGCGATAACCCTTTCGGTGCAGAGACTGCATGAATTGGAATTCCTTAAGATAATGCCGAAAGTCCCCCGTCCTTGGGGCGATAACCCTTTCGGTGCAGAGACTGCATGAATTGGAATTCCTTAAGATAATTTTAGAATTTTTAATAATTATCCCGAAAGTCCCCCATCCTAATTTATAACCTGGGGGCTTACCCTTTCGGTGCCGATCCTGCCGACTACGCCAGATGTTGTAGGACAGACTCCAACACAGGATTCAGCATGCAGTGTTTTTTTATTATATTTCTCTCAGCCTTTTTATACATCTTCCACAAAGAGGGCAATTAGCCATCAGCAAACATTAATAGACAATGAAGGCAAATAGCCAGTAGCAATGACGAGCATAAAATTTGCGAATCAGCAATCAGCCAGATAAACTTTCCCTAAAGAATATCTTAAACTAGTTAGGGCTAGAACACTTTGAGCTCCTCTTCTTTTCAATATAGAAGAAACAAGAAAGAAACACCCTCGTTTGCAAGCAATGTTTCTTTACTATCTATTCTATATCTCTTGGCAAGACGTTCTGTTTGCAGACACGCCCACCAAGGGCAACAAAGCCTCGTTTGCAAGAACTGTTGTTGCCAAACTTTCTGATTAGCCTCTTGGCATAACATACCGTTTGCAGTATGTTCACCAAGGGGGTGATAAGTGCCTCGTTTGCGAGAACACCTTCACCCATTACTTTTGATAAACTACTTGTTTCTTCTCTATCTGTTCTACACCTCTCAGCAGAACGTTCCGTTTGCAGATACGCCCACCGAGGACAACAAGGCCTCGTTTTGTTGTCCTCGTTTGCAAGGAATCTTGTTGTTCTTCTTCTGATTCTCTACAGTTGCTTTCCCTTCATACTCTCTTTTATGTGCATCTACTTAAATTTTCACTCTGCCTTGATTGGACAATTGATTTTGGATAAGAACATAATCTGTGGGCTGCTTAAGTTCCTCAGTCTATTTGAGAGTTGAACTAGATCGATCTTTCCAACATTTGACTGAAGATTTTATCATCTTCAGCCTTTTATTTTCCCCTTTCTTAACTTATGTCTCATAATAGGTAATCATATGAATGGTTTGAAATGCAAGAGGGTGTGTGCATTGAGATCCTCCTCCTCTTCCCTTGCCTCCCAGTTCTTTGTGTATCATTCCAGATGTATCCCATTCCTTTCCTGGGACACAATGCAGTGTTTTCTTTTCTGTTCCTACAAACTAAAGTGTATACGCTATTGGTTCTATATTTAAAAAAACATTATTTTTTGATTGTAGTTGGATGCAATACCTTTATGTTATTTATTTTCATGTGGTGCTGAGGATCGAACCCAGGGCCTCTCACGCAGGTGTCAGGCAAGTTCTCTACCACTGAGACACAACCCTAGACCCCCCCCCTTTTTTTTTTTATTTGAGTACCACACCAATCCACTATGTGTCTGGGCATTTTTTAAAAAATGAAAACAGAACATAGTTTATTCATA
>CM046675.1:2128573-2190538 GCA_025594165.1 Tamias sibiricus | reverse complement strand
AGTATTAGTCTTTTAAAAACAAACAAAAAAAAAGTGGAACTAATTATTTATTTAATTATACCAAAAAATGTGTAGGATATGTAGCTCATTATGTATGAAAACATATCTGACACCAATTATGCTTGATGCTTTGTTGGTGGAGCAAACATGAGGGTGACAAAGGAGTCAGAATAAAGAGGGGTAGGTAAAAATGTCAGGGTTGGAGCATTAAGAGTTCAGTTATTAGAGGTTACCAGAGTATAAAGATTGGTGGAATGGGTTGAAGAAAAAATTAGAGGGCATGGGTTACTGGAGACAATCTCAGAGAGCTCAGATAGAACAGGTCAGGAAGTAGAGTTGTTGCAAACTTAAGTTGGATAAGCAGTGCTCAGAGAGGAAGAAATTACAAGGCTTAAGGAAAAAAAAAAGAGTGTGATATCTCTGGTTGAGCTCTTAGTGTAGCGAGCCTGGTGTGTGTCATACTTGCTTTCTTAAATTTGTTTTTTTTCTAAATGAGAACAGAGTAAATATTTTGAAGATCATCAAAAATGAAGTGTGTAACAATAGGAAAAAGTACATAAAATGGAAGAGCCAACAAAGCATATGTTTTTGCGCTTCTGATTAATGTGTTTAATGTGGTGAATTTCTGCTTGAACATTCTCTAAAGTGTGTTGTCATTGTGCAGATAAAAAATTGAGAGTTAAGACCTAAATTCAGTATGTCCTCACAAAACTTTTTTTTTTTTTTTTCATCTTTAACGTGTCTTAAAGTTGTCACCAGGGGTATTAAAGGATCTCTAATCCTTATTGTGTAGTGTTCAGTGATTTTGAAACCATACTTGAAATCACTTTCCTGAAACGTTAAAAAGCTGACAGCAAAATATCCTGTAGAACATAAAACAATCTGTGTGACTTATATGTATTGAGAAGTATTAGAAGTGGAAAACTGTGTGAGATTTGAAAGTTTAATAAAAAATAAATATAGTTAACTAACAATTTTCAATGTTCCTATATTAGAATGATAATATTTTGGATATATTGGGTTAATAATACAATAATTTTTATATATTATAATAATAATTTTATTCAATAATAACAATTTGAAATTATTTTATAACATTTAAATTCAATTGCAAATTATTAGTGATAACGAATTATAATTTATTAATAGATTATAATTATTTATTTTACTTGTTTTACTTATGACCTCTAAAAGTTTATTTACACAAATATTTCTCATTTTATTTCTATTGAACTTTGGTGCTGTAGAAGACTGTCTACATTTTAAAAAAATCTCACTGTACCTTCATAATTCCTAATCATAAACTGGGTTTCTCATAGCATACCTCTAAGTCTGGTGACACAGAAGTCTCAAGAATGTAGATTACCAGCTTTGGGCCTTTCTTAGTGACATAGTGAGACCTTGAGAAAAAATAAAATTTGAAAACATCTGGGGATATAGCAGAGTAATGCATCAGTGGGTTATATCCCTGGAACAAATCATACATACAAACAAACAAATCTTATGAAGCCAGAGTATGAAGGCTATGAACACAAAAATATAAAGTAATTCTCACTGTATCAATTTCAATTGTCAACTTGTGTTTGATATTATTGCTATTGATAATTGATATACCAATATACTTAACACTAAATACTTATGCCCCCTTGTATGGCCAGGTCTTCTTGCACATAGAAATCTCTAAAAGGAATACAACCAACGTCTTGCCAATATTGGCTCCTGAAGGTTGAGTTCAAATTGTCTTGGTATTTTTTTTCATTCTGGAAAAAATTATTCACTTAGAAGTAAATTGGGGTGATAATTATTCAATAAGAGGAACAACCAAAATATAGAGGATAGGCTTCAAAGTATGAGAAACGTTTATCTCAGTCTCAGGCAAATTTCTGGATTTATTTTCAGGTTTTTGATGCCTGGATAGCTCTGTCACAGGCCCTTTCACTCTGACCTTCAGGGGCTATAATATTTGTATAAATAATAAGTCTGCAGGGCTGGGCATTATTAAGCAAAAGACAGGGGCTGGGTGATAGCAGTCAGAACTAAGAGTGGGAACCTTGGCTTCGCTGAGGTTAGCTTTGTAATCTGTTAACCCTAGTACAAATTTGAGAGAACTCAATATTCTGCAAACTCTGGTCCACAAAATGGGGTTGACAGTCAGAATAATACTTTGTTGTCCTGTGCCAGATTGGTGACCTCAGCCAGGCCTGACACTAACTCTGTACTTTCTTGCCCATCCTTTTGCATAGTGGATGGTAAAGAGAGGGTCATGGCATGAGCATTCAGGCGATGGATAGCTGTGACCCATAGGGTTTTCAGGTTCTCTTTCATTCCCAGGTATTTTCCCTTTTTTTCTTTTTTTTTTTTTTTTTCTTTCTTTTTTTTTTTTTTTTTTTTTTTGGTGCATTTTTCAAATGTATGGTAAGCATGATTTTTTTAAATGTCTTTTTTTCTCAGGTAATTCAGTATATTATAAAGTGTGCTTCCCTGTGGCACATTTCAAATAACATAGCATTTTAATTCATCTTTTTCTCTGAGTTTGGGATGGAATTTAGAAAAATGTGTGTGTATGTGTGTGCGTGTGCACACATGCATGTAATTTTACATGACAGGAAAAGAGGATTATAACGTAAAACTCTGTTTAAAGTATTTGTACCTAATTCCAGGTGTGAAGGTGTTTATCTATAATTCTGGGATTTTATTAGGCTGAAGCATGAGGATTTCAAGTTGGAGAATAAAAAAAATAAAGGGGGGGCATCATTTACTCAGTGGTTAAGCATCCTGAGTTCAATCCTCGGTGCTAAAATAAAAATTCTTTGAACCTCTTGTGTATTTGTCTTTCATAACTATCGACAGCAAGCTTCAGGCCCATTAAGAAACTTTAGACTTTGATGTGTCTTCAGTATCTGCCATGTCTTTGGTTGTGAATGTAAGACTCGCATAAAGCTGACCCAAGTTGTCCACAGCTGCTATGGTTTTTGAATTACCTAGAGAATACCAGTCTTTAGCTGGGCACGGTGGCGCACGCCTGTAATCCCAGCACTTTTGGAGGCTGAGGCAGGAGGATTGCGAGTTCAAAGCCAGCCTCAGCAATGGCAAGGCACTTAGCAACTCAGTGAGACCCTGTCTCTAATAAAATACAAAAAAGGGCTGGGGATGTGACCCAGTGGACGAGTGCCCCTGAGTTCAATCCCCGGTACCACACACAAAAAAAAAAAAAAAAAAGAAAGAAAAAAAAAGAAGAAGAGAATACCAGTCTTTGTGTAATCATCTCTTTCTGAAGAGCAGCTAGAGGTTGGGAAATGGAGCACCTTGTTGAACTTGCTTGATACTCTAGAGATTACAGAAGTATTCTGTATAGGTTTCATCTAAATAGATTTTATACTGAAAAATTCATATTATTTTCCCCAAATGTTAGGTTCAGATGCCGAGAAACACATTGCTGTTCAGCCACATTGATTCTGGAACTGAAGAGAAAGGGAAGATGATCTGAATCCTTTCCTTTTACCCATCTAGGGAGGATAGATGATAAGGTGTCATGATTTGAAAGGAGAATACACTATTCCAAATAATTAGGAAAAACAAAACAAAAAAACAAGCATGCTATTGTCTTTGTTCAAAAATATCCAAGTCAAAACTGACTACATGCAGAATGGAAGACATCAAAGGTTTGGGCAGTCATCAAATAGAAACCTGTCCTTGTTTTACTTATGACCTCTAAAAGTTTATTTACACATATATTTCTCATTTTATTTCTATTGAACTTTGGTGCTGTAGAAGATTGTCTACATTTTCCAAAATGTACTTCATTAGCCAAGATTGGCAGGATCTTGGTTGTATTCCTTTTCAGACAGAGATTTCTATGTGCAAGAAGACCTGGCCATACAAGGGGTAATAAGTATTTGGTGTTAAATATAATGCTATATCAATTATCCATAGCAGTAATATCAATGACAGGTGCACAAGCAAATAGGATGGTGGATAGAGAAATTCTCATTTTAGTCTAACATTCTCATTAGCTATAAAATGTAATTTTATTGCTAATATTCAAAAGATAAAGAATATTTCCAAAGAGAAAAGATACAGGCAAATGTAAGAATAAAATGATATTCAAATTAAGGTCAATTTTTGTTCCTGTAAAAGAACATCATTGACAGTTAAGTTAGTTCTTTTTTTTTTTTTTTTTTTTTTTTTTTTTGGTACCGGGGATTGAACTCAGGGGCGCTCAACCACTGGGCCACATTTCCAGCACTTTTTTGTATTTTTATTTAGAGACAGGGTCTCACTGAGTTGCTAAGTGCCTCGCCATTGCTGAGGCTGGCTTTGAACTCGCGTTCCTCCTGCCTCAGCCTCCCAACGTGCTGGGATTACAGGCGTGGGCCACCGCGCCCAGCCTAAATTAGTTCTTAATTCTATCCATGGCTATAATTTTCATTGCTGTGGAGCTATTTCTAGACTGTCAGATTACACAAATTCAGGTATGGGTAATAAGTAATACTTCTTTTTTCTAAATATATATTGCAATACTGGGAAATCTTCAAATATAAGATATAAAGCCATCTCGAAGGTTAGGCTGTCAAGGGCTTCTTTTTAGAGGGAAGAGCAAAAATGAAGGTGAAAAGGGAATGGATTGAAGGAGGGTAAAAAATTCATATCTTACTGGGCATATTAGGACATGCCCATAATCACAGCTCCTCAGAGGTTGAGGCAGGAAGTTCACAAGTTCAAGCTTAGTGGATCAACTTAGTGTGACCCTGTATCAAAAGGAGAAATACATTTAAAGGGCTAGGGATGTATCTTAGTTATAGAATTCCTTACCCTGAAGCCAGCCAATACTTTGTAGTATTTAGAGTTTTTAGTATTTAGGGTTTTTTTTTGTTTTGTTTTTTTAGTTTTTAGAGTATTTAGAGTTTTTAGAAAAATGGTGTGTATGAGATTGCTCAGTATTCTAAGGGTTGCACTTAGGGGAAAGACTTAAGGTACATTTTGTCACAAATTCTTTGTTCTGACCACTGAATGTAAAAGCATTCATCTAAATGGTTTTGATGGAAAATATGGGAATATTCAGAGTAAACAACTGAATCACCATATTTAAAATAGGGAAGATGTTCTAAATCATAATGGGAAGGGGGCTCATCACTGCTGTAGTAGAGCACAAAATTTGGAGATAATATCTTTATCCAGCTATTTCCTAAAATGGCCTATACAGTGCCCCATATTCCTCTGATATTTTTATGCTCTATGCATGCTTTCTATTGTCACCTTCCTGATTGTTGCATTTTATAAGAACATGGTACACATAAATAAAGTGTGCTTTTTTGTTCCATGAGTAGTTCTATCAGATTATGTAATTTCAATGTGTAGTTGTAGAGACCCCCAAATTATATAAAACTGATCACAAATACAGATTTTATTCTGGGGATTGCAAGTGGCACTTCAATTAGTGAAATTCTACAGCAGTGTACCCCAAATTGTGGCATCTGCACTAAGGGGTATCAGAATTTGTTTATAAGACAACTATTTGTTCAAACATTGGTTGTGCAAATTTGCACATTCGGTATCAAAAGTGGTTGCATGTCAAGTGTAGAGGCACACACCTGTAATCCCAGTGATGTGGGAGAAGGATGCAGAAAGATGGTGAATTTGAGGCCAGGCTCAGTAATTTTAAAAGGCCCTAAGCAACTTGGTGAATCCCTGTCACAAAATTACAAAAATAATAAAAAATAAAAGTTTTATAAATGCAGCTGAGTGGTAGAGTGACCCTGGATTAAATCCCTAAGTTAAAATAAAATAAAATAAAATAAAAGGCTGTTGCAGAAAAAAGCCTTAAAAAATCAGAACCTTTAACTAACTCTAGGTATATGTTCATTCACTAGTGAAAATTGAGACCCTGTAAGTGGTAAAATTTTCACATTGTAAGGTGAAGGGCAGAAACCACACTGGGACCCCCTTGTAGAAAAGGGGGGTTTATTAAGGGAAGGGGTGAAGAAGATGAAGGGGGAAAGGGTGAATGGGAAAGGGGAACGGGGAAGGGGAGAGCTGGTGAGAAGATGACAGTGTAAAGAAGAGAGAGGAGAGTTCTGGACAAGCTAGGGCTAAGTACAGACGGGTGGGAGCGTGACTTGTATGGTCCTCATAGGCTCAGAAAGGGAGAGCCCGCCCTGGGTTGAATTCCCATGAGAGGCGAGTATTCCCTGGATCAGGAAGGGTGGGGACTTGGAGCCCGCCAAAGGTGAATTTTCGGGAGATGGTCCCTTCCAGGAAGGCGCCTGGGGGTATGGCCTGCCAGCCTGAATCTTATCCAACAGAAGGGAGGCATTTGGATTGTAAGAAACTTTCAGAATTCTTTTCCTTTCTGGTTTAGTATTTCCTTACTCCCTACTTCTAAGCAAGCCTTGTGAGAATGCAGTTTAACAGTGAGAGTCATTCCCTATATAGAGATGTTTAATCTGATATGTGTTTTTCTTTTGTTTGGTACCAGGGACTGAACTCAGGGGCACTCGACCACTGGGCCACACCCCCAGCCTTTTCTTGTATTTTATTAGAGACAGGGTCTCACTGAGTTGCTAAGTACCTTGCCATTGCAGACGCTGGCTTTGAACTCAGATCCTCCTGCCTCAGCCTCCTAAATGCTGGGATTACAGGAGTGCACCACTGAGCCTGGCTGATGTGTCCTTTTCTTTATAAACTGTGGGTTAACAGTCTATTCACTTAATTTTCTTTTCTAGTTTTCCTTTTGTTATATCTTTGTGCCATGTAATTCAAGTTTGCCTAAGTACCTAAATGTCTTGTAATAGTTTGATAGTTAAAATTTTTATTTTATTGTTTTAAATGTGAGTTGTGATGTGGTTTGAAGATGTATTTTTTTTAAATAAAGTACTTGTTTTAGGGTATGATTAAATAATGTTAATATAGACAACTATGGATATTTCCCTTCAAATAAATATGTGGGTTGTTGGAAGTTTTGGTTTGTTTCACTGATCTACACACAGAGGTGACCACTGTCTTATGAGTTTTGTTATTACTTATAATTTTGCTATGTATATCTCAAGTATCATTGCATTGTTTGGTTGTGCTTCTTTTGAATATTTAATAACTTATTAAAACTGTTATTTATTCATTAGTATTATGTTGGAATTTTTTACTACTTTTTTGCTTCAGTGTTTTGCTTCACATGTGTTGGTCTCTGGGTTTTGTTATACTTAATTTATTCAACAATTTCACTGCTTATAAGTAATTATTGGGGCTGGGTATATAGCTCAGTTGGCAGCATTCTTTCCTTGCATGCAGAAGGCCCTGGCTTCAATACTGAGCAACACACACACACATTCTTACTGAATGATTGAGGCCACTTTCCTATGTGAAATCCAGCTCTTCTAACTCTCATTATAACTTGTGTGAAATTAAAAACTGTGTCACTGATCATATGGTTGATGTAATATGTATTATCTCATTTTTATTTCAGGAACCATTGACATTCAGGGATGTGGCCATTGATTTCACTGAAGAAGAGTGGAAATTCCTGGATCCTGCTCAGCAGAATTTATATGGGGATGTGATGTTAGAAGTCTATAGAAACCTGGTCTTTGTGGGTTAGCATAAATTTTTTCAGAATTTTTAATTCACTACCAATATTTATTTATTTTTTTTTAATTTGTAGAATATCCTTTGGCAGCTTCTATTCTGCATGAAAAAGTTTTAAGTTTTTTTTTTTTTTTTAATGAAGATTGGGAATTTGTTCATGTAGAAAAGAAAATTTTAAAGATTTTCTTTTTATGTTTAACCTGTCCTTTCAAAGTAGAACCGACAATCTGAAGATTGAAAATGTTCCAAACTATTTTAGTGTTCTGTCAAAAAAAAAAAAAAAAAAAAAAAGAAAGAAAGAAAGAAAGTAAGTAATTGTTGTAGAATCTTCTATTGTACCCCTTCTTTTTTTTTCAGCATTAAGAAACACCAGTACTTACCAAGAAAATAACAAAATGAGCCATAATCCATTTTCCAACAAACATGTATTGCCATCTCTAAGTTATCCTTGGTCATTTTTCTGTTCCCAAAATAATAACCTTGTAATTTTAAGAGAAAAGTGATAGTAGTCATATATCCATGTAGGTAGAAGTCCAAGAAGCCAAGAATACAGATAAGATGTCCAAATGTCAAAGAGGTCTAAATGTCAAAGAGCACGTCACATTTTAAAATGTTGAAAAGCTAAAATCCAGCAGAAATTATGTTTCTAAACCTGTTTCTTTCTCTTGCATTCATTAAAGAGCACATTCTGCCCTATGTTTGCCTTGCTTCCCAATTCTTTTTTTTTTTTTTTTGTGGTACCTGGGATTGAACTCAGGGGCACTCGACCACTGGGTCACATCTCCAGACCTTTTTTTGTATTTTATTTAGAGACAGGGTCTCACTGAGTTGCTAAGTGCCTCGCCATTGCTGAGGCTGGCTTTGAACTCGCGATCCTCCTGCCTCAGCCTCCCAAAGTGTTGGGATTACAGGCGTGTGCCACTGCGCCCGGCTTCCAGCTTCTTTTAACTTTTATTTTGAAACAGATTCTTGCTAAGTGGCTGAAACTGAGTTGCATTTCCTGCCT
Organism: Tamias sibiricus; assembly: GCA_025594165.1. NCBI lineage: Eukaryota > Metazoa > Chordata > Mammalia > Rodentia > Sciuridae > Tamias > Tamias sibiricus. Next base: position 2,181,954 of record CM046675.1, on the reverse strand, counting down.
CAGACTTCCAAGTAGCTATAATTACTAGCATATTCATCATCTTTATATAAATTTATCTGTTTTTTTGTCCAGTAGTAATACTTTAGCTTTTTATTTATTTATTTTTTTTTTTTCTTAACCAGGGATTGAACTCAGGGGCACTTAACAACAGGGCCACATCCCCAGCCCTTTTTTATATTTTGTTAGGGACAGGGTCTCACTGAGTTTCTAAGTGCCTCACCATTGCTGAGTCTGGCTTTGAACTCATGATCCTCCTGCGTTAGCCTCCCAAGTACAGGGATTACAGGCGTGTGCCACCGCGCCCAGCAATACTTTAGCATTTTAAAGGTTGATAAAGATTTTCACAATTCTGTTTATCTTTTATATATTTTCAAATTTTAGTTGTGATCAAAACCATTAACTTACTTAAACTTACTCCCTTATATATTTGAAATGTGTTGTTCAGTAGTGTTGATTCAAAGTTTGATAACATATTTTTAAAAAGTTTGTATCACATGAAAGTAAAATTCATTTTCCCCCCAAACAAGTGTTCATTCTTCTCTAACTTTTCCATCCCTGATTCCATTAATTTTGGCCTGTATGTTTGGCTATCTTAGATATCACAAAAGTAGATTCACATGGTGTTTATCTTTTTGTGAATTACTTATTTCACTTAGCATACTATCCTTAAGGTTGATAATTGTAGGTACTATATAATTTCTTATCTTTGTAATGTTTGAATTTTTTTTTTTCTTGCACTGGGGCTTGAACTCAGGGACACTTCAACCACATAGTTACATCTCCATTTCTGTTTTGTATTTTATTTAGACACAGGGTCATACTGAGTTGATGAGTGTCTCTCCGTTGTTGTGGCTGGCTCTGAACTCAAGATCCTCCTCTCTCAGCCTCCCATGATGCTGTGATTATAGTCATGTGACACAGCACCCAGAAAAGTTTGAAAACTTTTTATAGTTTATTCTAATTAACTTCATATACTCATGTGAAAGGACATTTGATTTTCTTTCCATATTTGTTTCTATTGAATATTGTCATAATCGGCATAGATCTGAAAATATATTTTGAATTGACCGTCAAAGTGAAGGCTAACTGATGTATTCTCACTTCTGTTATGTATAACTTTCTCATCTAACTTTGTGTTAATGTAAAACTATTTAATTCAGTAGCTTCATTATTATTATATCAGGAAGATTTTTTAAAAATTTAGTATGTTTAGTTACTTATGTACACTGGATACTATATAGAATTTTTAAAGTAATTTATTTTGTTTATGAAAAAAAACATTGAGCATTTGATTGGTATTACATGGACTTCTTAGATTCATTTATGTACTATAGGCACATTGTGTGTGTGTGTGTGTGTGTGTGTGTGTGTGTGTGTGTGTGTGTGTGTGTTATGTCAGTGTGCTTAACCTCTAAGCCACAGCCAAAACCCTTATTTTTTGCGTACTGGAAATTGTCCTCAGTGGAACTTGCCCTCAGAGCCATATCCCAAGCCCTATTTTGTATTTTATTTCTATACTTTTGGTATAGACCAAAGAATGGGATAGCTGAGTTTCATTTAGTTGTTTAGCACCTTGCTTTTGCTGAGGATGGCATTGAATTCACAATCATCTCTCAGCTGCCTGCACTGCTGAAATTATAGGCATGTACGACCATGCCTATAGCTAATAACATTTGTTTTGTGCTTTTCACCTGGTCTTCTGAGAAGATTGCCTCTTTAACCCTAATTGGTTTCTTTCTTTATTTTTTTTAAAGAACATTTATTTCTGTTATTCAATTGTTATGTATGAGAAGCAGAATGAATGACAATTTATATTACACATATAGAGCATATTTTTACACATTTCTGGTTGTATAAAAAGTGTATTATTCACACCATCCATGTCTTCATACATACACTTAGGGTAATGATATCATCTCATTTTTCATCTATTTTTTTACCCTTTTTGCCCCTCCTTTCCCCTCCCTCCCCATTGGCCTTTCTAATGTTCTTGTAACCTCCTATGCTTCCCATCCCAATCCCACTATGAATCGGCCTTCTTATTACAGAGAAAATATTTGGCATTTAGATTTTTAGGATTGGCTAACTTCACTTAGCATTATATTCTCCATCTTCTTCCATTTACTTGTGATTGCCATTATTTTGTCCTATTTTATTGCTGAGTAAAAATTCCATTGTGTATATATACCACATTTCCTTTATTTATTTATCTACTGAAGGGCATCTAGGTTGGTTCCACAGTTGAGCTATTGTGAATTGTGCTGCTGTAAACATTGATGTGGCTGTGTCTCTGTAGTATGCTATTTTTAAGTCCTTTGGGTATAGACCAAAAAGTGGGATAGCTGGGTCATAAGGTGATTGATTCCATTCCCAGTTTTGCAACAAATCTCCATATTGCTTTCCAAATTGAATGCACAATTTTGCAGTCCCACCAGCAATGTATGAATGTGCCTTTTCCCCCACATCCTCTTCCACATTTATTGTTGTTTGTGTTCTTAATAGCTGCCATTCTGACTGGAGTGAAAGGAAATCCTAGAGTAGTTTTGATTTGCATTTCTCTAACTGCCAGAGAGGTTGAACATTTTTTCATGTATTTGTTGATTGATTGTATATCTTCTTCTGAGACATGTCTCTTCAGATCCTTTGTCCATTTATTGATTGGGTTATTTGTTTTTTGTTTTTGTTTTTTTTGTGTGTTTTTTTTGTACCGGGGATTGAACTCAGGGGCACTCGACCACTGGGCCACATCCCCAGCCCTTTTTTGTATTTTATTAAAGACAGGGTCTCACTGAGTTGCTAAGTGCCTCGCCATGGCTTAGGCTGGCTTTGAACTTGCGATCCTCCTGCCTCAGCCTCCCAAGTACTGGGATTACAGGCGTGCACCACCGTGCCCGGCTTTGTTTTTGTAATGTTAAGATTTTTGAGTTTTTTATATATTCTAGAGATTAATGCTTTGATGTGCGTGTGATAAAAATTGTTACCAATTAGTAGGCTCTCTATTCACCTCACTGATTGTTTCTTTTTTTGAGAAGAAACTTTTAGTTTGAACCTATCCCATTTATTGATTCTTGATATTAATTCTTATGCTATAGGAATCTTATTAAGGAATTTGTGACCTAATTTGACATGATGGGGATTAGGGCCTATTTGTTCTTCTAATAGGCAGAGTTCCTCTGGTCTAATTCCAAGGTCCTTGATCCACTTTGAGTTGAGTTTTGTGTATTGTGAGAGATAGGGATTTAATTTCATTTTGCTGCATATGGATTTCTAGTTTTCCCAGCACCATTTGTTGAAGAAGCTATCTATTCTCCAATGTATCTTTTTGGCACCTTTGTGTAATATAAGATAACCATAATTATGTCATTAGTCTCTGTGTCCTCTATTCTGTAGCATTGGTGCAGAAGTCTATTTTGGTGCCAATACCATGCTGTTTTTGTTAATATTGCTCTGTAGTATTGGTTAAAGTCTGGTATACTGATGCCAACTCCTTTGCTCTTCTTGCTAATGATTGCTTTAGCTATTCTCGGTCTCTTATTTTTCCAGATGAATTTCATGACTGCTTTTTCTATTTCTATGAGTAATGTCATTGGGATTTTGATTGGAATTGCATTAAATCTGTATAGTGCTTTTGGTAGTATGGTCATTTTGACAATATTAATTCCGCCTATACAAGAACAAGGTATATTTTCCATCTTCTAAGGCCTTTTTAATTTCTTTTTTTAGTGTTCTGTAGTTTTCATTATAGGTGACTTTTACATGTTTTGTTAAGTTGATTCTCAAGTAGTATATTTTATTTTTGATGGTATTATAAATGGTTTAGTTTTCCTTGTTTCCCTTTCAGAGGATTTGTCACTGATATGTAAAAATGCCTTTGGTTTATAGGTGTTGATTTTGTATCCTGTTACTTTGCTGAATTCATTTACTCGTCTAAAAGTTTTCTGTTTGAATTTTTTGAGTATTCTAGGTATGGAATCATATCATCATATAATAGTGATAATTTGAATTCTTCTTTACCTATCTGTATCCCTTTAATTTTGTTCATTTATTTTATTGCTCTGGCCAGTGTTTCAGAAACTGTGATAACTAGAAGTGAGAAAAGAGGGCATCCCTGTTTTGTTCCAGTTTTTATAGGGAATGCTTTCAATTTTTTTCCACTTAGAATTATGTTGGCCTGGGGCTTAGCATAAATAGCTTTTACAATGTTAAGATATGTTCCTGTTACTCCTAGTTTTTCTAGTGTTTTGAACATGAAGGGGTGCTGTAGTTTTTTTTTTTTAATATTTATTTATTTGCTTTAGTTGTACACAATGCAATGCATTTATGTTTATGTGGTACTGAGGCTCGAACCCGGGCCGCACACGTGCTAGGCGAGTGCTCTACTGCTGAACCAAAACCCCAGCCCCTGGTGTAGTTTTATGATTTTTTTTTTTTTGCATCTATTGAGATAATAATATGGTTCTTCTACTTCAGTTTATTGTTGTGGTGATTTACATTTATTGATTTCCATATGTTGAACCAACCTTGCATCCCTGGAATGAATCCTACTTTATTGTTTTGTACTATTCTTTTGATACGTTTTTGTATTCGATTTGACAGAATTTTATTGAGAATGTTTGCATCTATATTCATCAGAGATTGGTATGAAGTTTTCTTCCTTTGTGTCTTTAACTGGTTTTGGAATCAGGGTGGAATTGGCCTCATAGAATGAGTTTGAAAGTGCTCCTTCTTTTTCTAATTCCTGAAATAAATTGAAGAGTATTGATATTAATTTTTCTTTAACGGTCTTGTAGAACTCGGCTTTGTAACCTTCTGGTCCTGGGCCTTTCTTTGTTGGTAGGCTACTGATGGCATCTTCTATTTTACCTCTTGAAATTGATCTGTTTAAATTCTGTATATCATCCTGATTCAATTTGTGCAAATCATATGACTCTAGAAATGTGTTGATGCCTTCAATATATTTTATTTTATTGGAGTACAATTTTCCAAAATAACTTCTAATTATCTTTTGTATTTCTGTCGTGTCTTTTGTGATATTTCCTTTTTCATCATGAATGTTAGTAATTTGAGTTTTCTATTTCTCTTCTGTTCATTAATTGATCTAAGGGTCTGTCAATTTTATTTAGTTTTTCAAAGAACCAACTTTTTGTTTTGTCAATTTTTTTTCTGTTGTTTCTTTTCTTTCATTTTCATTGATTTCAGCTCCGACTTTAATTATTTCCTGTCTTCTACCACTTTTGGTGTTGAATTTTTCTTCTGTTCTAGGGCTTTGAGATGTAAGGTTAAGTCATTTATTTGTTGGCTTTTTCTTGTTTTTAGGAATGAACTCCATGCAATGTACTTTATGCTTATAAGTGCCTTCATAGTGTCCCAGAGATCTCAATATGTTGTGTCTGTGTTCTCCTTTACCTCTGAGAATTTGTTGATCTCCTCCTTGATGTCTTCTGTAACCCATTGTTCATTCAGTAGCATATTATTTAGTCTCCAGGTGTTGAAGTAGGTTTTATTTCTAATTTTTATTATTGATTTCTAATTTCATTTCCTTATGGTCTGATAGAATGCAGGGTAGTATCTCTACTTTTTTTATTTGCTAAGAGTTGTTTTGTGCCATAATATATGGTATATTTTAGAGAAGGATCCATGTTCTCCTGAGAATAAAGTATATTTGCTCATTGAAGAATAAAATATTCTATATATGTAAGTGAAGTCTAAGTGACTGATTGTATTATTGAGTTTTATAATTTTTTATTCAGCTTTCATTTAGAAAATCTATGCCGTGGTGAAAGAGGTGTGTTAAAGTCACTCAAAATTATCGTGTTGTGGTATATTTGACTCTTGAACTTGAGAAAGGTTTGTTTGATGAATGTAGATGCTTCACTATTTGGGCGTATAAATTTATAATTGTTAAGTCTTGTTGGTGTATGGTTCCCTTGAATTGTATGTAGTGTCCTCCTTTTTATTTTTTTTTTTACATTTTGGTACCAGGGATTGAACTCAGGGGCACTCAACAACTGGGCCACATCCCCAGCCCTTTTTTGTATTTTATTTATAGACAGGGTCTCACTGAGTTGCTAAGTGCCTCGCCATTGCAGAGGCTCGTTTGAATTCATGATCCTCCCACCTCAGCCTGCCACGTGCTGAGATTACATGCCTGCGCCACCTCGCTCGGCTGTTTAGTGTTCTTGTTTATCACTTTTGATTAACTTTAGCTTGAAATCTACTTTATTTGATATGAGGATGGAAACCTCTGCTTGCTTGTGCAGTCCATGTGAGTGGCATGATTTCTCCCAAGCTTTCACCTTCAGCCTGTGGATGTCTTTTCCTATGGGATGAGTCTCTTGGAGGCAGCATATTGTTGGGTCTTTTTTTTTTTTTTTTAATCCAATCTGCTAGTCTATGACTTTTGATTGTTGAGTTTAGGCCATTAACGGTCAGAGTTATTCCCAGCCATTTTTTTTTTTTAATATTTAACTTAACATGGTTTCTCCTCTGATTAATTTTTCCTTTAATGTATACCAGGGATTGAACCCAGGGGCACTCGAGCACTGGGCCACATTCCCAGCCCTTTTTTTTATTTTATTAGAGACAGGGTCTCACTGAGTTGCTAAGTGCCTCGCCACAGCTGAGGCTGGCTTTGAACTCATGATCCTCCTGCCTCAGCCTCCCAAGTGCTGGGATTACAGGCGTGCGCCACACCCGGCTCTAGTATATGTTTTTTTGATTGTAGAGTTTAGGCCATTAACAGTCAGAGTTATTCCCAGCCATTTTTGTTATTTTTATTTAACTTAACATGTTTTTTTTTTCCTTTAGTTTATCCCCCTATGCTGATTTTTATCATTGTGTGGAATATTTTCTCAAGGATGTTCTGTAGTGCTGGCTTTCTAATTTTAAATTCTTTTAACTTTTGTTTATCATGGAAGGTTTTTATTTCATCCTCAAATCTAAAGCTTAATTTTGCTGGATATAGGATTCGTGGTTGCCATCCGTTTTCTTTCAGAGCTTTGTATATGTTATTCCATGATCTCCTGGCTTTGAGTGTCTGGGTTGAAAAATCTGCCATGATACGAATTGATCTCCCCTATATATGGTCTGATTCCTCTCTCTTGTGGCCTTTAAGATTCTACCCTTATTCTGTATGCTAGTCATTTTCATGATAATGTGCCTTGGTGTAGATCTGTTGTAATTTTGTACATTTGGTGTCCTATAAGCCTCTTATATTTGGTTTTCCAATTCTTTCTTCATGCTTGGGCAATTTTCTGATATTATTTTATTGAAGAGATTGCACATTTCTTTGGTTTGAAACTCTGTGCCTTCCTCTATCCCAATTACTATTATATTTTGTCTTTTAATGTTGACCCATAATTTTTGGATGTTCTGTTCATGATTTCTTACTATCTTCATTGTGTGGTCAACTTTATTTTTATATTTTATACTTTCTCATCATTGTCTTATGTTCTTTCATCCAATTGATCTAGTCTGTTGGTGATGCTTTTTATTGTGTTTTTTATTTGGTTTATTGTTTCCTTCATTTCAAGAATTTGTGACATTTTTTCAGAGTCTCTATCTCTTTTTTGAAATAATGTTTTGCTACCTGTATTTGCTCTCTTATCTCTTTGTTGGAGTGATAAATTTTTTCCTGTATTTGCTTATTTAAGTTATTCTGTAATTGACAGATCATTTTAATTATAAACCTTCTAAACTCTTTCTCTGACATTTGATTAGCTTTGCTATCCATGGGTTCTGTTATGGTAGTATCCTGATTTCTTTAGGGCATTTTCTCTCTCATATTTTTTCATGTTGTCTATTTGTCTTTTTTCTTGCAGTGTGGATCTACAATATTACAGTTTCCACACTATATTCTTGTAGTATCTGTGCAGATTGTCTGTATCACGTTAATGTTGGGCTTTCAGACCTTGCAGGTGTTCCTTGATGTATGCTATTGCAATAAAGATGGTGGTGGCCATAGCGGCAGTAGGGGAGATAACTCGAGAGAATAGTGAAGGTGCCCAAGGTGGGTGCAATGTCTTCTAGAGATGGGGCTGAAAGGGTGGGCCTTACACTGTCTTTGGGATGCTTGATCTGAGATGCAGCTGCTTTTAGTCCCTGTCTGTCGTCCAAAGGTAGGGGCTATGGCATGGGGAAGGCTATGGCTATGTCTGCAGTTTCTCAAGATGGATGTTGGTTAGACTTGTGTTCCCCATGTGGGCATGGGGTCATGGACTCTGGACCTACCCTGGGCCTGGGTCCTGCGCAGTTTGGTATGGGCAGAACTGGCCAAGTCTGAGCTCCAACATGTGTTCTGCTGGTCAGAAGAGGCAGTCCTATGGCAGAACCTGATCTTGGCAGGTGTCTGCTGGTGACTGGTGGACCTGGGTGCACTCTGAGCCTGGGTCCTATGCAGGTTGCTGTGGGCAGAACTCAAAATGTTACAGTTTCTACCCTATAATCTCATAGTGTTTTTTCCCTTTTTTACTTGATGTTTTGGTGTTGAGCTTCCAGTCCCAAACCAGTGTCCCAAGATGGAATCTGCCACAAATGAGATGGAGATAGTGACTGTGAGGTAACCCGAGATGGTAGTAGAGGTGTCCCAAGATAGAGGTTTTCCCAAAGTGGTGGTGACCACTTTCAGAGATTGGGCTGATAGGGCAGGCTGTCAAATGGTGTTGGGCAAGCTGTTTGGAGATGTAGCACTGTGGTGGTGCACGTGATGCTGCAACAGGCAAATGCCTCTAGGCCCTGTCAGTTGTCAGAAAGTGGAGGCTTTCATGTGAGCAGGACTATGGAGATGGCTGCAGTGTTCCTAGATGGAGGTGGGCATGCGGGGTGGATGACAGTGCTAACTGGTATATAATACTTTTAAAGTTTACTAATCCCTGAGTAATATTCTAATGCTATTTTGTTTCTCTAATTTAATTGGGATTGGAGGTTTTGTTTCTATTACTTTGTTGTTTTCAATAATATTAGATTCTTTCAGTGTTTCCTTTTCTATATTTGGGAAATATAATTTGAGTTACACATATATTTACTATGATTGTATTCCAGAGATTGGCCATATTTATCTTTATATAATATTCTACTTTTTCTGATCTGATTTTTTTTTTTTTTTTTTTTTTTTTTTGTACCCAGGATTGAACTCAGGGCACCTGACCACTAGGCCAAATCCCCAGACACCCCTTTTTTTTTTTTTATTTATTACAGACAGGGTCTCACTGAATTGTTCAGTGCCTCACCATTGCTGAGGCTGGCTTTGAACTCACAATCCTTTTGCCTCAGCCTCCCAAGTGCTGGGATTACAAGCATGTGCCACTGTGCCCAGCATCTCTGATTATTGTTATATAATTATTACCATCTTTGCAATTTTGAAAGTAATACTCTTTTCCTCCATTTGTTTTTAGTCTATTTGTGACCTTATATCTAAAAAAATCTTCTGTAGATTTAGATATGACATAATTAACATATTTTTATATTTAATCTTCTGTTTAATGTTTGTGTTCTGATTAATATTTCATAAGAGTTTACTTATACTTTAATTACTAATGAGAAATAACTTACTATTGTAGCTTTGCAAATTTTGTTGAGTTTTTATAGTTTTGTCTACTATTTAAAAAAATGCCTTAATTTGTGGTTCATAGATTTTCATGGTGATATTTTGATTCCTCCCTATTTCCTTTTTTATTTTCTATGCCAATATTGTCATTACATTGGGATTATATAAAACTACTTAAAACCAGTAGAATGAATTGAAAATAACTTTCTAAATTGCATATATGAATACACAACTAGAGTAACTCCACATTACATAAAACCACAAGAATTCGTATTTATGTGTCATGTATGTACAATATATCAAGGTACATTCTACTGTCATCTATAACTAAAAATAACAACAAAAATTAAAGTTAAAGTAATTAGTATGCACTGTATTTTAAAATGAACTAGCATTGATTTTCTAAAACAATGTGCCTTTACATGGCTTGTCATGATTTGTTTTTTTTATGTCAAGCTGCTTTTATACCTTAAACACATTAGTAAAGATTTATGATAGTTTTTATGTTTTATTTTTTCAAATTTCATAGCAGAACTAAATGTTTTATGAACCATAATGACAGTAATATGGAATTTATATTTGTATATATTTTGTTTTTTCTTCACAAAAGCTTTCAAATATTATGGTGTTGCTGGGCAGATTTATTTTATTAAAATAATTCAATTTAATATTTCTCCTAGACCAGGTCTAGAAGTGAGAAAAATTTTAAGTATTTATATATCTTGAAAGCCTGTATTTTTCTTAAGTTTTAAAAAATAATATTTCTGAATACAGTATTTTTGGTTGATTTTTTTTTTCTTTTCTATCTCTCTTTTTTTTTTTTTTTTTTTTTTTCAGTACACATGAGTATAGATTCCAATTTTTTTTCTGGAAGTCCTCTGCTAATAAATTAACTGTTAACAATATAGAAGTATTTTGTAAGTCAAACCTTTCTTTTTCTTAGTGCTATCAAAAATTTTTAAAAGTTTTAAAACATGAATTTTTTTATCTTAAATCTTTTAATTCATTTTCCAACATTTTATTTATTTTTCCCTTACATTTCTAATTTCTCAGACATTTTTCCTTAAAGAACATTTTTTTTTTATTGTATCGGGATTGAACCCAGGGACACTCGTCCACTGGGCCACATCTCCAGCCCTTTTTTTGTATTTTATTAGAGACAGGGTCTCACTGAGTTGCTAAGTGCCTCGCCATTGCTGGGCTGGCTTTGAACTCGCGATCCTCCTGCCTCAGCCCCCTTGTGCTGAAATTACAGGTGTGCGCCACCATGGCAGGCTTTTAAAAAACATTTCTAATTCTACTTTTTGTGTTGCAATTATTTTTCTAAAATTTATTCAATTATCTACATTGTTAATTAGTTCATTAAACATCTTTTAAGTGGTTATTTGACATTGCTTAGATAATTAACAACTCTCAATTTCCTATCTCTCTATTACTTGTGTTACATTGTATCTTTGCTTCAGTCAATTTTCCATTTTTTGCTTGTGCTATTATTTTCATTTGGGATTTTTTTTTATTTAAAAATCCCCTTAAAACAGACATTATAGTCATTTTGGAAAATGTTTACAAGTTATTAACTAAAAAAAAAATTCATCAGGTGCAAGGATGTATGACTGTATCACATGGAAGCTGTGCAGTAGGACTGTAAGTTTGAAATGAGCTTCAGCATCTTTGTAATATCTAGTCTCAAAACATTAAAAAAAGTTATAATATAGAAGGGTCTCTGGATGTAGTTTAGTGGTAAAACACACCTATGTTCAATCCTTAGTAACACTCTCCACAAAGAAAATTATGTAAGGGATAAAGTCATGTCCTGTAACATTTGATGTGTGTGTGTGTGTGTGTGTGTGTGTGTGTGTGTGTGTGTGTGTGTGTGTGTTTTTGCTGGGCATCAAACCCAGGGCTTTGTGCATGTGGGGCAAGAACTCTATCAACTGAGCTATATCTCCAGCCCATTCCTGAAACATTTGATTCAGATGTGGAATCTGAAAAAGCTGAATGGAGAGGCTGTGATTTGACATTGTTGTGGTAACATTAGTCAGTTTCAGTTTTGTTTTCATCTGTGGTGCTTTAAAATTGCAAGATAATTTTCAATGTTCTCAAGCTTTTTTCAGCATATTGTTGTAAATTTCATATATTTCTTGAGTAAGAATGATTTACGTTATACTGTCCTCTGGCTATTTCCCTCCACTTTATAAAATTTTACATATTTGCAGAGTATATTCTTTACAGTATAGTAATTGGATAATTTGTTATTTTAATTTCTTTCAGGTATGTTTTCTCATCAAAATGCAGAATTTTCAGGAGAGCAGGAAATAAAATATTTTTTGGAAAACTTCATTAAGAGAAGGTATGGATTTTACATTTAGTTTTTTTTTAAAGTTTATTTATTTGCTTTAGTTGTACACAAAGCATTTATTTGTATGTGGTGCTGAGGATCAAACCCAGGCGGCATACATTCTAGGTGAGCGCTCTACCTCTGAGCCACAACATTATCCCTACTTTTAGATTTAAACAAGGAATTGAAAATTGCAGAGAGGGAGAAGTTGAGAAAATTTGTTTTAAAAAACAAAACATCTGCATGACAATTATTTATAATAAAAAAATTGCACTGTCATCAAGTTATGTTATTATATTACATCTCAAAAAACTGATTACTCAAATTATGTTAGTCATCTTTTTTGGATAATACTTTTTGTTACATAATACTAATTATATAATTTTCACTAAACAGTATTTTGAGGAAAACCAATCACAATACACAAGATTTTCAAATGCAACAAGATGTATCAAAGTACATGTATATGCAAAGCTTATAGGCTATTGTGAAGCTGTATCTTAAAAATGCCTTCAGGAAAATAAACATTCCACCAGTTTTTACAGCTTTAAAAATATGGTTAGAATAGAAGTGTACATTTTAATATAAGAAATGAAAACAGTGATCAAATACTGATTAATCAGTTATTTTTATAACTTTTAATAATCTGACATGAATACACATTAGATAATAGTCTGCACATTATTAATATAAATATTTATTTATAATTTCAATTTTCCTGGAAGCAATTTGGTGTATTTTCTACAGTATGTATTAAAGGCTTATGTGTTAACAGAATCACTTCAAGTCATGGGGTATCCAGCACCCTGCCAGGGTAGTTTCCCTGCTCAGAAGGTGATGAGAGTCACCTAAAAAAATAAAAGCCTAAAATAATTTTTTTTTTTTTTTACTACTGGGGATTGAACTCAGGGGCACTCAACCACTGGGCCACATCCCCAGCCCTTTTTTGTATTTTATTAGAGACAGAGTTTCATTGAGTTGCTAAGTGCCTGGCCATTGCTGAGGCTGGCTTTGAACTCGAGATCCTCCTTCCTCAGCCTCCCAAATGCTGGGATTACAGGCATGTGCCACCACACCTTGCTCTAAAATTATTTTTAAATAAATAAGAGAGCCAGAAATTAGATTCAAAGAAGTGGAGCACCTGCTATTTTTATACTCTGCCAAGAAGATGAAACACTATGACTAGAAAGTGTTTTGGTGTTTATTTAAGTGGGAGTACACCAACGTCAAAGTTAAAATTTCAGTGGAAGAAGTTCTGCTGCAGATAGGTTGATTGGCTTCCTGACATGACACACCCATCCTCTGATAGGCTATGTGGCTATGTGTCTGTAATGGATCATTTTCTAGTGCAGTGCTAAAATTAGACAGAGATAAGTAAGATATCACATGTACTGGGCAGTCTGAAACTAGCAGGATTGCCACTGTGAGTTCCCATGTACTAGACTTTCCTGCATAATGGCTTCCATGTTTTTTTTTTTTTTTTTGTTGTTAAATCACACTTTAGTTCACAGATGTCTTAAAGCATCTCCACCTGACATCCACTGTTTCATCTTCCATAGCATCAGGATTCGATATAAAATTCAAGAATATTTGTGCATTTTGTGGTTTGGTGTGGGATGAGATTTGTTCTTATTTGTAGCAGGATGATTTTTCCAAGTGTCAGACCCAGAGTCTTCCTGGATCCTACCCATGTCTCCAGTAAACTCAATACTTTTACCCTTAGATTCTTCTGAGGCCCCAAGTCCTAGTGATCTGGGAATCCCAAGGAATGTTCTTCAACAAATTCAAAGTGTCTTGTGACTCATTTCAGTGAACTAGTTGTATACAGGGGTTATTACCAAGAGCCACTGTCATAGCTATTTTACCTGGAAAGTTGAGAAGTCCAACTGAGACGCAGCTCACACTTCAGCCTCATTAAAGCTGCTTCAGCTTTTGGGGCCACAACCATGGCCCCATATTTACAGAGGACCCTGTCAATTAAAAGCAAGTGCTAGTGGGTCAGGGGTTTGGTGGCATTGTGTGGATGTGGGGTATCAGCTGAACTAGGGAGAGACAACTTTACATATGCCAGTCACTTTTGAGAAGCAGTGGCCTTTAAATTATCTGCACAGCATTTTTGGAATCATATTCTTCCTCAAAAGAATAGAAAATTTGCTGTGGAGTCTATTCCATGCTTCAGTGAGTTCCTGGGATATCTTGAAATGTACCATTGAGTAAACATCCACAAATATTTCTGTAAAAAAGAGATATTAAAAAAGAAGTAATTTCTTACTGTGATCAGTCTGATTGTTCCTTTACAAAAAGACTTCAATGAACAGTTTCTCCTTGTGCAATGTATAGAATTGTAATAAATGTAGGAAGATTTGTACTTACCTACTACTGCTTAATCTAAATGTAGATGTAGATATTTTGAGAGACCTCTACATTTATGATAAATATTTCAAGACCTGTAGACAAGTCTACCATATCTAATTACCAGTATGAATATATATATTTATACATATATATGTGTGTGTGTGTGTGTGTGTGTGTGTCTGTGTCTGTGTGTAAATCAATATAAATTCTGAAACTCATAAAAAATTAACCCTTTTTTAAATCCTAGGAAATATCTGTGTGATCATTTAAAGAAGATTAATAAAGATAAAACTGAAGAAGTTCTTAATCAATGCTCAAAATTTATCCAATTTAGCTTTCATATTCAAGAAAAGAATTACAAATGTAACGAATGTGAACAAGCTTTTAATAAAACTGCAAGCATTACTGAACACCACAGAATTCACACCGGAGAAAAACCATATGAATGTAAAGAATGTGGCAAAGCTTTTAATAGAAGATCACAGCTTACTAAACACCAGAGAATTCATACTGGAGAAAAGCCATACCAATGTAAAGAATGTGGCAAAGCTTTTACTGCTCAGCAAAGGCCTTATTGTGCACCAGAGAATTCACACTGGAGAGAAACCATATGAGTGTAAAGAATGTGGCAAAGCTTTTACTGGTAGGATCACACCTTACTGTGCACACCAGAGAATTCATACTGGAGAAAAGCCATACAAATGTAAAGAATGTGGCAAAGCTTTTACTGTTAGATCACAGCCTTATTGAACACCAGAGAATTCACACTGGAGAGAAACCATATAATGTAAAGAATGTGGCAAAGCTTTTAATCAAAGATCACACCTTACTGAACACCAGAGAATTCATACTGGAGAAAAGCCATACCAATGTAAAGAATGTGGCAGAGCTTTTACTCAAAGATCAAAACCTTATTACACCAGAGAATTCATACTGGAGAGAAAGCCATACCAATGTAAAGAAAGTGGCAATGCTTTTACTCTTTAAATAAGAACCTTATTGTGCACCAGAGAATTCACACTGGAGAGAAACCATACCAATGTAAAGAATGTGGCAAAGCTTTTACTCGAAGATCAAGCCTTATTGTGCACCAGAGAAATCATTCTGGAGAGAAAAAAACCATACAAATGTAAAGAATGTGGCAAAGCTTTTAATCTTAGAAGATCACACCTTACTGTGCAAACACCAGAGAATTCATACTGGAGAAAAGCCATACCAATGTAAAAAATGTGGCAAAGCTTTTACTTGAGAAAGCCTTTACTAGACACCAGAGAATTCATACTGGAGAAAAGCCATACAAATGTAAAGAATGTGGCAAAGCTTTTACTTTAGAAAAGACCTTATTGTGCACCAGAGAATTCATACTGGAGAGAAAGCCATACAAATGTAAAGAATGTGGCAAAGCTTTTACTAGAGAGAAGCCTTATTGAACACCAGAGAATTCACACTGGAGAGAAAGCCATACAAATGTAAAGAATGTGGCAAAGCTTTTACTGTTAGAAAAAGCCTTATTGTGCACCAGAGAATTCACACTGGAGAGAAACCATACAAATGTAAAGAATGTGGCAAAGCTTTTAATAGAAGATCACACCTTACTGGGCACCAAGAATTCATACTGGAGAAAAGCCATACCAATGTAAAGAATGTGGCAAGGGTTTTACTTTTAGGCAAAACCTTATTATTCACCAGAGAATTCATACAAGGAGAGAAGCCATACAAATGTAAAGAATGTGGCAAAGCTTTTACTGTTAGGCTTAGCCTTTATTGTGCACCAGAGAATTCACACTGGAGAGAAACCATACCAATGTAAAGAATGTGGCAAAGCTTTTAATCAAAAATCACACCTTACTGAACACCAGAGAATTCATACTGGAGAAAAGCCATACCAATGTAAAGAATGTGGCAATGCTTTTTTCTTTTTTTCTTTTTTTTTTTTTTTTTTTTTTTTTTGTGGTACCAGGGATTGAACTCAGGGGCACTCGTCCACTGGGTCACATCCCAGCCCTTTTTTGTATTTTATTTAGAGACAGGGTCTCACTGAGTTGCTAAGTGCCTCACTGAGGCAAAGGCTTTGAACTCGCGATCCTCCTTAATCAGCCACCCAAATTCATTACAGGCGTGACCACCCACATACAATGTAAAGAATGTGCAAAGCTTTTTTTTGTAGAAAAAAGTTATCATTCACCAGAGAATTCATACTGGAGAGAAAGCCATACAAATGTAAATAATGTGGCAAAGCTTTTACTTTAGAAAATACCTTACTGGACACCATAGAATTCATACTGGAGAAAAGCCATACAAATGTAAAGAATGTGGCAAGGCTTTTACTTTAGGCAAAACCTTATCACAGCTTACACACCAGAGAATTCATACTGGAGAAAAGCCATACAAATGTAATGAATGTGGCAAAGCTTTTACTGTTAGAAAAGGCTTATTGTGCACCAGAGAATTCACACTGGAGAGAAACCATATGAGTGTAAAGAATGTGGCAAAGCTTTTAATAAAAGATCACACACACCTTACTGATCACCATAGAATTCATACTGGAGAAAAGCCATACCAATGTAAAAAATGTGGCAAGGGTTTTACTTTTAGGCAAAGCCTTATTTCACCAGAGAAATCATACAAGAGAGAAGCCATACAAATGTAAAGAATGTGGCAAAGCTTTTGTTGTTAGGAAAACACCTTATTGTGCACCAGAGAATTCACACTGGAGAGAAAACCATACAAATGTAAAGAATGTGGCAGAGCTTTTTTCAGATAGAAAAACTTACTAGACACCATAGAATTCTAATCGAGAGAAGCCATACATATGTAAAGAATCTATATATACCTAAATAAAGAATGTAAAATCAAGCCGGGAGCGGTGGCACACGCCTGTAATCCCAGCACTTTGGGGGCTAAGGCAGGAGGATCGCGAGTTCAAAGCCATCCTCAGCAATGACGAGGCACTTATCAACTCAGTGAGACCCTGTCTCTAATAAAATATAAAAAAGGGCTGGGGATGTGGCCCAGTGGTCTAGTGCCGCTGAGTTCAATCCCCGGTAAAAAAAAAAAAAAAAAATGTAAAATCATTTATTTTGTTATCATTTTATTGATCATCAGATAGTTTCATACTGAAAAGAAGAATTTAGATTGCAAAAAATAAAAAAAAAAAAGTGGCAAATTTTTAATCAAAAGCAACACTTTGAACACATGAAAGATATTATAGTTGGGATTAAACCTTACAAATGTAAAGAATGTGACCAGGGTTTGTTTTTTTTTTTTTTTTTTTTTTATTTTACTTATTTTTTTTTTGTACCAGGGATTGAACACAGAGGCACCCTGATCACTGGGCCACATCCCCAGCCTTCTCCCCTTTTTTATTTTATTTTATTAGCGACAGGGTCTTACTGAGTTCCTAAGTGCCTCTCCCTTGCTGAGGCAGGCTTTGAACTCGCGATCCTCCTGCCTCAGCCTCCGAAGTGCTGGGATTACAGGTGTGTACCACTGTGCCTAGCTGACAAAGGTATTAATAAAGCTAACACCTTACAAATATTCACACATTTAGAATTCAGGAGAAATCTCTTCTACTTGCAAAGAATATGTCAGAACTTTATTCAAATTTTAAAAAAATTTACTCTATCCAATCTTAATGCATATACCCTATACAGTGTAGAAAACCCCCAAGTGTAAAACAGGCGTGTATGCCCGGCTTAAGTGTCAGGAAAATCTTATGTAGTCCTCAGTTTTAGAAAAATGTCAACATATGAGAAGTACAGCAACATTATATGCTCCATATATTTTTGAATGTGAGAATTATGAGTCATAATTTCTGTATTTATAGGGGATATGGCCTTCTTCTAAAAGTTACTTAAAATTTACTGGGCATTATTAGTTGATGTGATAAAGATAAAAAAAAAAAATCTTCAGCATAGTGTAGATAGCTCAGCCCTGAGAAGATAATTGTTTATAAAAAACATCAAATTAAATAACAAAAGTACACTGAAATCTTGAAAAGTGGATAAAACATAATTTTTCAATAGGTGTTTTTTTCAATGTTATAGGCCTCATTCCTCAGAATTTTTAATCTGAATTTTTGTTGTTGAAGTAGTGGAGGAGATTGAACCCAGGGCTCTTTCATGCTAGGCAAATGTATTACAACTGAGTCTATAGAACCTTAGCATACATTCCAAGCTTGTTCCAACAGTCATGAAGGCTCCTCACAGAGGACTCAGTTTCCCCTGAGTGTGCTCCATTTACACGACTGCTGAAGAATCCTAGGAATATGTCCACCCTGCATTATATGCCATAGAATCACACAACTCTGTAAATCATTAAAGGGCATCCTGATTCCAGGGAAAACTGGATCAGAAGATGTGTTGTATCACTTGGTTTCTTCCTAGATTGTGGTGTTATCACCTCGGCACATTTTGCAGTTATCCTGAGAACTAAAAATGCCATTACCTGGGGCTATGAACAGGGTAGTTACAAGGCAACTTGGAGAATGGTCCTGTTGTTATGTTAGGCTACATGGAGTTTAAAGATGGTCCTGAGACTACTGATTGTCAGAATGCAAGAGAGAGGGGATTTTTTTTTTTTTTTTCTTTTTTTTTAAATATTTTTCTAGTTGTAGATGGACACAATACCTTTAGTTTTATTTGTTTATTTTTATGTGGTGCCAGGGATCAAACCCAGTGCCTCATGCATGCTATGCAAGAGCTCTACCACTGAGCCACAAATCTAGCCCTGGGATTTTCTTTTTTCTTTTTTTCTTTCCTTTCTTTTTTTTTTTTTTTTTTTTTTTTATATATTGGGGATTGAACTCAGGGGCACTCAACCACTGAGCTACATCCTCAGCCCTATTTTGTGCTTTATTTAAAGACAGGGTCTCTCTGAGTTGTTTATGGCCTCACTTGTGCTGAGGCTGTCTTTGAACTCACAATGCTCTTGCCTCAGTCTCCCAAGTGGATTTGATTACAGGTGTGCACCACCACACCTGGCAAGAGGGGGGAATTTTCTAAGATACTCAGGTTGACCTACTGAATTTACATGGGCCATTAAATCAGAAGACAGAGATGCAGCAGAGAACATGGCCAGAGATATGAGGTATGAGGAATTTTTTACATTACTACTGGAATTGAAGATGGTATGTATGTGAGCACTCAAGGACACTATGAGACAAAATTAATGTTCTAAATTGATTGATTTATTATTATTTCTGTTGGCAGGGATTGACACAGGGGCTCTTCACCACTGAGCCATATGCCCATCCCGTTTTATTTCATGAGAGGCTCTAATTACATTGCTTAGGTCTTCACTATTTGCTGAGATTAGTCTTGAACTTGCAATCCTCCTGCTTCAGACCTCCAACCCACTAGTATTATAGGCATGCACCATTCTGCCCAGCTAAATGTGTTTTTTTATTAATTGATCCTTAAAAATTGTACATTATTTTATAGGGTACCACAGGATATTTGAACACAATATGACATTTAGCAGTCTTCAAATCAGTATAAGCATACCTCTCTCCTCAAATAACTATTATGCCCTAGGGCAAAAACCTCAAAATATTTTTCCAGAGGTTTTAAAATGTATCATACATTATTATAAATGAGAGACAAAAAAAATCTACTGCTAAATTTGAATGGTTTTTAAACAAATATTTTAACAGAACAGAAATTTTTAACCATAGATGTGGACACATCCAAAATTATTCATTAATAATAGAAGCATTTTCTCAGTTGAAATACATACCAACATTTTATGGATTAGCCTATGACAAACAAAGGGATCACTACATATTTACCCATGGAAAACACCTGCACATGTCACCCACACACACTGCAGAACCTACACATGGTGCTCACCATGATATTACCAACTACAAAGACAGTCAAGTGTTGTAATTGTTTCTATTGACATGACCATAGGCCTGGGATGGATAAAGCAATTTGCTGAGTTCACAATTCTGGAGATTAAGTAAATAGTTCCAGACTCTGCTCAGCTTTGGTGAGTTCTTGTTATCAGAAGAATCTCAAATTGGTGGGAACTTATACAGGAGAGAGCATAGTGCAAGATGGCGGAGAAATCTGCACTCATTCTAAGATAGCCACTCTTGTGAGAATTAATATCATCCACAAGATCAGCACTAATGCCTTCCAAGGGTGAAAACCCAGGACCTCCTAAAGAGAGGAATGTTTGGTGCTTGGGTTGTGGCTCAGTGATAGAGTGGTCGCCTAGCATGCATGTGGCACTGGGTTTGATCCTCAGCACCACATAAAAATAAAGATGTTGTGTTCACCTAAAAATTAAAAAGAGGAATATTTGAGGAGGAATATGGTGGAACAAATAAACAGAATCTCTGAGCCTCCAAAATACAGAAAGAAAGCAGTTGAAAGAATAGAGGTGGTGACAGAGAATTACTCTAAAAATCGATACTGCAAGACTTGGAGGCATTTGTAGTTTGGTTACTGGAACATTAAATAGAAGCAGAAATCCTTAACCCAGAACCTGAACCAGGGTGGGGACAGGGGTAACAGAGAGAGACCAGTGAGAGAAAAAAAAACAAAGCTCACTTCATTAACAACAGCTGGGAAGAAATCAGACCAAGTTGAAACACGACAGGAACAGGAAAGCCAGTGAAGGAGATGGAGCAGTTTAAGCCAGTTCTGCACAAAAAGCTAGGCAAGACATGGCTGCCATTTTGTGGAATCCACACCAGCCCAGCCTCCCTAGAAATTAAACCCACACAGCTTCTCCCAAATTTCAGATGTCTACAAGAAAACTAGATGGAACTTCTCTGCAGTGGGATGTCTCAGTAATCCACCAGGAAGAAACCCGCAGAAGGACTGCTGCTAAAGTTACTAAAACATCCTTTCCCTGCTCCTTTTACAAGGGGAGTATGTGGAACAGACCAGAGAGCTCATCACTTCTGGGTTGTGTCATTCCTGAGCCAGTAATAAACACAACTTCTACAGGGAGCTCATGCAAAGGTGGGCAGTTCACACCCCATTCCCATCCTGGAGACAGATAAAATTCCCGTGAGCTACACCAGCCAGGATAGGCTTCTGTGTCATAGAGAGCCAACATAGAGCCTGCACTTCAAGGCTCCAGGTAGCACAAGAGAGGTGACTAGATAGCACTGTCCCACTGGCATCAGAATGTTCATTGACTCATTGTACACAAATGGAGCACGATTTTTTACTTCTCTAATTGTACATGAAGTAGAGTCACACCATTCGTGCAATCATACCTGCACCTAGGGTAATGTTGTCTATCTCATTCCACCATCATGTCTCTCCACATGCCTCTTCCTCTTTTCTCCCTCCCCTTTACCAGTCCAAAGTTTCTCCACTTATTCCATGCCCCTCCCCATTACGGATTAGCATTCATTAGCCATAGAAAACATTTGCCTTTGTTCTTTTTTGGGGGGGTTAACATGGTTATAGCAGCAAAATTTATGTCTTGGGAATTAGTGTGTGTGTGTGTGTGTGTGTGTGTGTGTGTGTGAGTGTGTTGCTGAGGATTTGTACCCAGGGCATGTGAATGCAAAACAAGTACTGTACCAACTGAGCTATATACCCAGCACCCTGGGGATATTTTGAGGCAGGCAACACAACATTTTCAGACTAGGGATATTGTTTTTCTGTGTAGGAGGTGCACGCAGTGGTATTTCTTGTGAAATTTCACTGAGCATTGCATGTTGACTTGTACATAAAGCCCCGTAAATATACATATCAGGGGCTGGAGTCATAGCTCAGTTGGTAGAGTGATTACCTCACATGCACTAGCCTCTGGGCTCAATAACCAGCACCACACACACACAAATACATATCAGTCATTAAACATTAGTTGCAAAGGGGCTGGGATTGTGGCTCAGCGGTAGAGAGTGCTCTCCTGGCGCGTGGGTGGCCCGGATTCAATCCTCAGCACCATGTACAAATAAAACGCATTGTGTACAACTAAAAGCAAATGAATAAAAATATTTTTAAAAAATTAATTGCAACAAAGTATTACTATCTCATCTCATATAATATCAAGGTAGATAGTTAATGTATTAAATAAGTGCATATTCTGATCAGTTTTTTAAAACATGAAATAACAACAGAAATCAACATAGAAAATTAAATCAAACAGGCATCGTAATGACAATATTTGTTGATCATTGTTTTCCATTACATCCTGTATTATATGAGAGATGTAAGTAAACATTCACTTGCCAAAGGTAAACAGTGTTTGACTATACAAACACTGATATTTTCTTTAATAGACATAGCAAACACAGAAGTATAAAAGCAGATACATAAGAAATACATTTTAAATAATTTAACAATTAGGAAGACAATACAACATAAAGCAGACTTTACGCTAAAGCATCTGTCGTTGAAAGTGGTATCATTGTTTGATCCTAGAATCAGTGTTTGATTCATAACAAGCGTAATACAAGTGATATGGATGAAAACACCCTCATGTTTATATCTATACACATGCACATTTAATATATAAAGGTATATTTGGGCTTTTGATATTTTAATGAATGTTGACATTTTAATTTCCTTTTTATTTACATCTATTTTTGCAAACTGGGAAACCAGAACAAGAGATCCAGGCCAAGTAAAGTATTAATATCTTTAACAGAATGTTGTTATAGTACTAAGTGGTACCAATAGGGTTATAAATTCTAAACAGTAGCTGGCGTGGTGGCGCACGCCTGTAATCCCAGCACTTTGGGAGGCTGAGGCAGGAGGATCGCGAGATCAAAGCCAGCCTCAGCAATGGTGAGGCACTTAGCAACTCAGTGAGACCCTGTCTCTAATAAAAAATACAAAAAAGGGGCTGGGGATGTGGCCTAGTGGTCAAGTGCCCCTGAGTTTAAATCCCTGGTACCAAAAAAAAAAAAAAAAAAAAAAATCTACTGCATATTTTCAGAACACATTAAACTTTATTGTTTACTTTTTTACAAAGTCTGAAATCACTAACAATACATGTAAATTTGAATGGTTTTTAAACAAATATTTTAACAGAACAGAAATTTTTAACCATAGATGTGGACACATCCAAAATTATTCATTAATAATAGAAGCATTTTCTCAGTTGAAATACATACCAACATTTTATGGATTAGCCTATGACAAACAAAGGGATCACTACATATTTACCCATGGAAAACACCTGCACATGTCACCCACACACACTGCAGAACCTACACATGGTGCTCACCATGATATTACCAACTACAAAGACAGTCAAGTGTTGTAATTGTTTCTATTGACATGACCATAGGCCTGGGATGGATAAAGCAATTTGCTGAGTTCACAATTCTGGAGATTAAGTAAATAGTTCCAGACTCTGCTCAGCTTTGGTGAGTTCTTGTTATCAGAAGAATCTCAAATTGTGGGAACTTATACAGGAGAGAGCATAGTGCAAGATGGCGGAGAAATCTGCACTCATTCTAAGATAGCCACTCTTGTGAGAATTAATATCATCCACAAGATCAGCACTAATGCCTTCCAAGGGTGAAAACCCAGGACCTCCTAAAGAGAGGAATGTTTGGTGCTTGGGTTGTGGCTCAGTGATAGAGTGGTCGCCTAGCATGCATGTGGCACTGGGTTTGATCCTCAGCACCACATAAAAATAAAGATGTTGTGTTCACCTAAAAATTAAAAAGAGGAATATTTGAGGAGGAATATGGTGGAACAAATAAACAGAATCTCTGAGCCTCCAAAATACAGAAAGAAAGCAGTTGAAAGAATAGAGGTGGTGACAGAGAATTACTCTAAAAATCGATACTGCAAGACTTGGAGGCATTTGTAGTTTGGTTACTGGAACATTAAATAGAAGCAGAAATCCTTAACCCAGAACCTGAACCAGGGTGGGGACAGGGGTAACAGAGAGAACCAGTGAGAGAAAAAAAAACAAGCTCACTTCATTAACAACAGCTGGGAAGAAATCAGACCAAGTTGAAACACGACAGGAACAGGAAAGCCAGTGAAGGAGATGGAGCAGTTTAAGCCAGTTCTGCACAAAAAGCTAGGGAAGACATGGCTGCCATTTTGTGGAATCCACACCAGCCCAGCCTCCCTAGAAATTAAACCCACACAGCTTCTCCCAAATTTCAGATGTCTACAAGAAAACTAGATGGAACTTCTCTGCAGTGGGATGTCTCAGTAATCCACCAGGAAGAAACCCGCAGAAGGACTGCTGCTAAAGTTACTAAAACATCCTTCCCTGCTCCTTTTACAAGGGGAGTAGTGTGGAACAGACCAGAGAGCTCATCACTTCTGGGTTGTGTCATTCCTGAGCCAGTAATAAACACAACTTCTACAGGGAGCTCATGCAAAGGTGGGCAGTTCACACCCCATTCCCATCCTGGAGACAGATAAAATTCCCGTGAGCTACACCAGCCAGGATAGGCTTCTGTGTCATAGAGAGCCAACATAGAGCCTGCACTTCAAGGCTCCAGGTAGCACAAGAGAGGTGACTAGATAGCACTGTCCCACTGGCATCAGAATGTTCATTGACTCATTGTACACAAATGGAGCACAATTTTTTACTTCTCTAATTGTACATGAAGTAGAGTCACACCATTCGTGCAATCATACCTGCACCTAGGGTAATGTTGTCTATCTCATTCCACCATCATGTCTCTCCACATGCCTCTTCCTCTTTTCTCCCTCCCCTTTACCAGTCCAAAGTTTCTCCACTTATTCCATGCCCCTCCCCATTACGGATTAGCATTCATTAGCCATAGAAAACATTTGCCTTTGTTCTTTTTTGGGGGGGTTAACATGGTTATAGCAGCAAAATTTATAAGTCTTGGGAATTAGTGTGTGTGTGTGTGTGTGTGTGTTGCTGAGGATTTGTACCCAGGGCATGTGAATGCAAAACAAGTACTGTACCAACTGAGCTATATACCCAGCACCCTGGGGATATTTTGAGGCAGGCAACACAACATTTTCAGACTAGGGATATTGTTTTTCTGTGTAGGAGGTGCACGCAGTGGTATTTCTTGTGAAATTTCACTGAGCATTGCATGTTGACTTGTACATAAAGCCCCGTAAATATACATATCAGGGGCTGGAGTCATAGCTCAGTTGGTAGAGTGATTACCTCACATGCACTAGCCTCTGGGCTCAATAACCAGCACCACACACACACAAATACATATCAGTCATTAAACATTAGTTGCAAAGGGGCTGGGATTGTGGCTCAGCGGTAGAGAGTGCTCTCCTGGCGCGTGGGTGGCCCGGATTCAATCCTCAGCACCATGTACAAATAAAACGCATTGTGTACAACTAAAAGCAAATGAATAAAAATATTTTTAAAAAATTAATTGCAACAAAGTATTACTATCTCATCTCATATAATATCAAGGTAGATAGTTAATGTATTAAATAAGTGCATATTCTGATCAGTTTTTTAAAACATGAAATAACAACAGAAATCAACATAGAAAATTAAATCAAACAGGCATCGTAATGACAATATTTGTTGATCATTGTTTTCCATTACATCCTGTATTATATGAGAGATGTAAGTAAACATTCACTTGCCAAAGGTAAACAGTGTTTGACTATACAAACACTGATATTTTCTTTAATAGACATAGCAAACACAGAAGTATAAAAGCAGATACATAAGAAATACATTTTAAATAATTTAACAATTAGGAAGACAATACAACATAAAGCAGACTTTACGCTAAAGCATCTGTCGTTGAAAGTGGTATCATTGTTTGATCCTAGAATCAGTGTTTGATTCATAACAAGCGTAATACAAGTGATATGGATGAAAACACCCTCATGTTTATATCTATACACATGCACATTTAATATATAAAGGTATATTTGGGCTTTTGATATTTTAATGAATGTTGACATTTTAATTTCCTTTTTATTTACATCTATTTTTGCAAACTGGGAAACCAGAACAAGAGATCCAGGCCAAGTAAAGTATTAATATCTTTAACAGAATGTTGTTATAGTACTAAGTGGTACCAATAGGGTTATAAATTCTAAACAGTAGCTGGGCGTGGTGGCGCACGCCTGTAATCCCAGCACTTTGGGAGGCTGAGGCAGGAGGATCGCGAGTTCAAAGCCAGCCTCAGCAATGGTGAGGCACTTAGCAACTCAGTGAGACCCGGTCTCTAAATAAAAATACAAAAAAGGTCTGGGGATGTGACCCAGTGGACGAGTTCCCCTGAGTTCAATCCCTGGTACCACAAAAAAATTTAAAAAATAAATAAAATAATATAAATTCTAAACAGTAATCACTTATTTTCATTTCTCATTAGGGAACAGCCAGAGGCCCAGTCCTTAGAGGGATGATATGCAGAACCTCTTGATCTGAGAAAGAAAAAGTGCCCCAAATCATATTCAGGCTGCTTTAGTTAGTTTTTCATTGCTGCAACAAGAACCATCTAGAGGAGGAAAATGTCATTTGGGCTCATGGTACCAGAGGTCTTAGTTCATACGTGAGTAACTCCATTGCTCTGGGCCCAGGGTAACATAGAACATCATGGGGAGACAGAACGGTGAGGGAAACTGCTCTCCTCAAGGCAGCTGGGAAGCAGAGAGACTGGGATGACCAGAAAAGGCCACAAGGAAGATGCCTCCTTCCAGTGCACACCCCCCCAGTGACCTGCCTCACCCAACCACACCACACCTGCCTACAGTGACCACCCTATAAATGCATTGAAACTGGGATGAACTGATCAATTTACACCTCTCATGATGCAATCATTTTACCTCTGAATATCCCAGCGTTAACAAAGGAGGTTTGGGACACATGTCATGTCCTGGCCATAAAACAGGCCAAATTGTTATCACCTATATCAGAACTGGTCAAAGACTAGGTATAAAATAAACTGTTCATATTTTCAAATCTCTCTCTCTCTCTCTCTCTCTCTCTCTTTCTTTCTCTCTTTCTCTTTGGTGTGTGTGTGTGTGTGTGTGTGTGTGTGTGTGTGTGTGTGTGGTTACCAGGGATTGAACTCAGGGGCACTCGACCACTGGGCCACATCCCCAGCCCTTTTTTTGTATTTTATTTAGAGACAGGGTCTCACTGAGTTGCTAAGTGCCTCGCCATTGCTGAGGCTGGCTTTGAACTCGCGATCCTCCTGCCTCAGCCTCCCAAAGTGCTGGGATTACAGGCATGCACCACTGCGCCCGGCTTATATATTTCTTTTCATCTGTATTTCTTAAAAAATATCTGTGATATCAATTAGAACATATTTCAAATGGACCACTGCTTATATCTGACTTATCAAGGTCTTCCACTAGGTTATAAAGGTGGAAATAAGTGTGGGAGATAAGATACTTAAATAATTTTAAATGAATTGCTTAGTAGTAAAAAATTAGACATTCTGTCATTGGCTTCAAGAACAAATTGGCAATGAAGAAAACTTAAAAGAAATGCTCACTTTAAAAGAGAGTGCAGAGGGCTGGGATTGTGGCTCAGCCGTAGGGCGCTCGCCTAGCACGTGCGCGGCCCGGGTTTGATCCTCAGCACCACGTAAACCTAAAAAACTCATTGTGTACAACTAAAGCAAATAAATAAATAAATATTAAAAAGAGAGAGAGAGAGAGTGCAGAGTGACACTTTTCCCCGAGGATGACCTCCTGCTCTCCCAGATAATTAAGAGCACTATTCTTTCATGATACATGTTCACCTGGAAAACTGTTCAGCTTTTGCCAGGAAAGGAGGTGAGAACAGAGCCTTTCTAATAAGCTAAGTCATGATTTCAGAGAACATTGTTGGGATGGACCAAAAAAATCTGGCCACTGTTTTGTGAAACATCTGCAAACTGCAGAATTCCTCAGCCCTAATCATAGTTTCTGCTGTACATCCTATATCTGGGTGCAGTCCCACAGTGACTTCTCAGGCTGAGTTGAGTGTTAGTCATCTGTGTCTGAAATGTCAGCACAGGAACAATGCAGTTTGCATGCACAGTAGATGTGCTGATGGTAAAGTCTGGCAGGAACACCAGGGTGCCAAGGCTCAGACAGGGGTAGAGTGGATAGACCTTTGCTGATGCAGCCTGATGGCAGGAGGGAGCCCATGACAATGGGAGGCACCAGTGAAGAACAGGACAGTGGGAGAGCAGTTCCTTGTGAGCCTCAGTAAGGGGCCACTGCGCTGGTCTGTTCTTCCTGTTGAAAAGGGTGTGAGCCACCTGAAAAATTAAAGTCTTTAATAATTAGTGAGGAACAAAAGAAAGAGTCCAAAATATATTTTTTTAAAATGGAGCTCCTGATAGGTTTAGTCCACACAGGTGCTGGAAATGGACAAAAGAAGATGGCTCCACTGGTTTATTTAAGGGGGTACACCAAAGACAGGGATAAAGTTTCAAGGGTGGAGTCTTGCTTTTGAAATTTTGTTTTTGCCTTTGTTACATTTTGATTTTTTTAAATTATGCATTTGCATATATACCTGTTTGTCCATGTTTATTTTTAGCTTTTAGTTTTTAATTCAGTTTTCTTTTCCTTTTTATTTTTCCCTAATTAATGCTTTATATTTTTTTATTATTAATTTGTGTGTGTGTGTGTGTGTGTGCTGCTGGGGATTGAATCCAGGGCCACATATATGTGAGGAAAGCTCTCTACCAACTGATATGCACTTGCATATATTCTATTTTCCTTCTCATGTATACCATTTTCTTTGAAAATTGTTATTATTCATAAATGAAGATTTCAAAGATTAAGATATTTGGGCCAGGTGCGGTAATCCCAGCACTTGGGAGGCTGAGGCAAAAGCATTGCGAGTTTAAAGGCAGCCTCAGCAATGGTGAGGCTCTTAGCAACTCAGTGAGACCATTTCTTTAATAAAATACAAAAAAGAGCTGGGGATGTGGCCCAGTGGTTGAGTGCCTCTGAGTTCAATCCCTGGTACCAAATATATATATATTTTGGTATATCCCCAGCCCCCTTTTCTTTCTTTCTTTCTTTCTTTCTTTCTTTCTTTCTTTCTTTCTTTCTTTCTTTCTTTCTTTCTTTCATTGTTGTTTTTGTTGTACCAGGGATTGAACTCAGAGGTACTTGTTTCTGTCTTAGGTAATAATACCATGGGAAAGAAATCAGAGGCCGACTGGGAATGAGTAGTTCCTTTATTGTTGCTTCTTCTTCTTCTCTATCTTCTCTTCCCTCTGATGCCCTCAGCCTGGTTAAATACTCTTCCCCCATCACCTGTACATTAGTTCTCTTAAAGCATACATGTGTCACAAGCTCGACTTATAGGTGCGGCACACAGTGCCCATGAGCATAGACAATTTCTTAGTCAATTTCATTAAGGTCAGGTG
This sequence comes from Tamias sibiricus, assembly GCA_025594165.1. NCBI lineage: Eukaryota > Metazoa > Chordata > Mammalia > Rodentia > Sciuridae > Tamias > Tamias sibiricus. Next base: position 2,152,440 of record CM046675.1, on the reverse strand, counting down.
TAAACAAGTGAACGCCTCTTCTTGGCTCTCACCAGCTGCCATCCTGGCTACTTCCTCATCAAAGGCTCTTACAGGCTCTCGACCACTGGGCCATATCCCCAGCTCTTTTTTTTTTTTTTTTTTTTTCCATTTTTTAGAGACAGGGTCTCACTGAGTTGCTAAGAGCCTCACTATTGCTGAAGCTGGCTTTGAACTCACGATCCTCCTGCCTCAGTCTCCTAAGTGCTGGGATTACAGGTGTGTGCCACTGCGCCCAGCTCCCTAATGTTTTTTCTTCAAGCTTTATTTTTCTATTTTTTGAAAATTAGGTCATTGATTAATATATGTTGGATTGACTTCCCATTGACTATTTCACAACTGTTTACTTTTGTTTATAATTCTCTCCTTCATCTTGCCAACAGCCAAACTCTACTGCTCTGTCTCTCACTCTTCCATTAATTCTTTACCTCTATTCATTTTTATTTAATTATTGGTGTATGTTTTTATTCTCACCTCTTAAAAATATGTCCTAGGTTACTTCTGCATAGGCCCCACCCACCTTTACAATGTACAAACCCTTTTCTACCACCCCATCTCTTCTTCATTTTCTCTTAAAGAACTGTATATATAATGGGAAAGACATACACATGCATATATTCTATTTTGTTTCAAATATCCACCATTTTATTTGAAGACATTATTATTCATAGATCAATATTTCAAAGACTAAGATGTTTGGTACATATTCATATTGTTCTTGTAAACTTTTATTTCTTTTCTGTATATTTTATTTCTTTTGTCTCTTTAATTTTTATTCTATTTTTTATCTTATTTTTATTACATTTTTCTCTCACTTCTTAATTTCCCTTGACTCTTTTCCTTTCTTCTGCTAACAACCAACCTCTAATGTTCTCTCTTCTACTCTTTCTTTTATTTCTACCTCTATTTTTTTTTTTTTTTTTGCTTCTTCTCCCTCATCATCATCACATCCTACATCATTTCTATTATACTCCATGGTTACCACGTGAAATTGTAAACTCTTAAGTAAACTTACTCTTATCATCATGGGCAATAACTGATCATATCCTTTCAGTATGAATATTTGATTTAATACTGTATATTGTTTGCATTGGTTGTTGCTAGTGTCTGTCTCTCCCTAAACTGTGAGATAAAAGTAACATTTAGGGATACTGTAACTCCACACGGTTGAAACTCTACTGCCTCAAAATCAACTATTAGATGGCTTGGCATATAAACCACATGAAAAAGCAAGGGAACAAATTACCTCCAACAAACCAAAATGCATCAGAAACAGAATCCATAAACACATAGTGGAAGAAAAGTCAGAGAAGAAATTAAGAATATACATAGTTAAGAATGAGGTGTTTTGCAGGTACTGTGATGCATGCCTGTAATCTCAGTGGCTTAGAAGGTTGAGGCAGGAGGATTGGGAGTTAAAATCTAGCCTCAGCAACTTAGCAAGGCCCTGAGCAATTTAGAGAAAACTTGTCTCTAAATAAAGTATTAAGCCAGGCACAGTGGTGCATGCCTGTAATCCCAGTTGTTTGGGATGCTGGGGCACAAGGATTATGGGTTCAAAGCTAGACTCAGAAATTTAGTGAGGTGCTAAGTAATTAAATATTAAAAGATTAAAAAAAATGAGGGATATGGCTTAGTGGTTAAGTACTCCTGGTTTCAATCTGTTTTTTTGTTTTAATCTTTTCAAAAGAGGTAGTGAAAATAATAAGGGAAAAGAAGGCTCCTTTTGTGTGTTCATCAAAAATAAGAGCACATGCCTTAATTTCAGCAACTCTGGAGAATGAGGCAGGAGATAACTAATTCAAAGCCAGCCTCAGCATGCTAGTGAGGCCCTCAGCAACTTAGCAAGACCCTTTCTCAAAAATTATGTAAATAAATCAATCTGGGCATGGAGCTCAGTGGTAAAGTGCTCTTTGTTAAAATTCATTGCTAAAACACACACACACACACAAAAAAAACAACAATAATAAAGAAATCATTGGCACACACATAAACAAAAGGTGCACACACACACACAAAACACTCTTCACCTCTTTTAACAAATATAGCACAATATCCAAAAGAACACATCTCCAGACCTGTGAAAAGAAATCACACAACTCTACTGCAGAGCAGGAAGCCACAAGTGTGACCTCCCTAACAGAAATTCAGTTTTTGTTTGTTTGTTTGTTTGTAGTATTGGGGATTGAACTCAGGGTGCCCCAGTTGTATTTTTTTTTTTTTTTTGGTACCAGACATTGAACTCAGGAGCACTCAATCACTGAGCCACATCCCCAGCCCTATTTTGTATTTTATTTAGAAATGGGGTGTCACTGAGTTGATTAGCACCTCACTTTTGCTGGGAATGCTTTGAACATGCAATCCTCCTGTCTCAACTTCCCAAGTCAGTGGGATGACAGATGTGTGCCACCACATCTGACTCCCAGTTCTTTTTATTTATTTTTTATTTTGAGACAGGGCCTTCCTAAATTACCCAGCTGGCCTCCAATTTGCAATCACCCTCCTTCAGCCTCCTAAGTCACTAAGATAAAGATGTGTACAATCACACGATCCTGGAAATGGATTTAATAAAAAACACATGAATCAAATGTGCTTGTCAGAAACTCAGAAATCATGAACAATTTGGAAGTCTTAGTGCAAACTCAGGAGGAAAAAAAATGTAGAAAAATACATGGTCTGAAGGACCTGCAGGACATCATTATGGACATCTCAACAGAGGAAGAGAAGCATAGATGGTCTCTGGAATTGTCTGAATCTGAGATATCCAAAAACATGCCAATTACAAGGAGACATATTAATACACAAGGCATCCATAAACAGATCTTCAATACCAAGTGGAACTTTACACTAGTTTGGTGTGAAGTGATCAATACAATCAATAAGTTATAGGCACAGGCTACGGATGATAGGAATAAGATTTTGATAAATAAAATAAGACAAAAATAAGTGACTAAGATATAAGAAATAAAATAATGTAGGATATATGGATAATTTAGTAGGCTAAAACAGTTATAAATATAGGATCAAGAGGTTAACATAGGCATAGATATGTAATTAACATAACTGCATAAGATAAGGACCTAAGGCTTAAAGATATTAGTAGCAAAATGATAAATAAATGTGTGTATATAGGCCCATAGGTTAACTGTAGTATAAAGTAAGCATTAAGTGAGTTGTTAATACTGGTTGTGTGAAGCTATTGCTGCGGTATTTTAGACAACTGCATGGCCAATTTCTGAGAAAATAAATTAAAGCTGTTTTCCATTAAATATAGAAAAATAATTGTTTTTCTCTACTTGTACCCCACAAAATGTATGCAACTCATAGTATTGTGGTCTTGATAACCCAAAGCTGTGTTCACCTGAGTTACTGTGCCAACAGATATTTTTTTCTCTTCAGTCATTTGGTTGCTTGCTAACTTAAAAATTTAAGTCCTGCTTAGGGCTTACAAGATTTTAGCTTCTGTGATTGGCTTGCTTTCATGACCCTGAAAAGGTTGTAGTTTTTGTTCTTAAATTCCCAAGGAAAGCCAGAAAAAGCTGCTGTGCTCCCACAGAGCTTCAGTCTCTGTGGGTGGCAGCCCCTGGCCAGATAATAAAGCTCTCTAATTAGTTTCAAATTTGGACTTGGAGTGTTTTCTGAAGCGGCTCCCACCCTGAACATGACGCCTTAGAGCAGCAGCAAGCAATTCTCTTAAAATCCACAAGGACCACCTACAAAACGGTCCACAGATTAGGTCACAAGTCTAAAAATTCAGTTTCAGACACTTGAAATTACCCCAGCTCTTTCCTGTTGACAATGGAATAAATACAGAATCCAACTGCAGATGAAAAATTAAATGAAACACCTCATTCTTAAGCAACCAATGGTAACAGGAGGAAAGGGATTCAGAAAACATCTAAGCAGCAGCAAAATAAAAATACACCAAAACTTATGGAATGGAGAGAAGAAGGAGAAAGAGGAGGAGGAACGACATTAGCATAGTGGGGCTATAAAAACAGGATGAAAAGAACTCAGTTCAACTAACTACATACCTCAAGGGGAAAAGAGCCAACTAAAGACAAGAGAAGCAAAAGGAAGAAAGAAAAAAGAGCACTACAGCAGAAAGACCTGGTGTAGAGGACAGAAATCATCAGCCAAATGACATGCTAACTGTTTCAAAAAAGCAAATGCCAGGCACTGTAGTGCATGCCTGTAATCCCAGTGTCTCAGGAGTCTGAGGCAGGAGGATCACAAGTTCAAAGCCAGCATCACCAAAAGCAAGGCCCTAAGCAACTCAGTAAGACCCTGTCTCTCAATAAAATGCAGAATAGGGCTGTGGATGTGGCTCAGTAGTCCAGTGCCCCTGAGTTTAATCCCCAGTACAAAAAAAATCAACAGAAATGATGGAGGATTCCCAGTACCATGGCCAGTGGTGTCTCCTCACATGTTTTCTGCCACCAGGTCACAGTGGGATGAAATCTACATGCAGAGGTGAGGGGTTGATGAGGCCCAGGGCAGTGCAGGCAACCTGTCAGGGAGGATGCTGCAGAGTCAAAGGAGGCCCACAGCTTCACAACTGGCACTGAAAAAGGAAGGAGGCTCAGGACCACCTGAGAACATCAATTTTTCTCCATGACAATCATTCCTGACTCCCTATCTTTTCTCTTCCTCTTCAGGGATGCTTCCTCAGGTCACATGAGTCTTTAGAAGTCAATCCCAGATGGTGGAAACATACTGTTTAAGGCTCAGAATCAACACAGCCCCTTCCTGTGCCACAGCTACACCCTGCAACAGCAGTGACCTCAGCATTTGGGAAGATGGTCCCCTGTGGCCCACTGCACAGAATGGATGCAAGGACATTAAACTCTCACAGGAAGGCCCACAGGAGACTTCTGTGACTCTGTTTTTTTTTTTTTTTTTTTTTTTTTGTGGGTACCGGGATTAAACTCAGGGGCACTCAACCACTGGGTCACATCCCCAGACCTTTTTTTGTATTTTATTTAGAGACAGGGTCTCACTGAGTTGCTAAGTGCCTCGCCATTGCTGAGGCTGGCTGCCTCAGCCTCCCACAGTGCTGGGATTACAGGTGTGCGCCACCGTGCCTGGCTCCTGTGACTCATTTTTTTAGGATTCATTTCCCAGCTGGTGAAGCTCACAAACAGGCTGCAGCAGTGGGGAGCTGGGCAGCATCGGGTCCCCCTATAGGGCACAGCCTGGCCTCAAACACACTGAATCACAGCAGAGCCCCCTTCACCTCCCTGGTATCTCAAGCTAATCTCATATATTTCTTCCACTTTTCTCCCCATCCACACTCTCCCTCTGCCCTCCCTGTTGCAGGCCCCTGGCCCCATGCTCTGGACACCCACATCCCTAAGCATCCTATCTAAATTTCTCTTCCCTGGACTCCCCTTGTCACCTGCTATCTTTCTTCTTGTTCCAGCAGCACAGCTGCTGTGTGCTCTGCCTGCAAGTAATACATCCTCTCCTCCCATTCTCTGCCTGAGATCTCTACCTTTTTCTGCCCCCTTTCCTATGTAGCTATCCTTCACCTCTCTGTAGACTGAGATTCTACATTTCTTCATTTCCTTTTCTCCCTGGTGCTTTCTGGCTGCTTCTTTCACCCACATAATCTGTCTTTGCAACTCCCTCATCATCCTCTACCTTGTCATCTCTGTAAGGGTCTTCCTACCCATATTCCCATTTCTCTTATGTGCAGTCCATATCTTTCTCTTGAGCCCTCTGCCTACACATCACAGGGAATGGATGGAGTGAGATGCCCACCTCCAGGGGAGCACATTTTCTGCTGGGGTGGAATCTGGAGCATGAGAGCCCTGAAAATTGCATGTCACAGAAGGCCATCAACAGCTTTTTCTCTATTCTTCCTGTGCTCAGAAAATATGTCATTATTGGCCCAATCCATCCTCTTAGTGACTGGAGCTGATATATCTCCTCCAGGATAGTTGGGGTAGTCTTGCACCAAGTCATCCTAGATGACATTTCATGATTACCATGGTATCTCTTTTAACTCTGTGCCTAAAATCAAGAAAATGATTTTTTTCTGAATCTAAACTTCTTGGCCTAGGACCCAACAGTCAAAATGTCTGATGGCAGAGCTTTGTCCCTGTCATTTATATGGCCAAGGAAATTATAAAAAAGAGAAGCTCCTTGTAGCTGCTGATTCTTTCATCCTTGAGACATATCTCATCCCAATGGTTACAAAATGGTGGAACACCTTCCAGATCTTTTATTGTTCTTTCAGGAAAAGGAAAGGAAAAGTACAGGCAGAAAATTCACATGCCAGCTCACCCTGTTCTTTGTTATCAGAAGAAATAAAACAACTCAGTAGAGGGACATCAGCCCCACAGGGTCCATATGCATGCTCTTTTTTGGAGTAATTGTAGTTTGTCCCTTCCATTGAGCCATGTTTATATTTCAAGAAAAAGCAAAACCCAAAATGTGGGAGATTCTGGGCATATGTGTGTGTGTGTGTGTGTGTGTGTGTGTGTGTGTGTGTGTGTGTGTTTTAAATGGTGGTTCATTGCAATTTTATGATAAACTTCTTTTACTGCAATATCATCATTCAAAATTTTGGTATTTATAAAACAAATTTTATTTGTTAATTTACTATTAAATACAATTGATTTGATTCTCATTAAAAAAAAGAAGAAGAAGATGCTGAGTCAGGGCACTTCTCCACTTGGTATTTCTGAATTCTTCTCAGCTTGATCCCTTTGTTTCTGGATATTAAGTACATTATTCACGTGGATGAATCTCCAGGACCTCTTGTTAAATGAAATTATCCAGGAACAGAAGGAGAAATACTGCAGGGTCTCACTCATATGTAAAATCTAATAAAGTTGATTTAAAAAAAATAATAACTTTCCCAGAAGTTCCACCCAGGTGACGTCATATAAATTTATTGGTCAGAACTCTATTACACAGCCACCCCCATCTGCCAAACTGCCTAGAAAATTAAAGTTAAGCCACTATATCTGGGAGCTCTTTATGTATGCATTCAGATAACAACTGGTTGAAGATATTGGGGAGAAGATTGTTCCTTTACCAAATGTGCAGTCGTCTTTCTTGTCAATATTCTCTATATGAGACAGTTTCATGACTATTCATGATGCCGCCAATTACTGGTGATCAGTTCTGCTCCCCCAAACATTGAAGTTTGAACATTAGAGAAGCATGCTGAGGCAAACATATAAAGCAGGTTTTATTTTAAAAGGGGTAACATGGACTTCTCTTGGGAGGGAGAAGGGGGCCATAGCTGGTATGCTGACATCCCAAGAAGAGAGGAATATCTGCCTTTTTATATCTTAGGCTTCCTTTGTTCTCCTGCCCTCTTCCCCTTATTTTTATCCTTCCAGAGTATGTGACCAGGCCCAGGAATGCTTGGTGGGACGTCCAAACCATGAGAAGCAGATGGGCTGAAGAGGGAAGGGCAGGATGGTGTAACCCAGGGAACATTAATTAACAACTTTGTAGCTCCCTGTAGGGAGGTGCAATTCCTGGAACAGGTTACCTTAGCAACCAGTTAGAGCAGGGGAAGGTTCTTGATCAAGGTGGAGGAAGGGCTCTGAAGGAATTAACATTTCAGTTCTTCAGAGGACAGTCTCCACTTCCCAGGCCTGACTCAAAACTGGCTTTCTTGATCTGACCTGACCTGACTTACCTATCTATACTGACTGCCTGCTTAACTCTGGCTTCATTCATATAGCACTTACATTGCATGAGGTGATGTATATCATCTAGACATTAATGAAAATGTATGGAGATAATGTGTGTAGATTTGATTTGAGTATTAGAGGGAGGTCCTGTTGATGGGACACAGACATGAGTGGTGGAGAAACAAGGTTAAGAAAATAATTCTATATACTGGGCCAACTGTGCTGATCCCTACATTCTTTCTTTTACAAAAAGCAATTTAACTGCAGCCCTCTCTGGCTCAAGTGGACAGGTTATATCACATTTTCAGTGAAATATCTATTATCTACAAGAGAAATGAAGGCCTAAAATGAGGTTTATAAAAGGAAATCAAGTTATTCTGAAGAAGGAGTCTTTTGTAAAACTTTGTATAGTCCAGATTCTGAAACTCAAGGATATAAGGAGAATCTCTCTCTTTTTTTAAATTTATTTATTGGTTTTAGTTGTACACAATGCCTTTATTTTTACATGGTGCTGAGGATCGAACCCGGGTCATGCACGTGCTAGACGAGCGCTAAACCACTGAGCCACATCCCCAGCCCAGGAGAATGTCTCTTAACCATAAAATCTTTATGCATATATGGTTAAGAATCTAATGGAAGAACAAATAAATAAATTAATTAAAAAAAACATTAAAAAAGAATCCAATTAGAACCAGTCAGCATGGGCAAAGGTGACATTGATTTTCATGGCAGTGATAACTTGACAGTCTACTGTCATCCACTTGTCATTCAAAAGTCAAGAGGTAGACCTGAAAAGGACTATCTGAAAATTTCTTTAAGATCCCTAATAATACTGGAGGGCAGAAAAGGCACACTGTCTGTGTGCTCTGAGAAAACCCACTCGCTCCTTGAGCATTTTCCCTTTCCCTCATCCCATCCCTTCTAACAAAATCATGCCTGTTACTCTGAGCAACATGGGTGAAATCTTTCTGACTAGATTAAAATAATTGGGATTCGAAGGGGGTCCTTCATGCAGCTGTAATGGGAAGCTCACTCATTTATGCCAATCCAATAATAAATAAAAGGCTTTAAAAAAATGAAAAAAAAATTGCTTTGCTAAAAAAGGAGAAACACAGAGGACTCCTGTCCCAGGGCCTGTGATTCTGCCCATAGTGGAGAACGGGATGTGGAGGAGTGTTAACAAGGTGATTAAGAGGAATAAGATTATGGATGAGAGATGAGGAAAGAGAAAATCAGAGTCCTCCTGAGAAGATCAGGGATATGAAGATCAAGGAAATTATTAGGGAAGAGAAAGTTGGGGGACTAGAAATATAGCTCAGTTGGTAGAGTGCTTGTGTCGCATGCACAAGGCCCTGGGTTCAATCCCCATATCACACAAGAAAAATAGAGAGAAAGGTGGGGAAAAAATAAAACATGTTAAGTTTAAAAACAGCAAGGGACAGTCAAAGCATCAGTTGAAACCCTTTTCCACTGATTCATTTCCCCAGAAGGCCCTGTAACAGTTGTCCATTTTATGTTTTAAATATAACCCTTGTTGCTCTGCCACTGCAACTTTATGCTTTTAGTTGTACACAATGCGTTTTTACGTGGTGCTGAGGTTCGAACTCGGGCCGCGCGCACGTGCTAGGCAAGTGCTCTACCACTGAGCCACACCCCAGCCCTGCAACTTATATTTTTAAATGGACTTGTTTCTTCCTCTTCCTCTCTCCATGCTTGCTCCTCCCTGATCTCGGGGGAAACAGGATCACCTTTCCTCCCCATCCTAGGCAAAGTCACCTGTCTCTCAGTACACACCCACCATAGAAATAAAACCATCCAGACTTTGGGAATAGCACTAGAAAATCTCAGAAATGACTGTCTCTCATATTAACAAGTGAATGTCAACTCCAATAGGGAACAGAAGGTTTGCAGCCTCTGAGTCCCCTATTTATAAGCTCCCTGCTATTGTTGATGGGCAGAATCACAATCTTTGGGACAGGAGTCTCCTGTGTTTCTTCTTTTCTAGCAATGCAATAAACCTTTTTTCTTTTTCTAAAATACTTGGGGCAAGGACTGAGCTTTAACTAACAACCGAAGTTCTGTAACACTGTAACCAATCCCCCTCAAATACCAAGGAATGTCTAGACATTCTTTGGTCTGTATATTTTCTCTCTTAAAATAAATGCTGCTAGTAAAAAAGGAAAAATGAATATTAGGCAAGCCACTCACAGTGACAGCCACAGCATGTGCCTAAAAGGCCAAGAGAACTTTCGTTAGGAAAATAAATAAATAAATCTGTATTAGGGCTAAGATACATTGAATTTAGCTGGGCATAGAGGCACATACCTGTAATCCCAGCACTTTGGGAGGCTGAGGCAGGATGATCGCAAGTTCAAAGCCAGCCTCAGCAATGGCGAGGCAATTAGAAACTCAGCAAGACCCTGTCTCTAAATAAAATATGAAAAAGGGCTGGGGATATGACCCAGTGATCAAGTACCCCTGCGTTCAATCCCTGGTACCAAAAAACAAACACACACACACACAAAACAAAAACAAAAAAAAAAAAATTGGATTCCATTTTCTTTTCTTTTTCTTTTTTTGGTACCAGGGATTGAATTCAGGGGCACTCAACCACTGGGCCACATCCCCAGCCCTTTTTTGTATTTTATTAGAGACAGGGTCTCACTGAGTTGCTAAGTGCCTCGCCATTGCTGAGGCTGGCTTTGAGTTGCTAAGTGCCTCGCCATTGCTGAGGCTGGCTTTGAGTTGCTAAGTGCCTCGCCATTGCTGAGGCTGGCTTTGAACTTGCAATCCTCCTGCCTCAGCCTTCCAAAGTGCTGTGATTACAGGCGTGCGCCACCGTGCCCGGCTGGATTCCATTTTCAACAGCTCAGCTTTACCAAATGTTACTGGAATCTTGGTCATTGTGTTACCAAAAGCTTGGTCCTTTGTTCCCAATGCCAATAAAATAATGAGGACATGGTTTTGTGAAAAATAAAAAAGAGGTTTTATAGCTTTGCTAGCAAAGAAGAAAGAGAGATGACTCCTAACCCAGAGCTTATGAGTCTGCCTAACAGGGAAAACAGAGGACATTTTTTTTTTTAATGTAGTATTTGTTCTTTTTAGTTATATGATAGTAGAATATAATTTGACATATAAAACAGAGGGATTTTAAAAAAGCTAATCAAAGGCCACATTCCAGGTGTGCTCTGGCAGGGGCTCCCAGATAAGCCCTGATGGTGTGATGAATTTCACTTTTTACTTTGGGATATAGTCATTTCCTAGTTCTTCCAGGAGACATCTTCTTCTCTTGGACTTATTACTCAAGCTAACCTTGTTTTATTGCCCCCAGGGAGGGGAAAAGGGAGAAGAGAAAAAATATATATCTCTTTAAGCAACAGAAGCTATATTCAAAAGGTAAATGGGACCACTGTTACACAGATTCAAAGAGCAAAACTAGCCTCAGAGAAACAGACTAGCCAATTCAAATAGTTCAAAATGTGTTCATTGCCATGTAATTCTTCATTTCCCCAACAGATTTAATGTTTAAGTTTATATTTTCCTTAATCCAATACCATGCATGCAGCTGGGCAATTCCAGCATGTCTTTTTTAACTTGATGGTATTATTAACTACTGCCACATTGGGAATTACTGCAAAGAAAAGCAGGATTCCATACAGAAATTCTCTCTCAGCAGGGAAATTCAATGACTTTTTTCCCCAAGGATTCAAGGTGCTGCATTTGAGTAATTTGTTTCATGGTGATCTCCCTGTGCTCATCTCCAAGCAGAATAAATCTTTCTTTTTCTTTCCAGATCATTCAATTTCCCATCTGTAGGGGGTAGCAGCAATTTCCTCCTTTACCTGTTCAATTGGGTTTTCCAGAATGAGAGGCCAGCTTTCCCTGAGCTCGGGGCATTTGGTCATGCTGCCTTGGGATTTTATGTGAAAGGAAATTCTTTAACTCATTAGAAACAGAATAGATTAAGTGACCAGTTTAGTTACAAGTTGCTCCAGGGCTCAATATACTTTGCAAAGTGTACATTTGAATTACAACCATACTCAGCAGGAGCTCAGTGAGTAAAAATCCTAATCCTTTCTGCTTCAGTGTGGGTGTTGAATCCAGCTGCCATTCTCTGTCCAGTTGTATCTGCTGCTGTGGCCCAAACTGCCAGCAAATGACTCCCTGAACCCAATAGGGTATCAGAAAGGTGGCTGCAAACTCTATTTGGCAGGAGACTTGGAGCAGGCCATTTGGGCTGAGGATGGAGTATCATCCCTGAAACAAAAACATCTGGGATGCTATCAGCATTCAGGCTGGCTCTGCAGCTACAGTTCTTCCCCACTGTGGGGAGTTCACAAGATGGGACTTTGTTAACCAGCCTGATTGCAAAAGCAGGCTGAGGCAATGAGGCCAAGTCTGAGACAAAGAACCTGCTGAAAGAAGGCTCAGAGGATGCTTCCTGAGAGGTCAGCTTCCTCCAGGACAAGCAACACCATCCTTTGGGAATCTTTAACACCATAAAAATATTCCTCTGGGAAGGCACCAGCGTGTAATAGATATTGGTAACACCAAATTCCAAATCAACTCAACCAGTGTTAATAACTTAGCAAGACCGAGTCTCAAAAAAAATTAAAAATTAAAAAGGACTAGGGATATGGATTAGTGGTTTAGCGCCTCAGGATTCAATTCCTCCCCCACCCCAAACACACACACAAAAATCTTTTATATGAGATATATATATATATATATATATATACCAGGTCTGCCATTCAGGTATGCTTGCTAGCAAGATTCTAGTAGTACACACTCCTGGGAGAAGTAAAGGTTTGCCTTACCCTCCCACTTTCAAGAATATGTTTGATTTCTTGCAGCACATTATTATTATTATTATTATTATTATTATTATTATTTTGGTACTGGGGATTGAACTCAGGGGCACTCGACCACTGGGCCACATCCCCAACCCTTTTTTGTATTTTATTAGAGACAGGGTCTCACTGAGTTGCTAAGTGCCTCGCCATTGCTGAGGCTGGCTTTGAACTCGCGATCCTCCTGCCTCAGTCTCCCAAGTGCTGTGATTACAGGCATGTGCTACCGTGCCCAGAACCTTATTATTTTTAACACTCTCCAGGACACAGGTAGTTTGAACTCTTTGGCTGCCAGAATTGTAAACTAAATAAACCATTTTTCTTTATAAAGTATCCAGACACAGATATGTTTTTAATAGATGCACAGAATGCAATAATACACTATAGCCCTCCGTGGTCCTCTATCTGCTAGACAACAAGCCTGCTCTCTCTTTTTTCCTCTGTGGTTCACAGTTGATTTTTCACTCTGGACCATTTGGCCTCTTTGTTGTCACTACATGTTGCCTTCTGATCTTTCATCTCTAGGCTTTGAGCTCATCTATCTTCTCAGGTATGGTGAAAGATTCACTCTACCACACACTATCAGCACTATCACTTCTGAACAACTGCAAGTAGGACACTACTCTACTCCAACACAGAGCCAGGAACATGACAGGTATTGGTAAGACTGAGCTTCATGGTTCAAAGTCTGAGTCACTAATATTGATTTCCAATCCATCAGTATATCCTGAATGACTAACTTCCTCCATACTCTCAGGTAGTAATACCAAATGTGATCAGGAGACTTATTTCTCAAACCAGCTTTCTGACAAGGCTTGGGAAAATATAATAATGCATGTATTAACTGGATTTTTTTCTTTTTTATTGGTAATTTAAATGGTCACAATACACCATAAGAATTCTTGGGTTTAAAAATCTTATAATAGCATTCTAAGCTTGGTATGGATATGGAAAAAATTATTCACAGCCATGGGAGGTAAAAACACACTAGTAAAATTGGATCTACATCACCAAGTGTTTGTGATGGTTTAAAAGATGGATGCATGTTGGATGCAACATTATTTTAAAGGCTTCACCAGACTTTCTCAGAAATAATTTTGCATAGCAATTAGATACAGTTGCAAATATTTAACTACAAGTTGATGTTTATTCCACCAAGACACAGTGGATCATTTACTAACCACCTGGATGGCAGAGCCAGGAAAGTGCTTGCCTCTATTACAACTAAATCCTCCCACCTTATTTGCATTTTGGAAATACAAATACCTGGGAGGGGGAGGGTAAAAAGAGAGCAGTTTCTAAATTCAAGTTTCCATTGCAGGCCAGTGGTGGAGACATATCAGCTATTTTAACATCAGTCTTCCTGGTTCCTAAAAGATCAGGAATTACTGAGTTGGCTCAACACACGCAATCATGCTTCAATTTATGTGGATTTGTAATAATTGTGCATTTTACATAAGATATTAACAGACTGGGGCTACGGATGTAGCTCAAGGTAGAGCACTTGTCTGCATGTGCAAGACCCTGCATTCAATCTCCAGCACTTTTTATGGGGCAGACATATTTGAGTCGTGGGAACATGAGGTTAAGAGAATAAAGATATAAGATGGGTCTACTATGTTGAACACCACATGTCCTCTACTCCAAGTAGCAATTTACCTTCAGCCCCTCCAGGCCTAAGTGGAGGGCATATGTCACATTCCTCAGCAAACTACCTGTTATCTGTAGGAGAAAAGTATGTCTGAAATAATGCATATAAGATGAACCCAAATTACTCTGAAAAGAAGACTTTCCACAGACCAGATGCTTTCCACAGACCAGATTCTGGAACTCAAAGAGATCAGGGTAATTCTTCCTAATCATAAAATCTATAAAAAGATATGGCAAAGAATTCAATTAGAGCCAGTCATAATAACCAAGCTGATCTAGAATTGTCATGGTAGTGGGGATTTGAAATTGTGATTTAATCCTGCTGTCATCTAAAAGTCCAGAGGTGGACATGAGTAAGATTCTGGAGGCTTCCCTGAGATTCCCCAATAAAATTGGAGAGTAGGAGAGGCACATTGTTTCTCTCATCTCCAAGAGGACCCCTTCTCTCACTTCAGGGTCCAGTTTTCCTTTCTATTTCCTTTCAATAAACTCATTCCTACTACTGTGAGCAACATGTCTGAAATCTTTTGGAATTTACCCAAAGAATTGTGGTTGGAAAGGAGAGTCTTTTTTTTTTTTTTTTTTTTTTTGGTACAGCTGATTGAACTCAGGGGTGCTTACATCCCCAGCTTACTTTTTATTTTGTGACAAGGTCTAACTAAGTTTTTTAGGTATCACTAAATTGCTGAGAATGGCCTTGAAATGTGATTCTTCTTCCTCAGCTTTCTTTAAATAACCCAGTGGGAGACAGGAAAACCTAGGCAAAATTGGGGAAAACTGTGCACCCCATAGTAATCAACCAATGTGGAATCAGAGGAAGGACTTTGAACACGAGGAGATAAAATGCTGCAAATAGAGTAGGGTCTTCAATCAGGTCCACATAGGGAAGAGATGGTCTCACACTGATTTTGGATTTCTGGGCCTTGAGCCTTCCTCTCTTTCTCAGCCCACTTTGCTGTACCCTAGTGAATGCTGCTCTCACCTTCACTTTCAGTATATTGGGACTCTGCCTGTTACTTCTCTGTTTCTGATTCAGTTCTTTGTCCAGTATGCCAAGGAACTGGATCTTAGTTGGAACCTCATGATAATATGGTGACATCCTCACCTGATGTCATAGATTATGACACCCTGATAGGGAATGAGGTGAAGCACAAATTAATTAATAATTTCTCTATATTTTGCATTACTTAATTTTTATTTTGAAATGAAAGTCATGGGAAGTTGGAAACATTATGTAGTCAGGGTGATTATAGAAATCAGAACTATATGATGGTGACCTGAGTAAAACAGTAGCACAACTTATCAGAACAAGGATACACACTTTGGAACAATTTCATTAAAAAGACTATGAGCCTCATTTATTGTTGACCAACTTTTATATACTCTCTCTCTCTCTCTCTCTCTCTCTCTCTCTGTGTGTGTGTGTGTGTGTGTGTGTGTGTGTGTGTGTGTGTGTAGTCATTTGATCCAATGAACAAATTTTTGTAACTACCACAATTAGCAGGACACAGAACATTCCTGACCATATCAGCATTGAAACACTTTTAGAGTTATACCCTAAAATCAAATTTTAAAAATGTTTGTAATTCATAGCAGCATGATTCAAATAGGTCAAAGGTAGAAGTAAACAAAATTCCCCTTGACTTAGGAATGGAGAATCAAAGTATGCCATCTCCATGCAAGATTATTAATCATTAAAAAGGAAGGAAATTCTGTCACATGCTGTGACAGTGTTCAATTCAGAGATGGAAGGTACATGAGGTTTGCCAGGGGATTGGGTGGGGAGATGTTAAATGAGTATAAAATTTATAATTTGCAAATAAAAAATTGGGGACATAAATGATAGTGATCATTGCACAAAATTTGAATATATTTAATGACACTGAACTGTACACTTAAAAATGGTTGAAATTGAATTCCTCACAATTCTGGGGCAGATCATGCAGTGAAAATTACAGTTGAGCCTTGGAGGTTATATGTGCTGACTCTAGATTTTCCACATCACTGCCAAAAGCCAGAGGTTCAGCTGTTGAAACTTTGACCAGGACCTGACTGATTTGCATCTGCCTATGGTGTCCCTTGTCACAGTTCCCTTCTCCAAGTGTGCAGTGCAGATCTTCAACCAGCATCTCACTTTTATCAGCCTTGCAAGGAGTGCAGCTATGCAGGAATGGTCTGTTGCCATTCAGGTAGAAGACCATGGAGCTTTTTGAGAAAGAATTAAAGTGCTTGGACCCTGCTTATAGGGCTTTATACAGTAACATGATGTTGGAGAACAGCAGGAACCTGCTCTCCCTAGATATAGATATCTCAGCACAGTGTCTTTGAATGGAGAGACACCCTTGTCTATGTTACTATGTGATCCAATCCTCTAATCTATTTCTAGTCCTGGACTTCAGAACTGTCTGACACAAGGTGCTCAAGGTACTATGTGTAAATTCTCTTGGAGTATCTATTGCTCATGATCCCAGGCCTGGAATAAAGATTTCAGTATGATTGTACTTGAATACATGATTAAAACAGTATTTTGGGAGATGACATTGCCAGGAATGAGAAAATGGACAAAAGATATTTAGGATTTCAAAGACAATGCCCTCCAATGTTCTCTACCTATCTCACTACTGTGGCTTTTATTTTTTTTTAACTTGCTGCAGTCTCCAGAGCTAAAGACTCACCTCACTCATTCTCTGGATGGAGCTGATGTTTCTCCATCTTGGCAAATATCATTTAGGAGAACAAGCTCAGTGAAAGCTCTTCCATCTCTTGCCATATGGGGCCCAGATCCTGTGGGCTTTGAAGATAGTTCCCCTGCTTCATTATCATTACCTTCTCTGTGAGTTGGCTTGTCTGTCTTTTCCTTGAGGGTTTCATGGACACATGGAAAAGAAAAATATTTGTGACCACAAGTTACAGAATATCCACACCCATAATAATTGAGACAATATAAGGAATGACTCTCTTAGAGCACTTGAAGTGAGGGGGGCTCTGCCACCACCTCAATATTTGTCTATTCACACAAAATATACACTTATAATATTGTACTTAAACTCTTTATGACTATGAGGGAATAATTTTCACTATTTTATCCTATTATTATTATTATTATTATTATTATTATTATTTTTTAACTGGGGATTGAACACAGGGGTGCTTAACCACTAAGCCAAATTCCAGCCATTATTTTAAATGTTTTATTTAGAGACATGGTCTCACTGAGTTGCTCACTAAGCTTCTAAGGCTGGCTTTAAATTTGTGATTCTCCTGCCTCATCCTCCCAGCCACTGAGATTATAGGCATGTGCAACTGCACACAGCTATCCCATTAAAGTATAATATTTTTTTCTAGCAATAATAGAAAATTAGATTTTTTTTGTAATAATCTATGGGACTTAATTTATGTCATAAAATCCAATCAGTATTAAGTGGTAGATGGGCTGGGGTTGTGGCTCAGCAGTAGAGCACTCACCTAGCATGTGCGCAGCCCAGGTTTGATCCTCAGCACCAGGTAAAAATAAACACATTGTGTACAACTAAAATCAAATAAATAAATATTAAAAAATATTAAGTGGTAGCTGTCAAAGCAGTGATCAAAACTGAAAAACAAGATTGAAGTTCCACTGACTGTTCAGTATCAGCAACAAATTAAATAGGCAGATTCTAAATTCTAATTGATGCACTAATATAATTGATTTCTTTTTTAATATCAGTTACCTTGGAATGCAGGCTATGTGGTATTCCTTTAGAAATGTTTCTGTTCATACTAGACACAGAGATGATCAATTTTTTAAGTTATTTCTGACAACTTATGCCTTAACAAGTTTTTTTTCTTCTCAAGCTAATATAAAGATTTTTTTTTTAAATAAATGGCATGGCTATAATTACTCTGGTAAAACAAAACATGAAATGTTCATATCTACTACACTTTTGAATCAGATTATTATCAGACCAGATATTTAGAGAATATGAGAGACCACGAGGTCTGGGAGAGGTTGGACTTCAGGAAAAACATTCTCAAGCAAACAGTCATTTATGTCCCACTGAAGGCCTGATTTAAAATTGAGACTTTTTTTTTCTCTTATCTAGAATCAGTTGTGGAAAATAGCTCATGCAGCTTATATTGCAGATCGAAGTCTTGGTGACAGAGAGATATCAGGCAGAAAGCTAAGGATCAAAGAAAGATTTTATTTTCAGCATGAGAGGCAAAGGATATTAAATGGAACATCCTGACTTAAGGTGATGGAGGGCACCCCTTCACCTTAAGTGTAAATTAGAGTTCAACAGATTTGAGACTTGAATGAGGTCCCATCACACTCTGTTAGTCCAGAGATAAAAATGAAGAGTAAAAGAAAAGAAAATATATTTACCCTAATAGTATTAAAAATCTCATGATCACTGGCTTTTAGGTTTTACAGGTGTGTTTCCTTTGCCAATAATCTTTCAGTTGTCAGTGGACAGCTTTTACCCTCTAAAAAGACCAAGGGTGAAAACCTCAATTTTTAACTGTAAGGGCTGTGACATTTGAGTTCCAATCAAGAGATGTTCAAGTTCTTACTAGACTGAGTTTTAGCCAAAAAAAAAAAAAAAAAAAAAAAAAAAATCAATTAGCTCAAGATATTTTTCTCTAGCTACCAAGAATGTAAGGTGGGAAATAGAATAGGGGTTCAGAAAAGACTGAATGGAGACATTAACCAGAAAAAAATTGAGATAGTCAATATTAACCTTAGATAGTGGCTGCAATTAATTGGCATTTGGTGTGGTGTCTGTGTGGTGTGTGTTTGTGTGTGTGTGTGTGTGTGTGTGTGTGTGTGTGTAGTAATAGAATATGGTTGTGGCATGGAATTGACAGAGAGAGGGGCAATTATGGATAAAGAAGAAAACTTAAATGTAAAAGGCTTCTTCCCACTTGCCATTGCTTTGAATGCAGTTATCTACCTTTCTTAGGATTTTTAAAAATATTTATTTATTTGGTTTAGTTGTACACAATGCCTTTATTTTTAAATGGTGCTGAGAATCAAACCCGGGCCACGCACATGCTAGGCAAGTGCTCTACCTCTGAGCCACAACCCCAGCCCCTTTTCTTAGGATTTAAAAATAAAAAGTACCATAGCTAGTGACATAGCTCAGTTGGTAGAGTGTTTGCCTTGCATGAACAAGGCCCGAGGTTCAATCCTCAGCACCGACAAAAAAAAAAAAAAAAAAAGGTACCATTTTCAGGCCACTAAAAACTATCCAGCTTCTATTTTGGCCAAACAGTATTGAATTTTTGAGATTTAATTTTACCCACAGAGTCAAGAACTTTAAGGTTGTGGAGAAGGCAGCTAAGGGGGTAGTCTTTGGATGGGTGAGATTAAGAAGTACCTATTATGAGCCTGGATGAGTCAGGTGGGTCTGGAGGGAAGAGAGTGAGAAAGACAAGTCCCCTCCTGTCCTTCATGTTCCCTTGTGGAGAGAGGAACTAGACTGAGACTGAATACAGGCATCTCTGGACTCGGACTTTGGGATGAGACAACAGGTACAAACCAGGATTGCTGACCTCATGCTAGGATTTAATGGAGATTCAACAGAATACAACAGTGGTCCAGGGTTTTTGCAGAGAGAGCAGAAGAAAGGGTGGAGTTCCACATGGTGATCTGCGTCAGGATGCCTCTCCTGAATTTCAGCATCTAATGTTAGGTTCTGTAAGGAAGAGAGAGAGGGAGGCAGAAATAGAAAAAGGTGGGAAGAAATGAGACAAGGCTTCCTCCTTCCATGTAGTATATCAAACAAGAGACCAAAAGAAATGTGCCTCCTCAGACTGACTTTTAAAAACCCGATCTCTGTCTGTTGCCGCTTCACGGACAGTTCCAAAGCAGCAGCCAACAAACTATGGACCAAACTGGTTCACCATCCAGTTTTGTATTTGTAGTTTTATTGGAACCAGCTGTGTCCATTCACTTCTTGTATATAGATGCTGCTTAACACAGCAAAGTTGAGAAGTGGTAGCACAGACTTTATGACCCCCAAAACATAAAATGTAAGCTTTCTGGCCCTTTGTGACCATTTGCAAACTTTTGTTCTAGATGGAGGAAGCAGAATAGAGATGCCGATAGTCCTGCCCCATCATACCCCTGTGCTGTGATTTGGATAAATATTCCACAACAGCCCAGATGCTGAGGGGAATGGTCCCAGTGTGTGGTGACTTGGGAAGTAGCAAAACCTTTAGGATGTGGAGTATATTGGGAGAAATTTGGGCCATTGGGGTGTGTCCTTGTAGGGGATCCTTGTTCCTTGATCCCTTTTCTATCTCTTGGGTTTGCTTTCTGGCTACATCTGAAGTGATGAGACAAAATGAGCCCTTTGTTTTAAGGTGATTATCTCAGGCATTTTCTCATAGCAATGGAAAGTGACCAACACACCCACCTTTACTCTCATCTAGATTTGGTGGAGGCTGAACTCTAGAAGGTTTGATGACAAGGAAGGTGCCTGTGAGTTCCTGCCCTCTCTGTTGCACCACAGCCTCCACACGAGGCTTCAGCTGATGCTGTGGCCAACACCTGCCCTTCTACTGGAAACACTAATTTATCTTCTGAGCTACTTTAACACTGGAAAACCATTTTTAGATTTGAAGTCCATCTTGGGACCAGATTTGCCTCTGAGAATACAGAATTTATTTTTGTAAGATATTTTTATCCTTTCTTCAAATTCTTTTGTTAGCTCTTCCATGGGAAAGGCAGTATGCTCTGTAGGATACCTGGGGAGAAACAACATGAAATAAATAAATCCTTTTCTCCTTAATGCCTTCAATCTGAATGGAAATAGACACATAAAATATGATTTATGGAAATGAGTGTCAAGTGGGATTTTCATTACTCATGTTGGGGCCTGGGACCCAGCAGCTACATGATCTCCAGGAGTTTGTTAGAAATGGAGGATCTCGGGCCAACTACAGACATGTTAAATTAGAATTTTCATTTTCGCAAGATGATTGATGAGAATTTGCGTCAAGTGGTTCTTCTGGAAACATACAAGAGATTTATATATAGACCTTGACTTATGAAAAACAAGCAAAAAAAAAAAAATAGAAATGGGATTAGGACCAGAGCTGGTCCTTCAGCTTATGATGCATCTTTAACAGGTGGAAAAAGAGGGAAGGGAAGCACTGGAAAGAAAGGGCTGAAATGAGCAATCAATTACCTGTGAGAATGTCAATGGTAGTCCAAGGAAGTGTTCAAATAAACTTGAATGGCATCCCTTGGTATCTGTAAGGATTGCCTCCAGGGTACCTCCAGCCCCTTACAGAACAAAAATCTGTCCCTTATATAAAATGGCATAGAACTTACACGCAACTTTTCACATACTTTAAATAATCTCTAGATGAATTAGGACACCTAATACAAAGCAAATGCTATGTAAATAATAATGTAAACTGTTCTGCAGCAGTGTTAAGACATAAAGAACAAAAAAAAATCTGCATATATTCAAAAGATGCAATTATGTTCTGAATATTTCCCATCCTGGGTTGGATGCAGAACTGAGAGCCAACTATAATCATTTCCATGAGGTAACCCACACATATCTATAATTCTCTTACACTTTTATTTTTATGTACCAGGGATTTAACCCAGGGGTGCTTTACACTGAGTCACATCCCAAACCCTTTTTATTTTTTATTTTAGTGAGACAGGTCTCACCAAGTTGTTTAGGACCTCACTAACTTGTAAGGTAGGTTTGAACTTGTGATCCTCCTGCCTCAGCCTCTCAAACTCTGGGACTATGATCAAGAGCCACTAGGCCCAGCTGTTCTTTGTATTAATTTGTTTTATAAGCCTCAAACCTGGTGCTGTGGTGCACACCTGTAATCCCAGCAGCTTGGGAGACTAAGACAGGAGAATCACAAGTTCAAAGCCAGCCTCCATGACTGCGAGGCACTAAGCAACTCAGTAAGACCCTGTCTCTAAACAAAACAAAACAAAACAGGGCTGAGGATGTTGCTCGGTTGTAGAGTACCCCTGAGTTCAATTCCTGGTACAAAAAAAACCAAATATATATAATGTAAATACATACTTAGAAAATTCAAATTCAGTCAAGGGAAGGGAGGAGGAAGGGAAAAGGGAAATACGAGGTAATAGTATTGACAAAATTATATTGTTATATCATGTGCATGTATGAATGTGTAACAATGAATCCCATCATTATGTGTAATTATATTACACCAATAACATAATATATAAATAAATTTGTATGCGTGTAAAATTGAAAAAAAATAAACAAAACTTCAAATCTACCTTTAATTTTTTTTAAATTGAAAGTTTATATTTTCAGTACATGAAATAGGATGCAAGTACTGTCATTAAAAATATATAGAAATGTGCAGATAAACATAAAACAGCAATTTAGTTTAAATGAAGGGAGATGTATATAATGTTATAACAAGATACTCCTGAGAAGTCTTCTTTATTAAGTTAATTGTACATTTCAATAAAATAAAGGGTAATGGATTAAGTGGAAGTCAGCTTGTAAAATTTTCATAAAATAAAACTCCAACTTTTATTAATTCATGCCCATTAAATACTACAACTAAAATTTCCAACTAAGCACAGAGAAGTTGCAGTTCGTTACTTTTTTTTTTTTTTTTTTTGCTTGAAGATTCTGGAGGAAAATGGTTACTACAATTACAGCAGGCATACTGTTAGATCAAACAATCTAGAACATAGTGTAAAAATTTCAATCTCAAATTGTGCTAAAGCTTATCATTTGTATGACACAGTTTGGTCCATGATATGGTTTAATGCCAAGAGAGATCACACTGTGTTACAGAAACACACCATTGCTTTTTCCATATGTATATATATATGGAAAAAGCAATATATATATATATATATGTATATATATATACATATATACACACACACACACACACATATATATGTATATATACATATATATATACACACACACACACACACACACATATATATATATATATGTATGTCCAAGTATACTTCTACATACAAAGGCAGGTTTTCCCAGGGGAAATGTACAGAAAGTAGTCTTGGGTAACATGAAGCTCTCCACCATGACGTGTTGGGGCAAAGTGAACAAAGAATATTTTAAATTGTCATTTAGTTTCATGATAGCAGCCTGGTTTCCACAACAATAACAGTAATTGGGTGCACTGAAAATGGTAACCACATTCCAATCATGGCACAATTATATCCTTTCATTACAGGGTGGTGAGCACATGAATCCAGTGTGAGATCATTGGTGTGGTTAAATGTTTCATAAATGTCTAGTTTGAATGTGTAGCCAGCACCTTGTGGTGAAATACCCAGCCACTATGATCACCTGGATCTCACCATAACAGATCACACACTGGGCCCTCATACAGAACTTCTTGTAAATGATCTAGGGTTTATACATGATCCAGTGTATCTATGGATGGAGAAAGACCATCGTGGAAGTAGAATATATGTCCATCTGCTAAAGCTGTAAGTGAAAGTTAATCAAATAGATCTGTAAAATATTCCCAAACATTGGCATTTCCATACTTTCATAGACATTCATCATAAAAGCAATACACATGAGTAATTTATTGGCTTTCATGATATCCTTTGAATATTGTCATGTGTTCTGGATAATGCACCTTTAATGCTTTGAGAAGAGTCATAATCTCCATGGGATAATAACCTCTGACTCCATAGTCACCCATGGATAGA
>CM046675.1:2098222-2128473 GCA_025594165.1 Tamias sibiricus | reverse complement strand
AGTGGTGAGGAATCTAGTAAAAGTGATCCTGAGAAAATGAGGAAAAAGAAATTAAAAAAGACCGAGAAAAAGGTCCGTCAGGCAGAGGAGTCACTTGTGTCCTCTACTCCCCATGGGTGGAATCCATTACAGAAAATATGAAGGGTATTACTAGGCATTTGCATACCCTAGAAACAGAAATAAAAAGTCTTTCTGATCGCTTATGCACTCTCAAGGACAACTCACAGATACATTGGGAACCGCCAGCATTTGAAAAGAAAAATGGACAGAGTGTCCATCAGTCAGTAGATTTCAAAACAATAAAAAATCTCAAAGAGGCAGTAATGACTTATGGGCCCCAAGCTCCTTTCACGTTGAGTATGCTGGAGTCCCTTAACACCTTTAGCTTAACCCCCTCAGACTGGAAAAGTCTATGTAAAGCAACATTAAGCGGGGGGCAATTCTTGGTTTGGCGATCGCAATTCCAAGAACTTTGTATAGAAACGGCTAAAAGAAACGCGGCTGCAGGGTTTGAAAACTATAATATAGACATGCTCACAGGAGAAGGGCAATTCGCAGACTTACAGGCTCAAACAGATTATGACTCAGATATATATGCTCAGATAAATGCAGCTGCCTTAGAGGCATGGAAAACTGTACAAGGACCTGGGGATCTACAAGGTAGCTTGTCAAAAGTGATTCAAGGACCTAATGAGCCGTATGCCAACTTTGCTGATCGACTTTTGAGAACTGCAGGTAGTGTGTTTGCAGATGTTGACCAAGCTATGCCATTAGTTATTCAATTAGCTTATGAAAATGCAAATAAATGGTGCCAAGCAGCCATCAGGCCATGGAGAACTAAAAAGGATCTTTCCGTATATATACAACTATGTAAAGATATAAATGGCGCCTTTGTCACAGGAAATGTGATTGCAGCCTCAATGAGAGGTGCTTCCTCTCGAAATTTCACAAAGGCTAAACGTAGACATTATAATCAATCAGGATATTCCAGGCAAAATTATCATAATCAATCAGGCAATTCTAGGCAAAATCCCAAAAGAGAAATAAGATCAAGCTCATACCGTGCCCCAGGCCGCTGCCCCAGGTGTAAAAAGGGAAATCATTGGGCCAATAAATGCTATTCAAAATTTGACATCCATGGAAATCCTTTGTTCAGGAATTCAAAAAAACGGGTCACGGGGCCCAGTACCCCGGGGCCCACAAATGTACGGGGCATTGCAGAAGGAGTATCCTCAAGCATCCACTCAGATGCTTCCCCGACACAATCCCTACTACCCATCCACTCCCTCGCCAGAGGAACAAGAGGAAATGCAGGATTAGACCTCTGTTCCACCGCCCGAATAGTGTTAACACCTGAAATGGGGGTTCAACTGATTCCCACAGGAGTCAGGGGACCTCTTCCCTCAGGGACTGTAGGACTTATTATCGGGTGTAGTCCTAAAAGGTTATTAGGTTTGCAAGTGACCCCAGGTGTAATAAACTCAGACTACAAAGGGGAAATAAAAATAATGCTTAGCTCACCCCAAAGTGTAAGTTCTGTTAATCAAGGAGATAGAATTGCTCAGTTGCTTCTCCTTCCCAATTTACATAATTCATTTAAAATGGGTATGCCTCAAGAAGGGAACAATAGAGGATTTTGTTCCACTGACTCAAGTCCCATGGCTTGCTGGGTTCGAGACTGTTCAAGGAGGCCTATGTGTAAAATAAAAATCCAAGGAATAGAAATGGAGGGATTAATAGATACTGGAGCTGACTCTTCCATTATTAATTTACGCCAATGGCCCAAGCACTGGCCTCTGCAAAAAGCTTCAACCAGTTTAAGAGGCTTGGGATATAATAACCTCCTAGATAAAAGTGCAGTAATTTTAAAATGGGAGGATGATGAAGGCCATAAAGGAACATTTCAGCCTTATGTTTTACCTAATCTACTGGTTACTTTATGGGGAAGAGATATTTTGCAACAAATGGGAGTACACCTTGCAACCAAGCCTGCAGATGTTAAATTGAAAACCTACAGGGTAATCTTAACCATAAAAGAACTCATTATCAAAAAGTACAGAGTAATCTTAACCCTAAAAGTAATCATTGTCATAAAGGAAAAAGATATTTTTTTGGGGGGCCACTGAGAAAATAATTTTGAAAATACCATGGCTTTCTGATAAGCCAGTGTGGGTCCCTCAGTGGCCCCTATCTAAAGAGAAATTACAAGCGGCCCACCAATTAGTTCAGGAACAATTAGAAGCAGGTCATATAGAACCTTCCACCTCTCCCTGGAATTCCCCCATATTTGTGATCAGGAAAATGGCGATTGTTACATGATCTTAGACAAATCAATAAAACCATGCAAGTTATGGGGCCTACTCAACCTGGACTTCCTAGTCCCGTAGCTATTCCAAAAAATTTCCATCTTATTACTCTTGATATAAAGGATTGCTTCTTTTCTATTCCCCTACATCCTCTGGATGCCCCCAGGTTTGCTTTTTCCGTTCCTTCTATGAACAATAATGGCCCTGATCAGAGATATCAATGGAAGGTTTTACCACAGGGAATGGCTAATAGCCCCACCATATGCCAAATATATGTGGACAAGGCTATCCAACCCATTAAAAATAAATATCCAAACCTCATGTGTCTACATTACATGGATGATATTTTATTGGCCCACCCTAATCAAAAAATCTTATTTAATATATTCAGTGATGTGGTAGAAAATTTAAAAAAAATATGGATTATATATAGCAGAAGAAAAAGTTCAAACCAGATCTCCCATATTATATTTAGGATTTAAAATCATGGATACTTTTGTTAGACCCCAAAAAATTTTAATAAATAAAGAACATTTGACCACCCTCAATGATTTCCAAAAACTACTGGGAGACATTAATTGGCTTCGCCCTACACTAAATCTCACTACTGGCCAACTAAAACCTTTATTTGACATCCTTCGTGGAGATCCTGATCCATCTTCACCACGAACATTGACTCCTGATGCTAGGAAAGCTTTAAAATTAGTAGAAAAAGCCATTGAAGGAGCTCATTGTGATAGATTTGATTTAACTCAACCGCTGATATTGATTATTATTTCTTCACAATATACACCCACAGGAGTATTTTGGCAACAAGGGCCTTTATTATGGATACATTTGCCTGTCTCTCCTAAAAGTATAATTGAATCTTATACCTCCATGGTGGCTAAACTTATTCTTCAAGGACTTAAGACTTCTACTAAAATATTTGGCATTCACCCTGCTACTATTATTACTCCCTATTCATCATCACAGATTGAATACTTATGCTTCAATGATAATGATTGGGCTATAGCTAAATGCTCTACTTCTGCAAATTTTGATAATCATCTTCCTAAGTCCCCTATATTATCTTTTTGTATTAATCATCCTATTATATTTCCACAGGTAATAAAAAATCAACCTATTCCTAAGGCATTTAATGTATTTACAGATGGGTCCTCAAATGGTACTGCTACAGTAGTCACTAAAAAAGAAAATATGACTTACATAACTGCACACAAATCAGCTCAACTAGTGGAACTGGAAGCTGTGGTAAGAGCTCTGGAAAATTTTAGGGACCAGCCCGTAAACATTTTTTCAGATAGCCACTATATTGTACAAGCCGTCCCAAAATTAGAGTTAGCAGGACCAATAGCACCTCATACTCCAGCCTTTAAATTGTTTTATCAAATACAAAAACTTTTGTGGGCAAGAAAAGAACCTCTATTCGTAGGCCATATTAGAGCACATACTAATTTGCCTGGTCCCCTCCATGAAGGTAATCAAAAGGCTGATGAACTTACAAAAACAGTATTTATACTTTCAGCGCTACAACAAGCTACTTTATTTCATTCCCAGTTTCATGTCAACAGCACCACCTTGCAACGTAGGTTTAAAATCACAAAGGAGAAAGCCAGAATAATTGTAAAAAATTGTAAATCTTGTATGACACATTTGCCCAATCCTCATTTCGGAGTTAACCCTAGAGGATTAATGCCCAATCATTTGTGGCAGATGGATGTTACTCATGAGCCAAGTTTTGGAAAATTGCGATTTATTCATGTGACTATAGATACATGCTCAGGCATGATTTTTGCTTCCTTACATTCTGGAGAAAAAGTTAAAGATGTTACATCTCATTGTTTGCAAGCTTTTGCTGCATTGGGCATCCCCAAAATGCTTAAAACAGATAATGGCCCCGCATATACGTCCTCATCTTTCAAGCAGTTTTGCGCAAAATTCAATATATCCCATAAAACAGGCATCCCATACAATCCTCA
This sequence comes from Tamias sibiricus, assembly GCA_025594165.1. Taxonomy (NCBI): domain Eukaryota; kingdom Metazoa; phylum Chordata; class Mammalia; order Rodentia; family Sciuridae; genus Tamias; species Tamias sibiricus. Next base: position 2,124,185 of record CM046675.1, on the reverse strand, counting down.
GGGTCAGGGCATTATTGAAAGAGCAAACCGAACACTGAAAATTATGTTATTAAAACAAAAAGAAGGAAATTGGAAAAGTCCTAAGGACAGATTGGCAGTTGCCCTGTTTACCTTAAATTTTTTAACTTTAGACTCTAATGGTTATTCTGCTGGAGACAGACATTGGAATCCACACCAACAACATAAACCTTTGGTTTACTGGAAGGATGTTCTTTCAGGTACATGGAAGGGTCCAGATCCAGTATTAATTTGGGGAAGAGGATATGTTTGTGTTTTTCCAAAAAAGACGAATCCTCTCCAATATGGATACCATCTAGATTAATAAAACAGGTACTACATCAAAATGATCAAGATGAAGTTATTGAAGAATCAAGATTAATAAAAAAGGTACAAAATCAAGAGGACCAAGATGAAGGTATAGAATGATTCCCTCAAAAGAGTCCTTCAAAATATTTCACAACTTAAGTGTCATTCCTCCCGGCTGGGACGAGGAGATCTCTCTTTAGTGTGCACACAATTGTATTTTTTTTTTCTTTTCTTTTTATACATGTCTTTATGTCTGTACATTTGTCTACATTTCATGTTAATGTGACATCACAAATATATGTTTGTATGTTTGTTCGTCTGTTCAGTGTGACGTCACAAAGAACAAAGCGCTTATGAAAAAGAAAAAAAAATATATATATATGGATCCAAATAACTTTAATTCATTTTAGGTTAAGAGTATTCAATTTAGGTAAATAATTTTATAAATGAAGGTACTTTCAATTTTGATTTATAGGTGTCCCTGGGACTTCTCTTTAGCAAACAAATATGACTAGTGCTATATAACCTGATATTTTGGTGTTTTGACTTAAGATTGTTTATTTGTTATTAACTTCATTTGTTTAATAGCTCATTAATTTCAATTATCTCAACAGGTAAAAAATTGCTCTGTATACAGAGACTCAAGGGTTCCAGCTAACAAATTATTTCTCTCAAGTGCCTTTACCTTTTCTTTAATCTATCTTTAATGCAGTAATTACCCTCAGTCTTTCTTTGTTTTGTTCTAAATATGACATTTTTCCAACTTATGTTTGTAAAAGCTCAACCAGCGATGTATGTGAACAAAAATCAACTTTAATTTTCTAATCTAATTATTCTATTTTGTAGTTTGACAACTTGCCTCTTGACTCAGTGCTGCAATAGCACTGCCTTTCCTTTAATAATTGATGCTTGAGTTTCTAGGTAGCGGGCCCTGAAGATTTGCCGGTGGCATTGTCTAAACATAAAAAAGACGTCTGCTGCTCAAACATCAAACAACCTCACCAACAGTGTGGCCTCTGCTCTACATGCATGGGGCCTCCTACATCAACATGTTATAACAAATGGACATTTTGATCTTTCATTGTTTGGGACTTTACGGGACAATGCCTTGCGGGTATTTGTCTAGAGAATTCAGATGTGGAAAAATAAAAAAAAAAACGGGACAGTTCATCAACAGATGAATGGAATAACAAAACCTGGAATATACAGCAATGGAACATTATTCACAGAAAGGAATGAAATTGTGATCTATGTTACAAGATAATGGACCTCAAAAGCATTACAGTTAGTGAAACAAGCCAGAGACAGAAGGACAAACATGATATGATTCTGTTATATGAGCATCTTAGTCGATATGAGACAGTTTAACAAAATACTATAAACTGGTGACTTATGAACAATAGAAATATGTTTCCCACAGTTCCAGAGGCTGGAAGTTCAAGATCAAGTCAGCAGTGGATTGGGGTCTGGTAGAGGTCTGCTTCCCCTTTCACACATGGTCATCTTTTCCTTGGGTCCTGACATGACAGAAGGGATCAGCGTCTCACAAAAGCCTCTTGTCTTAATATTATCACCTTGGGTTTGGATTTCAATGTATGAAATATTGGGGAAGCAAAACATTCAGATATGAGGTGCCAAGTATAAGCAAATTGGTAGACTCAGAAGACAGAATAGTGGCTTTTGGGGGCTGGGGACAGGAGGAGGAATTGGTGATGGTTACATAACTTTGTGGATGTATTTAATGTCACTGATTGTGGTTAAAATGATAGAGATTAGCTGGGCCCGGTGGCGCACGCCTGTAATCCCAGCACTTTGGGAGACTGAGGTAGGAGGAGTTATGAATATTTTACCATAACAACACAACAACAAAAAAAAAAATTCTCAGTTCCCAGGTTTCTCTCTCAAAGAAATCTTCTGAATCATATACTCACAGGAGATTGAGCCTTCTCTTTTATCATATTTATCCTAGAGTGTGAAGATGTATTTATTTGTGTGTGGCATTTAAGCAATGCTTTTCTCCTCCCACGACTTATATTCCATAATGATTTCCTTCTCATATTTGCTTACTTGTTTCTTAACAATGTCTGCCCATTGAAATAATTTGATATAAATTTTTGTTGAATTTACTTTTCTATTATTTAAGGAAGGAAAATAAGATGCAATCTCAAGTACCACATACATTGTAATTATCTAAATCTTTTCTATCCAGAACATTTATGGAGTTGACCAATTTTAATAGGTCATTTGAAAATACAATTTAGCAAATGTGACATGATGAGGCCACACAAACACAGACAGAGAAACAAGTCTAATTACTCCATTGTTACATCACATAATTATCTGTGATCAAATTACAGATTGTAGAAGGGATAATTATTCCTAATGGTCTCCAAGAGTTATCATTTTCTTTCACTTGAATTTGGTAGGAACAGAATGAGGTAGCCAATTACAAAGGGACACAGCAATACATCTGATTTTAGGTAATTCATTCTGAAGACTATTAACGATGGCAAGGTAATGATGTTTCCTGTGGAAAATCTACATATCTTGAAATGGGGTTCTAATAAACTAGCAAAGTAGGAAGTATTAAGAACTTTTCTATATTAGAATTTGGAGTATGTATCATTGAACCACTCACAGTTTAAGACTTGAACAAAAAAAAAAAGAAAAAAAGTGAGATTCACTCCTATATTTTTAAATTTTTTCTCATTTTAGGTGAGAAAATTTCAAATTGTAGAATAGCTTCTTTCATCAATGCTTTTTAAATTCTGGACACCCAGAAGAATATCGATGACATTTTATTTTATAAACATTTTATAAAACAATTATCTTTCAGTTAAATGCTTTTCTTTTATCAGGGATGGCAATGGTAATAGAGATGAGGGGATTCAGCACTTCTGACAATGGGAAATTTCTATAATTTAAATTAATTATACCAAAGTTATCTTATTATGTGTCAAGTGTCTATTCCTGCTTAATCTGCTTTTCTAGAGATAAGTACATCTCCAGTTATGTCATTTAGTCTATTTTTCAAGATGGAAACAATTTTGTCTTTGTAAATAAGTAATTAGAGCCTTTTAGACTGTTTTTGTTGGGACTCAAATAAGCTTGTGTGTCATCGTGCTGTTTGCCTTTTTCTGTGATCCAGGGTTTTTTCTTCTGCTAAGTGCCACTAAATAATTAAAAAAAAAAAAAAAAAAAAAAAGCTAAGAAGTTGGTTGGCAGAGACATGAGCCAATTTGTGAAATATTCAAGCAGAAGTTAGTATAATGTGATAGAGAATGATTTTTTTTTTCTTAGCAGCTGGTTTGAAGCTCTCCTTGGGGGGAGTTGTGATGTTTTGTTTTGTTTCCTTTGGAGGCAATGTGTTGGTAAGATATTTGGGGAAAGCGAGGTTGTGATGTGCTTGTGTAAGTCCTACGAGATTCTCTCAAGATCCCCTGTAAAAGTCCAGTGGTTAAGTCAGGTTGGCTGTCACCTTTTGAATTTTTTATTATTGGCTAAATATAGCATGAATATGTAAATTGGGCTACAGGATTTTAGGCAGAGCTGAACTGTTCTACATAATAAAGCGGGTGAATGTTTAAGGCTTTGTTTATTTTTAGAAGAGTAATTAGATGGACACTTCAGGATACCAAAACAAAAAAAAAAAAAAAAAAACAAAAAACAAAAAAAAACAAAAAAAAAAAAAAAAGAAGAGCAAAGACAGACAGTCAAAGGGGCTCCTACTTCCTTTTCAATCACATGTAGTGATCAAAAGAGACCCAGCTGTCAGCCACTCTGCCTCACATCTTCAGGACTCATTAGTGACTCTGGAGCAGATGGGATGAGGACTACACAGGAGTCCATGATGGTCTGAGAATGGGACCTCCATAGACTCTCATTTCACCAATAAAGAGACAGGGCATGTTATGGTCATCCTGGGGCAGAACCTTTCTGTATACCTCCCAGGACTCTTGTGAGATATTAACAATTATTTTCACCTTATTTGAGGTATTAGAGGACAACTTTCTTTGTGGTCTGTGAATGAAGCAAAAGTATAAGTTAAGTAAACAAGCGTCCTGAACCGGTCGATTTTGAATATTGGTGGACCTGGCTCATTCCCCCGAAAGGTGGATGGGCATGTATCTTTAAGCCAGTGATCCTGGCTGGCTGTCTTTAGGTTAGGGTCATCATTAGTCATAATTTGTCACAATCACACACCTCTGTTCTTTTTTCCTAAGAAGAGACCAGGAGACTGAACATGTGATTGATTGAATCTACCTGAAACCTAAAGTATTCATCACTATCCAAGCGTCTTCCCATAACAGGCATATTGCAAATTGTAAGGCTAGGTAGAAAAAGAAAACATTCAACAACAAAACCTGGCTGCCTCAGTCCTTGCTTTTGTCGCTGGTCAAGAGATCTAAATTCATAGTCATAGCCACCTTCTTCCACCTCTCTCTTTTCTGCCAGCACCTTAGATGGACAGAGTGCTTTTTAGGTAGAATGAATCACACGTTCATTTTCAGAGGATCTGAGTGAGTCTTTGGTCCTTGGGGCCCTGACTTCTCTGGGTTGCTGTCATTTTCATTATGTAGAGATATTGGACAAGCAAATGCTGGAGGCACCCGAGGGAATGCTTTGCTTGTCACCATTACATAACTGCCACACATTTTCCCATAACAGCCATGGGGATCATTCATTCAAGCCAGTGACCACCTTTTCTGCCTGTTGTTTTAGTAGCAAATGCAGTGGGAAATGTGTATTTCCTGTATTCCCCAAGAGGATAATAGAATGGTTATACAAATGTATAGAGTGGTATTTGCCCACAGCATTTCAAACATCGAATGCCTGATGATACTCAGCTGTCCAACGGGTTTAAAGGTAAGTTGCTTACTGACTACCATTCCCCCTGAGTGGTGACCTTCTCCCTGCATAAAGGCTGAGTGCAGGCTCTGTGTGTGTGGTGGGTGGACTGGCAGGATGGCCTCTCTGCCAAGCAGCCTGGATCCCAGGAGCCGCTGCCCCTCTCCAGCTGCCACTATGCAGTGCTTTGCTCCAGCAGCTCACACACGTGGTGCTCAGAGGACCTGGCTCAGCAGCTGTGAGGAACATGCTGTCCTCAGTCTACTGTCGTGCTTCTTATGCTCTGACAACATCTCAAAGGACACAGGGAACACAAAGGGCCCTGCCTCACCTGCTGTTTCTTCCTCTGCCTGTGTTAATCTGTGGCTCTCTCTATGATGATTTATATGCCACTGTGGCCATAGTCATCCTGGTCTTTCAGAAATTTATAAAATCTTGCTTAGCCAATATTCTCTTTCCAACATTTGCAATTGTATTATTTTTTTTTTCTTATTTTATAACCATATTTCAATAGTTTATAGTTTTTGTTGAGTGAGTAGAGATAAATTATTTTTTCTACCATCTTGAACTAAAAAATGTTTTTTTCGCTTAGCAATATATCAATTGTCAATCAATACAACTCTTTTCTACATCATTAAGTGGTATCATAAAACAAGTTTGAAACTTGAAAAACATTCCATTTTATAATATACCATAAATTACCTGTTAATTTTCTGTTACCTTACCTGTTAATGTGTAGTAAATTTTATTTAAGTTACTTTTAAAAAAAAAAGGGCTGATGGGTGCCCCTGGGGTTCCCTGGCTCAAGTGGTAGAGTTTCACTTTTAAAAAATGAAATAGTGACTATTTCTCAACCAGTGATTGATGTGAAGATTAAATGAGACAATATGTGGAAAAATACAGAGAAGTGTTATCTAAGTCATATATGTGTGTGAAATTTTATCATTTTCTCTCCTTTCAAATCCAGGTCTCTTGAGTGCATGAGTAACTTAAATCCCAAGGCCCTAGCAAGAACACAGGGACAGCAAACAGATCATGTGCCAGCATCCAGCTTCAGGCAAGAGAACATTACTGGGGAGGATCCAAGAGGCCAACAGAAGACTGACCTTGGGACTGACTTGCCCTTGGCCATGCATTAGCTCTTTTGCTTACAGCTTCTTTCTGAGCATCTCCATGTGAGCATCATATCCCTACAGCACAGTCATCGTCCTGTCCACACCCTGTGTCTAGGTGATTTTCTGTCCCTTGACTGCCATTCCCACTCTGTCTGTATGTGAATATGACCAAGGACCATAGAAGACACACTTCTGGTTCTCAAGAGCTATGGGAGTTTTGATAAAGCTGATGAGAAGGAAGGTACAGAGTTTTGAAAAGAATAAATTAAAAAGAACAAGGATAATAAATGTTGTGGGTAGCTAAAGGAAAAATTTTGGATATGGCAAGGTGAATATAACATTATTGGAAAGTTAGGTCCTGACATTGTAGACCAAAGGAGAGCTTGAGTTAAATGGGTAGGCTCATTTTCCAGATGCAACTCTGCCTTGGCATTTCTGTGACCTTAGGATCTCTGTGATGATACAGTGGCTACATGGACATTTTGCCTTCAAAGCCTAATGTTCTTCCACTTCTCTTCCTTCTCCTCTGATTTTCACATCTGGAGTATGCCCCCATCAGCTAAACACAGTCATTGTTTCACTTTAATCTTTGATTGTAAAATACATTTGATTAGAAATAAGTGTCACTACACCCACTCAAGTAGTAGTCCTTGTGTCCTACTATTTTATTCTTACATCTGTTCCCTGAAATTAACTCTGAGCATCCTCCATGTAACCCTTTTTGAAGTAAATGAGCCTAAAAAGTGTCCAAACAATGATATCCTTTCTGGGTTTGTATCAGTTAGGTTGTACATTTTTCTGCTGGTAAGAGATGTCAAATCATCACTGCTTAAACAACCAAAGGACAAAAAGTTTTTTTTGTTTTGTTTTTTTTTTTTTTGTTTTTTTTTTTTGTTTGTTTGTTTGTTGTTGTTGTTGTTGTTTTAATTGGTGAAAAAAATCCAGAGTGAGGCACTCTTGAGCTAGTATGAAGGCTATGGATGGAAGTTTCTCTTTCACACAGAAGTCTGAATGTAAATAGTTCAGAGCAATTGTATCAGCTACACAATGACCTAGGACCTGGGACAACTTTCTGCTTTGCTCTTCCTATAACGGGAGGATTGAGAACAAGCCCTCCCACCTGAATACCAAGAAGCAGACCAGAGGAAGGGGGAAAGAATGGACATGCAGACTTCTTTTTAGGACACTTAGAGTTTGCACACAACACTGGACCTCACATTCCGCAAGCAGAACTAAGTCATACAGCTATTATCTGACTGTATGCAAATCTAGAGAAAGCGTTTTTTGTTTTGTTGGAAATGTCCCTGTGCCCAACTAAATTTAAGTTTGACTTGTTCTAGTAGAAGAAGGGGAGAACAAATTTTGGGGAATAGCTCACAATTTCTGCTACAATAGCATATTTTACTTTGAAAAGAGCATGAAAAATTGAGAATAAAGTCAACCAATTTAAGGAAAACAAAATATTTTAAGTTTATTTTATCTGTGTTCATTTTAAAATTATTTTTTTATTATGCATGGCAGTGGGATTCATTGTGAGTTATTTGAGAATGGTTTTATTTTTACCCTCAGTGAAGCTGGACTTGGTTGAAGTTGCCTTCTTCCATTGACCAACTGACTTTCTTTCTGTACTCTTTGGACATTTTGTGACAAACCCCCACCCTTGGATGATTCTTTGTGCCCAAAGTTTTTTTCCAAAAATGAATGCATTTCTTCCCTGTCATATGCTCCTGCTCAAACTCCTCCTTACCCCAGGCTCTCAGGCCTTATTCTCTCATTCTGTGAATGCTAGCGTTCAAATCCTGGCTCTACCATTACCAGGCTAGTTTAGGACCCATTATTTTCATCCAAAAATGCAATGGATGAACTGTGAGGACCTTCCATTGTGGGAGACCATGAATCTTTGGGCTCACAGTGAAGCAGGAGGATTTACCTAGATCAACAGTTTCCAACATAATCAACTAAAGAGCTGATTTTATTTTTTACATAAGCATAATTCAAGGGCTCCAAAATGATAATATGGCTTTGTTTATTCAGTCTGGAAACAACACTCACTGCTTTGCAATGATTTCCTTTGTTGACAGCCAAATGCCCTCCCTCCTTTGGCACTGTGAACAATGCCACACCTTTACCAAATCCTCCTGGACACTCACCCTCCTGTGTCTGCTGCTGCCTGCAGTGGGAAACTGTTCCCCGAGTTCCCTTTCTGCCCTCGGCTGATGTGGTCAGTCAGATTTGCAACAGCTGCTTCTGATTTTTTTCCAACCCTTTCTGTCTTTGTTTGGCACAGTCTGCATTTTGTGCAATCATATGTGTTCCAGAGGTTACCAACTGATTCATCTGTACTTTGCACATCTTAGGAATTCAGTTCATGTCTCAAAAGCCCCTTGCCTCCACAGTGAATTTCTCCACCCTCTTTATTTGCTTCCTTGTCTCTATAATTGATCTAACAGTCTCAAATAACATATATGTAAACTGACAAGGATCTTTGGATTCTCTCTCCCCCGTTTTTCATGACATCGATTGTTTCAAGAGTCTAGACCAGTTAACATGGACCAGCTGCTGTCTGCAGTCCGTATCTTCTGACCCTGTACTTTCTTCAGACCTGGGCCTTGTTAGGAGGAAAAATGCAACTTCTTCTGACATGAAAGAGTTTGTAACTCTTTCAGCCAAGCCTCTGCTATAAGTGAAAATACTTCCTCTTTATGTCTTTTACTTTCCTAATTATAGTTTCATTAAATCTAGAAATGATGGCCACACCCAGGGCTTTTAAGAAATGTGCATGAGCACACGCTCTCCATCTCTCCTGCCCCGCATGACTCTTCCTTCTGTGGCACAGTCTGCTTTAGCTGGTGCACCACAGACTGGAGGTTTGGTTTAGTGGAGGACCAGAAGGGGACTGATCACATTGATTGATTGATTACCTTATTCACCCAGAGCGTCTCCCCCCTCCCCCGCCTTGCCTATCTGACAAACTCCCTGCAAAACGGTGGAGGTTCCTCTTCTCCAGCCTGTGTCCAGCTGTGCAGGGACTGCTGGGTTCCTTCCCTTGTTCTTCATTTTGTGTCCACCAAGCCTCAGGTCATATAAATGAAATATTTATGCTTTTTTATGAGTAGAGAAATATTGTACTTAAATATACTTCAAATATAAGTAGATATTTAAAATTAAGGCCAGACATACTTGGATACTACATCATCCTTTTTTTTTTTTTTTTTTTTTTTTATTATTACTACTATGATCAAATGAAGGAATGACATCATTGGGAAATCTCTAGCTTAAAAAATATAGACAGTTTTTTTTTTTTTTTTCAATTTCTTTACTGAAAGTACTTTTTCCTGCACTCTATTTTGGACCAAGTATTTCTTTTAGTGGTTTTAGTTGCATTTTTTTTTTTCAATACTGGGTATTGAAACCAGAGGCTTGCAAGGCAAGTGCTCTACCACCCAGCTACCTCCCCCAGCCTCCACTGGATCTTATACTTCACTAAATCTGCTGCTATTCCTTGAACAATGTTCCTAGAAATTCCATTTTTCCTCCTTGATACAATCCTGATAGTCTGATTTTTTCCTAGCTCCTAAATTCTTTTTGAACACATCATGGATACTGCTTACCTTCATCTAGATTTCTCTCTCTCTCTCTCTCTCTCTCTCTCTCTCTCTCTCTCTCATTTCTTTGCTTTTTATATACTTAGAATCAGATATTTCAGATATTTAAGCAATTTGTTTCTTTGGCTATAACCTTAGAAAGCCAACCTTATTTCTAGAATCATAGACTCCCATGGTTCAAAGACTAGGTCCTTTTTTACTTAATAACTTTTTAAAATAAAGTGCATCTGATGAGATTCTAGTGGCCATTGAAATCCACTCTTTCATTTCATTGTTGCTAGGGAGAGGCTCTGAGTGTCTAACACAGAGGGGACAGTCACTGAGTGTCCTGACACAGGACAGGGTCTTCTATCTATAATAGTGTCTGATGAATAGTAATAAATGTGTTATTAATTATTATTATTATTATTATTATTTATTATTATTATTTTATTTGTACTTTGATTCAACTTACTTTATGTGTTTGTAGTTCTTTCTCACATCCATGCCCTGATCAATGTCTACTGAATCCTGAGGGTGGACCCTCTGAAGATCCCTGCAGTCTTCTCTTTGTGTCCCTCTCTCCTCTCGGTGCTGAGCCCTGTGAACTCTGCCACCTTATTCTCTCTTGACTGTCAGCTGTGTCTCCGCACAACTCAGGGAGTTGCTGGTCTCTCCCTGGATTTTGCTGTGGAAATTCTCTGAAAGGACAAGCTTAGGCAGTTACACAGCTCATCTCACCTAAATTTGTTGTCTCAAGGCCCAAGTCTTGAAAATTATTGGTTTGCATATTTTGTCCCTTACTTCATTTTGGCTGAAAGTAGAAGATCAGTTATTTTTTCAGAGATTTAAAAATTAATATCAAATGTTGTTTTTATATATTACATATTTGTTATTTATTTATTTACCAGTAATACTCTGCAACTAGTTTGTACTAGCTCATGAGATCCAATTGTTAAGGGATTTTGTGAGCCACTTTTTAAAATGTTGAGAGCATGAATTTGGCTGTAGTTGCAATGTTTATATTCATGAAATTTGCCCAATTTATGAATCCAGGCATTCCCCCCCACCTCCCAGACCTGGTTTACCAACTCTATCTGGATTTTTTTTTTTTTCTTTTTGTCTGAAAGATCTATTTACATTTCTTATATGATATGTTTCCTATATAATTTTTGCATGTCTGAAAAGCTTATTTTTTCAATGTTTTCAAAAGAATTTTTATTGGCTATAGAATTCTAGGTTGGTAGTTTTATTTTTTCCTTCTTACTTTAAAGTTGTTGCTCCACTGTCTTTTGCCTGAGTTATTTCTGATGAGAAGACTGCTGTTGTGCTTTCTTCATTTGTACATGGTGTGTCTTTTATTCTCTGGCTGCATTAATTATTTTTTTTTAATTTACCATTTGTTTTAAACAAACTGATATTATGTATCTTATGAAAGTGTTTTTCATGTTATTTGTCCCTGATGTTCATTGATCATCTTGGATCTGCAGCTTTTTATTTTCATCAAATTTGGAATGCTGCCCATGGGCACCGTGGCACAAGTTTGTAATCCCAGAGGCTTGGGAGGCTGAGGCAGGAGGATCATGAGTTCAAAGCCAGCCTCAGCAACTTAGTGAGGCGCTAAGCAACTCAATGAGAACCTGTCTCTAAATAAATACACAATAGGGCTGGGGATGTGGCTCAGTGTTTGAGTGCCCCTGAGTTCAATCCCTGGTACTGCCCCCCCCCAAAAAAAAAATTGGAGCTGCTTCAGCATTTGTTTATCCTCCTCCCCTGCTTTTTTTTTTTTTCTAGTTTTGGGGACTCTCAATATCAGGCTGCTTGAGGATGTCTGACAATTCACTGGTGTCCTGCTTGCTGTTCCTCTTTTTTATTTTTTTTTTAAACTATTTTTCTTTCTGGTTCATTCTGGATGATATCAATTACTTTGTCTTTAGATTCAGTCTAAGAAGTCCAGTCTGCTGTTAATCTCATTCAGTGTATTTTAAAACATTGTATTTTTTATCTGTAGACATTTTATTCCAGTCTTTTCTTAACATACGTATACTTTCTTCTACCCTGTTGAATATATGAAAAAATATATAACAGATCTTTCAGCACCTTTGTTTACTAATTCTGTCATGTGTATCCTTTCTAGATCGCTTTTTCTGGTGATTGATCCCCCCCCCCCCTTTCTAGAAAATGGTTTCCATTTTCTTTGCAAACCTTACCAAGGTGTTGGCAGGGCTGCACTCCTTTCTGGGGGCTGTAGGACAGAATCCACTTCCCTGGCTTCTCTAGATTCTAGAGCCACCTGCACTCCTTGGCGCATGTCCTGCTCCTGTCTTCAGAGCCCAGCAGCAAAGCATTTCTCCCACCCTGCTTCCACGGCCACGTCTCTTTCTCTGACTCTCTTCTGCTTTCTCCTCCACCTTTAAGGACCCTTGTGATTGTGTGGGGCATACCTAGATAATTCAAGCTACTCTCTGATTTTGAAGTCATCCAATTAGAGACCTCAGCTCCACCTTCAACCTTAATCCCCCTTTCCCTTGTCCCCTAGCATATGCACGGGTTCTGGTGATTAGGCTGTGGACACCTGGTGGGCAGACACATTATTCTGTTCACTACCCAACATCTCTGCTTACCAAGCTGTAACCAGTGTGACATGTAGGGACCTAGAAACTTGTTCACCTCAAGCTGGAAATAAACACGATTCTCCTCTGCCCTCACAACTTTGGGGCTTCCATGTCTGCCTTCTCCATCTCTCTCACACCTTTTCCTGACTGGGATGCAGATAAGCAGAAGGGAGGGTGCTGTCTGAGTCCATGCTCTGCTGCTATAAGAGAACACCACAGCCAGGATAATCTAAGGAACAGAAATTGGCTCTGGAGGTTGGGAAAGTCTCAGACAAGAGGGGTTGGTATCTGGAGAGGGCCTCCTTGATGCATTATCCAGGCAAAGGATGAAGAGGAGGGACAAAGAGAAAAGGGAACCCACTTGTCTTTTTATAAGGAACTCACTCCCATGAAAATAGCATTAATCCATAGTTAAGGGCAGAGTCCTCAGGGCCTAATTGCCTCTGAAAGGTCCCACCTTTTAACTGTTAACAAGAGCAATTAGGTTTCCAACACACACACTCAAACCATAGCAGGCTCAGGAGATTCAGGGTCATTTCTGCCTGACTTGCCCCACATTCCATCATCTCTGGTACCTTGTAATTCTTCTGTACAGGAAAAAAGAGATATTTCAAGTATCTTCCCAATCTATGATATAGGGCTATATTTTTTAGTTTTAAGATTAGAGTTAACTCACATTGCTGTTCTTTTCCTGTAGAAAGCTTTTTATCCTGTCAGTGGTGAGTCTACAGCGTTGGTGGAGAAAGAAGTCAAGGAAGAACTCAAATGCAGGCTTGCTGGAGAGGTGGGCTCCCACCTTCAAATGTCCAGGACATATGTCAAGGGGGGCAGGGCATAGGTCACAGTCAAGCCAGGCTTCCAGTTGGCTGGTCTGATTGACACCTCTGTCTCTGTCCTCATCTCCTGCACAGATCCCCTCCCTCCTGGAGATCTGTAGGCACAGAGTAGAGGGGTTGCATCCCCACCCACATTTCAACAGATGAATGACTGGAATGACTGAATGAATAAGCAGTACTGCAGATGGGGATGGAGAGTGAGTTTTTTTTTTTTTTTTTTTTTTTTTTTTTTTTTTTTTAGCGTCAGCCATATGGAAGGAGTTCCAAGCTAGAGTTGTGATAATGATCAAGGAGTCAGGAGCCAGCTGGTTACTGTCATCTGACTGATAGGTCTCTTCACCCTCCAATCTGCTGTGCCATCCCAAAGGAAGAAGAGGGCCTTGCTCTCTACACTTGGTAGTGACACCGAGCCAACACAGCTGGTGAGTTTCATCAGGTCTTAGGGACTATGCTGCTGTGAGAACCTGCCAGCCAATTGAAAGCCTGACGTGGTCCCATCCAAAACAAGAGCGAGTCTAACCTTCCTATATCTGCTGTCACCCTCTGTCCATCCTCCCTGCACTCTTCACCCCCACTCAGGCATAATAATAATAATAATAATAATAATAATAATAATAATAATAAATAAATTCCAGGAGCAAAGATAAATAAGATAGATATGGGGGGGAGAGAAAATAGGTTGTGTGTGTGTGTGTGTGTGTGACTGTTTATCTTGGGCTCGCTCTCTGCAATTTTGTCATGCATAGATCTTGTATCAAGTTATCTTAATAGATTCATATAAACTGAGATTGAACAACTATAAAGCACAACTGGCTTCTTTAATTGCCTATAGCTATTTTTCATCACATAGTCTAAATGTTCATTGAATGCACACTACATTTGCCACTTAATTTCTCATTTAAATAAATGTTGTGAGAAGATTAATTATATTTAGAAAAGATTAAAATCAACACACACCCTACACAAATACATTGTACTCAAGCTAATTGAACAACTAAAGGCATAGCTTGGTCAACATCTGCAAACACACTACCTGCAGTTCTCAAAAGTCGATCAGCAAAGTCGGCATACGGCTCATTAGGTCCTTGAATCACTTTTGACAAGCTACCTTGTAGATCCCCAGGTCCTTGTACAGTTTTCCATGCCTCTAAGGCAGCTGCATTTATCTGAGCATATATATCTGAGTCATAATCTGTTTGAGCCTGTAAGTCTGCGAATTGCCCTTCTCCTGTGAGCATGTCTATATTATAGTTTTCAAACCCTGCAGCCGCGTTTCTTTTAGCCGTTTCTATACAAAGTTCTTGGAATTGCGATCGCCAAACCAAGAATTGCCCCCCCGCTTAATGTTGCTTTACATAGACTTTTCCAGTCTGAGGGGGTTAAGCTAAAGGTGTTAAGGGACTCCAGCATACTCAACGTGAAAGGAGCTTGGGGCCCATAAGTCATTACTGCCTCTTTGAGATTTTTTTATTGTTTTGAAATGCAAACAAAGGAAACCTGCTGCAGCTGAGACTGTCAGAAGGAAGAACTCCAAAACAAACTTGGCCTTGAGTTCTTGCAGCATCAGCAGCAATAACAAACAGATGACTTCCCTCTACCCTGATGAAGTGGGAAAGCTTTAAAATGCCTGACCGGCTTCCTGTTCCTTTTCCCTGTTTGTGCTTCCACAGGTCTTCACCTCAAAGCACTCCACCACATCCAACCCAGACTGGTCAACTACTTTCAAAATGAATGCTTCAGAGATGAGTGTCAGAGATAAAGGGAAGCAAGGTCCCAATGGAGAAGTCGACAGACCTGCAGGGCCTCTTGGGGTCCTGATCCGGGTCTCATTTTGGTAGAATGAAGTTGTACCAGCTGCTGCCTTGCAGATCCTCCTCCTTAGCCTACCAGTGCTTCTGGTGTCTCTGCTGGCCCCTCACCTCCCACCCACCACCCTGTCCCATTGTATATTTTCCAGTCCTTATTGCAGTGTTTCAGGCTCAGACTTTTCTTCAGTCCAAAAACAAACAAATAAATTACAGTTATGATGGAAAACATATAATTCTACTACTTGTAGGCATTTTAATTAAAATTAATTCTTTTAATTTTATAAATAAAAAAAAAGAGGCTCAGAGTTTTCAGAGGGTTCTCAAGCCAGTAAGGAGCAGAGCTTTGATATGTACTCAGACCCATTTGATTCCTCTAGGATGTTTCCTTTGCCTCATATTACATCCAGAGGAAAAATTAGATCTAGTCGTGTCACTGGGGACACATGGAACCCAGAGGCCAAGTTTTTTTTTTTTGTTTTTTTAATATCGTGTGTGTGTGTGTGTGTGGTACCAGGGATTGAACTCAGGGGCACTCGACCACTGGGCCACATCCCCAGCCCTTTTTTGTATTTTATTTGGAGACAGGGTCTCACTGAGTTGCTAAGTGCCTCGCCATTGCTGAGGCTGGCTTTGAACTCGTGATTCTCCTGCCTCAGCCTCCCAAAGAGCTGGGATTATAGGCGTGCGCCACCGCGCCCGGCTCCAAGTTTTTTTTAATATATTCATTTATTTGCTTTAGTTATACACAATACATTTATTTTTACGTGGTGCTGAGGATCAAACCCCGGCCGTGCCGTGCGTGTGCTAGGCAAGCGCTCTACTGCTGAGCCACAATCCCAGTCCTGAGGCCAAGTTTGGTCAGGTCACTAGTTAATTCTACCAGTCCAGGTCTTAAATTCTGTCTGCCAGGGACGAAGAGATGCAGGTGACACCTTGGTTGGCTGTCACAGCTGCTTCCTTTCCTCAGAACTAAACTTTTTTTTGCTTTGAAACCCTGAAGACCTAAATCTCTTGAGCCCTAATCTGCTTTTATCTCCTTTCCAGCCTTTCAGGGGACATGTCCTGGTACTGTTTCCAACTTCAGATAGACTAACATCCCTTTTCATCATCTTGCCAGTGTCACAGTTTCTCTGATGGTCTCTGGGACTTTTGATGTCTCCAGGGGAGCTAGAGAGTGGTCTCTTGTTTACAGGTAAATAATGAGTCACCACCTGTATTTACATAGCAGGACATCAGCAGGATTTTAATGTTGGTGACAATGCAGGGCACAGCTAGTTCCCAGGTAGAGAGGGTGATTCACCACACCCTCAAGAAAGACCAAACTGTTTCCTCCCCAGCTCAAGGGGATGTGACCCCTCTCCTCTGGCACTGAATCTCCTAGGGGCAGGGGCCAGGTGACATCTCTGGCCCAGAGGAAGAGGTCTCAACAGGACTAGCTGAACCAAAACTGGTCTTGAGCCATGGTTTGCTCTCTCCTTGCTCTTCTCCTCAGCACATTCTTAGGTGGGTGCTTTTGTTTTTGAAATGCATCCCTTCAAATCCTCAACCTCACCCTGAATCCAGAGCCTCAGCCTCTGTTTTGCTTCTCTTGAGTACAATTCTCCAATTTCCTGGACTGGATCTGGGGCTTTTGCCTTAGTGGGCTGCTGTGCTGAGTCTCTGCTCTCTCTATCCCAGGGGAGGAGGTTGATCTCTTGGTCTTTCTCACCTTGGTGACATTTGGAACCCTTGATTCTGCTCATACATCCCCCGTGATTGAGTCCATGTGCCTGAGCCTTGGAAAGGCTTGAGCTGAGGTCTGGTGGAGTGGAAGGCTGGATGGGCTGGGGAACTGCCTCACTAAAGGGCACTTTACCTTTCTCACAGGTGCCAGAGCTCAGACTGTCCATCAGTGGCCAACTAGCAAGGTGCAGCTTGTGGGCAGACCCCTGCATCTGGAGTGCACCGTGAAAGGGACATCAAATTCCAACTTATACTGGTACCAACATGCCGCAGGAGGGGTCCTCCATCAGCTTTTCTACTCTGTGAGTGTTGGTCGGGTAGACCTCAAGAGTTCCAGAACCTCTCAGCCTCCAGGCCCCAGAATGGCCAGTTCATTCTGAGCTCCAAGAAACTGCTCCTCAGAGACTCTGGCATCTAATTCTGTGCCTGGAGTCTCACAATAAGCTGGGAGGGGCAGACATCTGTGCAAAAACTCCACCCTCTCCCCATCAATGTGAACCAAGTCAGAATTCTCCAAACAATTTTACTAAGCTCTTTATCAAAAGACTTATTCAAGAAAAACCTGTGATTTGTCTACCCATCCTCAAGTTTCTAGTGTGTGGAGGTTTGGTCATAGGACAACCCTCAAAATATGTGATACTTTGTCTAATAATCCACTACATTGTCAGCCCAAATTCTAGTTTGTCTGTACTGAGTATTCATGTGGCACATTGTCCCAAATTCTAGCTAAGATAAGTCACACTAAGATACACCTACGCCTGTAGATGTGAGGTGGATTGGTGAACAGATAGGAGAATGCCAACTGGGGTGACTTAATTGGTTAATTCCATTACTGGGATACTCCCCTGTCATTGATCTTTCTGCTGAGACTAGGAATTTTGTGGAAGTTTAAACCTGAACCTTCAAGCCAGGGAAGGGTGAGATGTTCAGTATACTGTTATCATGTAAGGTAGAAGTTAATGAAGAGACATGCACTTAGGAGTTTTGATTACACTTTTTGGTTTTAGGATTTTTTTTTTTAATTCCCGTTCTATTGTTCCTCATCCCTTCCCTTGTAGCAAAAGAGGAAACAAACACAGATGGTGATCAGAGATACAAGAGAGAAAGATCTTTGGGTAGGGGTCCCTGAGTTGGGGAAACTCCGGGTGGAAGGGCTGGTCGCCCAAACATAACCTCAAAAGGGGATAGTAAGGAGGGCTTTTTTGGAGGACTCTGAGCCTAAAGAGGGCAAGAGGGAGTAACTTGACCCAGTCTAAGTGGAGTTCTAGGGAGAGTTTAGTTAGGACATCTTTAAGAGTCCTATTAGTCCTCTCTACTTTCCCCTGAGGACTTGGGTGATATGGGATGTGAAAATGCCAAGGGATATTAAGGGAAGTAGAAACACTCTGGGTAACCTGGGAAACAAATTCAGGCCCGTTGTCAGACTGGATGGACGTGGGCAATCCAAAACGGGGAAGGATTTCTGAGACTAGAATGGAGGCTACTGTGGAGGCCCTTTTATTGGAAGTAGGGAAGGCCTCCACCCATCCAGAGAAGGTGTCTACCAAAACCAGGAGATATTTGTGCCTCCGGGCAACTGGCATGTTGGTGAAGTCTATCTGCCAATCAGCTCCCGGAAGCTGGCCTCGAGCTTGGTGAGAGGGAAATGTCCCTGGTTTAAGGGGAGTATATGGGTTGGTGCGCTGACATGCAGTGCATGCTGAGGTGAGCTGATGGAGAAACTGTGTGTCTTCCGGATTGTCAGGGTGAGGAAGGAGGTAGCGAAAGTCTTGAGGGCCTGAGGATTAGGATGGAAAAGGGAATGGAGATAGGAGAGGATTGATTGTGTGGAAGGGGATGTGGGGGTCTGGGTAGTAGGTAGGACTGGAGCCAGAAGAGAAGGAGAAGATAGTGCTGCCTCCCTTGCTGCCCTGTCAGCCTTCGTGTTTCCCTGAACTATGGGAGAGTCTCCACTTTGGTGTGAAGGACAATGGGAAATCCCTATTAGCTTGGGCAGGAGAGAGACTTGCAAAAGTTTTGATATTAATTTAGAATTAGTAAACTGCAGAACCTTTTGTGGTCAGCAGCCCTCGCTCTTTCCATACTGCTGAATGGGAAAGCAAAATATGGTAGACATATTTTGAGTCTGTGTAAAGGGTGAGGTTTTGATCAGCAGCTAATTCGAAGGCACGAATGACAGCTATTAATTCAGCCCGTTGGTTTGTAGTGTTGGGGGGTAGGGGTGCTGCTCAATAACCTCTGATAGGGAAACGATAGCGTATCCAGCAAAACGTTGCCCATCTCTAAGGAAAGAGCTGCCATCTGTGAACCAAATTAAGGAAGGATTAGGAAGTGGTCCCTCTTTAATATGGGAGGGATGGGGGATTAAAGCCTCGAGTGTCTCTATACAATCATGTTCTGGGGGCTCTGGGGAGATTGGGAGAAAGGGAAGCTGGGTGTAAAGAGGAGCAGGGTTGGAAGGTGATTGAGGGGTCATGCAAAAAGGAAACAAGGAGAGAAAGAACGCGACAGGGGTGGGAGAGTTTGAAGGCTCTTATAGGTTAGTAAGTCTTTTAAATGATGAGGAGAGGCAACAGTAACCTGGGCACCAAAGGTCAACTTTTTTGATTCCTGCAGAAGTAGGTAAGCAGCAGCCAAAGCCCTAAGGCAGGGGGCCCATCCACGAACGGTGGGGTCAAGTTGTTTAGAGAGGTAGGCAACTGGAGCAAAGGTAGTGGCTTTGTATTGGCCTAGAACGCCAAGAGCCAAACCCTTCGTTTCATGGACATAAAGGGTAAATGGCTGAAGGAGGTCTGGGAGGTGAAGGGGTGAAGGGCTGGGGCCTGTGACAGTGCCTGCTGCAAATGTTTTAAACTCGGCCTGAATGTTGTCAGGAAGGAATTTTTCCTCAATCTCCTTAGCTGCCTCGTATAGGGGCTTTGCATAAAGGGAGAAAATTAGGAATCCAGGCACGGAAATATCCTGCTAGCCCTAGGAAAGAGAGAATCTCTTCCTTTTGTCTTGGGGCATGGGAGCTCCTTGATGAGGGCTTTTCTGTCTACAGTAATGGCCTTTGATTGATGGGAAATCTGAACTCCTAAATATACCACCTGGGTCTGGGCAAGCTGTACCTTAGACGAGGAGACACGATACCCACGAGAAGCAAGAAAATTTAAAAGGGTGTAAGAGTCTTCACGAGCTGTGAAGAGGGAAGGACTGCAGAGGAGGAGGTCATCTACATATTGCAAGAGGGTGGAATTAGGGAATTTAAGGTCTTTGAGGTCTGCAGCCAATGTCTGACCAAAGATATGGGGGCTGTCTCGAAAACCCTGAGGGAGGGACTGTCCAGGTCAACTGTTGGGAACACCACCGGGTATCTGGATCTGTCCAAGTAAAGGCAAAGAGGTCTTGAGATTCTGGGGCTAAGGGTTACAGTGAAGAAGGCATCTTTCAGGTCAATTACTGAGAAATGGGTGGATAAGGAAGGAATTAGGGAAAGAATAGTATAAGGATTTGGGACCACGGGGTGTATAGGCCTGACAGCCTCGTTGATGAGACGAAGATCTTGGACTAGCCGATAGGACCCATTGGACTTCTGAACTGCCAATATAGGGGTGTTATAAAGGAGAATGGGTGGGTCTGAGAAAGCGTTTCCGCAAAAGATCTGAGATGATGGGTTGAAGACCTCTGAGGCTCGCGGCTGGAAGTGGATATTGGGCTTTATTGGGGAAACGTTGGGGATCTTAAGGTAGATTTGTACGGGGTCACACTGCACGAGGGAGGGAGTCCTGAGTATCCCAGACTTTGGGGTCTACTAAGTCGGCAGGGACAGGGTAATGAAAGGTTTCTGTGTTGATAGAAGGTTGGGGGGTTTCCGCCTCGATAGGGGGCTGAGGGGATCTTACATCACTAGGGGGCGATAGGGTTTTCCTCATCAGCATCAGTAAGGGGTGATGGGTCAGTGGCTTTTGAAATGGTAAGAAGAAAAATGGGGGAGGAGACGGAGCAAGACGAACCAGAAAGCATGACCGAGCTAGGCAGATTGGTAGAATATGATTGAGGCCTGGAATTTGACCAATATGTCCCATGCCCAATAGGGGCACAGGACATTGAGGCATTACCAGAAACTGGTGGGTGAAGGGATGGTGGTGAAGACAGCAAGACAGCATAGGAGTCTATGCGGGGGCGAATAGCATTTCCCTCTACCCCGACAATAGGGGATGGTGCTATGGTGGTGGGGCCCCAAAAACTCCCTCGTCAAGACTGAGGAGGTGGCTCCTGTATCTAGCAGGAAATTTACGGGGCGTCCATCAACGAGGAGAGTAACCCTGGGCTCCTTCAATGCGATGTCAACGGTCCGGGAGAGGAGCCCCTGGGCCCCTTCAGTCTTCCGTGGCCAGTGCCAGCAGGCTGGGGTTTGTGACTGGTCCAGCCCCCCTGCGGGAGCTGGGGCAGTCAATGCCCCAATGGCCCATCTTGGAACACTTTGGGCACGGGCGCCTAGGGGGCTTGGGATTAGGGCATTCTCTAGCCCAGTGTCCCTCTTTTCCCGCACCTAAAGCAAGGCCCTGGGGGTTCCTCCTGTGTGGACTTATATGCCCCTTTTTTTGAGGCTCTGAGCGTCAGGGCCCCTAAGGGCCTGAGCTAACATTTGAAACCTTGATCGCTCAGCCTTGTCATGTTTTAGAAACCTGCGACGTTCAGCGTCCTCTTCACGGTTATGATAGACTTTAAAAGCCGTGGCCAAAATCTCAGTCTGGGGAGTCACAGGGCCCAATTCTAATTTCCTTAACTTAGCTCGAATGTCGGGGTAGCTCTGAGACAGGAAATATGTCATAAGGACTTGACGGCCCCCCTGGGACTCAGGATCTAAGTTTGTGTATTTTTGAAGGGCCTTCGTGAGCCGATCTAAAAATTCAGAGGGGGTCTCTTCTCTCTTTTGAATAATGTCCCTGTAGCTTATCAAAATTAACAGGTTTCTGAGCCGCTCGTTTCAGACCATCCACTATACACGTAAGAAACTGGTCCCTTAAGACCACGTCCCCTGGGGCGTTGTAGTCCCAACGGGGGTCCCTCTCGCGGCACTGCCTCGGGACCTATAGGGAAATTAGGGTTCATTCTGTGAGTCTCATCTGCATATGCTCTGGCTTGCTCCCAGACCTCGCCTACGCTCCTCAGGAAGTAAGGTATTTGACAAAATAAAGTATGTGTCATGAAAGGTAAGGCTATAGGCTTGAGTGACCCACTGGAATTCTTTTATGTACGTCGTAGGGTCAGTTGTAAAAGAACCCAAGCGAAGCTCAATTTTGGAAAGATCAGACATGGAAAACGGGACGTGGACCCTTACAATTCCCTCCGCCCCAGCGACCTCCCTTAACGGCGCGATTATCTGAGCTGCCTGTTTTCTCGAGCGCGTCATAGGAGGGCTGAACTGCGAAGACGGTAGAGTGGTAGGCGGGTCTGGGAGGGATGGTGCTGGGCCGGTTAGGGCCGGGAGTTGTACGGGAGACGCTGGGGGAGAAACGCGGGCCACGCAATGTTCTCCCGGAGCCGTTGGAGAAAGAACCGAGGAGGGGCCAGAGCCTGAGGCACCGCGTCTGGTAAGAGACGAGTCTCAGAATCTAAGGGAGTACGGACCGGAGTTTGGGACTGAGGCAGCGCGCTCGCGCTCTGCGACGGCTGCATGGCTGGAGAGGGTGGGGGAGCCACGGCTGCAGACTCGGAACGGAGCGGCGGCGCGGGCGCGGGCGGGTGGTGGCAGCGGAAGCAACGCGGAGCTGGGGAACCGGAAATTGAGAGGGCGGGGATAGCGGCGGGAGTGGCGCCGGGAATGACGTAAGCAGAGAAGGCGGGTCTACAGAGGGGGAAGGTTCTGGCAGAGCGGAAGGCGGGGGGCGGGGCGAAGGATGAAGACAACTAAGGGGGAGGATCTAAGCTCGGAAGCCCGCCAATTTCAAAAATCTAAAGCCTGGGCTGGGGGAGGGGAAACGCTCCGGAGCAGCCTTCCAGACTGCCGAGATGGGGAGGTGGAGCCTCTAGTCCCGGATCGAACTCGGGGTCAGTGGAAGATGGGGGGGAATCTGGAAATCTATAAGCAAGAAAGACCGTCTCAGGATTGCACCTGGTGCACAAAGAAGGATTGGAACGGAGGAGGAAGAAGGCATCGACATACGGCAACTCCGTCCATCTCTTTGTTTGTTGACAAAAGCTGGAGAGTTCCCGTAAAAGCCGGGAATCTAGGGATCCTGATTCTGGCCACTTATTGGATAGCGGGTAAGAAGGCCAAATTTTTGTACATAGCTTTATCAATTTGGTCTTGTTAATTTGGGGTTTTAAGTCTAAACGTGCTCGATTTCTTAGGAGACAGTCGAGAGGCGTGTCGGCCTGAGTGGACAGGGAGGTTCCCATATTTCCCGATAACGGGGAGGGGCTGATAGAATACTTTGGAAGGCGTCCCTTTCAAAGTATGAATCAGCGTAAGATCCAAGCTCTCTCTCCTAGTCGTCACCAGGTGAGACGAGCCTTGGGGACACCTAAGCACCTTTCGTCCCGGACGGCAGGTTTAAAGGTGTCGGGGAGCTGTGAGCTTTTTACTCCATGGAGATTATGGGAATGTTCCGTTCCGAACGGAAAAACGGAAGCTCAGGCCCGGAGTGCGGAGGGGAACCTTTCCTAGAAAGCCGAGAGCCGTAGAGGACAGGTGGAAATTTTTAAAGTGGGCGAATAAAGATGGGGAGGCGGGGGGGGCGGGGGAGAGTTCTCGGGTCCACCGTCGCCCTGAAGGCTTGGGTGGGGTGTGGTCCCCCCTAGAATGGCCCCCAGTGAGATTGCCGGACGATCAACGGTCAATTCTCGCCGCGCAGTGGCCAAACAGGTTTACGAACTCAGGGTGGACGGGGGCTTACCAAATTCCAGCGATGGTGAAGGAAGACCGACGGCCAAGGAGACGCGTGGTGGACGCTCGTCTCCTTTCCCGGTCAGGGAACCAAATGTTAGCGGAAATTGCAGGTAGGGACCGAGGCTCGAACTGTCGTATAGGAAAAGGAAAGGGGTTTATTGAATTACCAAGGAAACACGTAGAGGGGATGGGGACAAACCGTGGGAACGGACGGGAGCTGGAGCACGCGGGAACGGGAGTGGAGAGCAGGAGCAGGGAGCCGCAGGAACCAGGTGAGAGCAGGAACAAAAGGGGGCAGGAACAAGAAAAAGGGCAGAGTTCAGTCCGGGGCTGGCTTAAATAGAGTAGGGGCCATAAAACCCCCTTGGAGTGAGTCCTTGTCCTATAGGCCAGCAGAGGTCATGGGGGGAGGTAGTGGTAGTGGACAAGGGTCTTGCTGGTCAGGTTTTGGTCACGCTGAGGATCTCGGGAGCCGTAGTTTTCACAAGGCACCTGGAAAGGTGTGGCCTTCTGCCTGGGAGGTGTGGCCTTCTGCTAGAACCAACACAAGAGACTGAGGATAATAAGGAGGACTACTGTAATAATAAAAATGTCCTAAAAAGGAGAAATGACTTGAAGGGGAAAAGGCTGGGAAGAGATGTCACGGTTACCTTGGCAACCGCACATCCTTCCTGTCTCATCCCTCCCTAGTCCTTATTCTTGAAAAGATTTTTCTTTCCTAATGTCCCTTCACCTCCACAAGGGGGCAGAAGAAGAGTCTTAAAATACTTTTTCTGGCATTGGCCTATACGAATTGAGAAAAGTGTGTTTATTTTCAGAGTCATTTAATCTGCAGAGGAAAATCTGAGACAGGGACAGGATGGTCCAAGGGTCTTTACTGAACTTGAAGCATCCACTATAAGCAGCTATTATGTGCTGGACACAGTGAGCCATCCCAGGGACTAGAAAGAAAATGAAGGATACTCAGGATAGTGCTGGGGACAAAGTCACAGCCTGATCAAAAAGCACTTGATCTTTTTGCCCAAATTTACTAGTCACTATGACCTTGAATTATTTATTTATTCTCTGTAAAATTTGCCTTAGTGGATGGATGTGCATTGAATGAGATGGTCTTTATAAAATCCAATTGCAAGGTCTAATTTTTCAACACATACGTGTTTTCCTCTTTTTAAACTTACAAGATATTTTAATTACAACTTTACCCAAAGAAGGATTTATATTTAAACATTTGAATTAAATATTATGTAGTAAATATTTTAAAAATGCTGAATGTACTTGAATGACAAACCCATGGAACTTGTATCCTACATTGTACCTCCTTGGTCTTTCCTGTTGGGCTTTATGCAGCCTCAGAATCCTTACCAGAGAAACATCCCAGGCAATCACCACTAGTCAGGTAGAGTAGGTAAGAGACTTGAAAGAGATTATTTATCCCTGTAAAATATTCAGAAAAGTTCTGGACAACTTCACAAATGGAGATAAAATTTTATCTAGGTTTAGTAAAATGTCATTCCAAGCAGGAGAGTTGGCATGGGTGGAAATTATTATGTTATATTGTGTGCATGTGTGAATGCATAACAACAAATCCCACCATTATGTGTAATTATAATGCACCAGTAAAAATATGGCCAGGGTAAGAAATGTGGAGATCTCAGTGGATGCTGTGCATTCTGGAAAAGAAAGTGAGGAGAAAGTCTCCATGGTAGCACAGGTAGGTATGCATCAAGGGGTAAGGTGAAGTTACTTAAGGTGAGGCTTAAAAAGTCATCCAACCCCATCAAGAGAAGTAAATATCCTCCATGCCTCTCTCTTACACAAGGATGCTATGCTATTCCCATAACTGTTTCCATCGTGTCTGGTACTCAGAAATCCCCAGTGAGTGTAACTGCAGGGGGGAAAGAAAACCAGCTCAGGATGGCTGACCCTGATCTGCCACTTCTCACCAGGAATTTATCAAACTCACTTTCCCTGTTGTTTAGATTAAGCTGTTTCTTTCCTAGGAGAGCATCCAAGCAGGACCCTGATCTTGGCTTTGACTTTGTAGGTGTGCCGGGATAATCACAGGCAAACATCCCATTCCATGGTCTTTTTTTTTACATAGAAGATCCAGGGTCACCTGTTGGTAGCCAGATAAATGCCCCTCAAGTCACTTCACGTGGATCTCAGCCACCAGGGAATTGAGGGAAAATGTCCTAGGGCCTAAAGACAGTTTTGGGAAGATGCAGAAGGGCCAGTGTGGGAAGATGCTGACA
>CM046675.1:2080955-2098122 GCA_025594165.1 Tamias sibiricus | reverse complement strand
CCAGGGTCAAGGAAGCTCTTTTCACACACCTCTGGGAAATGCATTTTTCTTGAAAATAAATCATCCCACCTATTGTGTCTCATTCTTATTCTTATATTTGATGTCTTCATATGAATCCTAGTATTCCTTGGAGATTATTTTGAGAACTAGGGCCTCTACCCATAATCTCTCAGGGGAGAGCTCTGTTTGATCTCAGACCTCAAATTGGAGGATGCTTTTGAGATCAAGGGTTCTAGAGAAGGACACACAGACACAGGCAGTGAGGATGGAGCCATTTTATTGGCAAGGTGACTTCAAAGAGACAAGGGGTGGGGGACTTCAATTGGCAGCAATGGTCTGTTGGATCCAGTCCACATAATTGCACACCCTGGTATAGACTCCAGGATTGTCCTTCAGGGCACAACCATTGCAGACCACAGGGCCACAGGGCACTAGAGTCACCCTGGAGAGGAGGGACGAGTAAAGAGGACGTGAAGAGGAATATAGCTACACTTACTCTGAACCTTAAAGACCCACCCAGGGGCTGGGGTTGTGGCTCAGTGGTAGAGCGCTCGCCTAGCACGTGTGCGGCCCGGGTTCGATCCTCAGCACCACGTAAACATAAATGCATTGCATTGTGTACAACTAAAGCAAATAAATAAATATTAAAAAAAAAAAAAAACCCACCCAGCTGTGTGGCTCCATAGCTTTCTCACAGGGACCCATTCTCTGTCCTTTCTAAGGAGCTGGGTATGCAGCAGCCCAAATGAGCCTCCCCCACCCAACCTCCCCACCTTGGGTATTTAGATTCTACTCCCAGGTGGGACCCGGGTGCTGGCAAGGGTCTTGATAGGTGAAGGGGTCAAATCACCTGGCAAGAATCCTTGCCTCCCTCCAGGAAGCCGGCGCAGACCATGTTGTCGGTGATCTGTCCAGGGTAGGCAGCTTTGCACTGATCCTGGCTCAGCAGGGGGGCCTGCAGGCATTGCAGCAGGTCTGGGTAGTTGACTAGGAGGGGCGGAAAATGATGAAGGAAAGAAGAAATGTGAGCCGGGCCAGGTTGGGGAACAACAATCCAGTGGGTAGCCCCTGGAGAGGACCTCAAGAATGCGAGACCCAGAAAGGAACAATGGCTTTCAGTCCTTATCACTGCAGATCCCCTTCTTACAAGTAATAATGGCATGTTCTCCACTTGTGTTCTTTTTGGTTCTAGGATCAACCCCTTGGGACTTTGCATCCCTTGGTACCTACTACAGAGCCCTGGGTGTAGGGGGCACTTACATGGGATTTGTAGCCTGGAAGCAAAGGGGATCACTCAGGGACGTGTTTGGAAAGTGTGGGGCTGGAGGGAAGTAGAGGTGAAGGGTCCCATTCACCACCAGAGCTCAGGGTGTTGCCCCAGCTGGAGATGAGGCACTGGGTGCCCGCAGGTGCACAGGAGGTGGGCAGAGATACAGTGGCCACCCGGGCATTGATGGTCGCAGGAGAGGCAAGCTTGATCAGCATGGTGTCGTTGTTCGGGGCCCAGCTGTTGTACTTGGGGTGGCGGATGACTTTGGCCAAGTTGATGAACTGCTCACCCCCCTCAAGGACTTCGATGTTGTCGTCTCCCAGTCTCACCTGGATGCAGCTGTTGGGAAGAGGCCTGGTGAGGGTTTCTCCCCAGAGCCTAGGACACCCCAGGGTTTTAAGCTCCCTGCTCAAGGGTGAGTCTGGTGTGGCCTGGGGTATGTGGCAATGTCACAGAAGCAGTAGAGGGGGGTGGGCAGTAGAGGGGGGTCGAGTCTTGCTGTGAGACCTGGGCCCTTTCTGCTTTCCAGGGGGTAGTGTGGAGGGGGATGAGGTGAAGGGCTGTGGTAGGGGACTCCTCCTCAAACTGCTGTCCCACAGCCCTCTCGCTCATCCAGAGCTGTAGACCCAAAAGAGGGACCTGAAGTTTCCTTCATCCTCTGCACCTTTGTGAACTACACGCGGGGAACTTTGCTCTCCCTTTCCCTCTAGCAAGCACTACCATCCTCCAGGAACTAATCAGCATGTGGCCCTGGGACCTGCAGCAGCAGCATCACCTGGGAACCTGTCGGAAATGCTCAGTGCCCATCCCAGACCACTGAGCCAGAACCTCGGGGGTGGTCCTGGTCATCTGGGTTTTCACAAGCCCTGCAGGAGATTCCAATGCACACTCAGATTTGAGAAAACCTGGTGGAGACGTTAGTTCCCAGTTCTGGGTAGACAGAGAAGTGTTAAAACTCACCAGTATTCACAGCCCTCTTCTTGAAAAGGCTGAGTTAACTATTTCTCTTATAGGACCCGGGCATTAGAGTTTTATTTATTTATTTATTTATTTATTTTTAGCTGTTTCTTAGGTGGTTTTAATGTCTAGCCAACTGGCAGAAAGTGCTTGTACAAGGTCCTCACCTGCCTTCCCGTTCCTTTTTTTTTTTTTTTTTTTTTTTTGAGGCGGGGTACTGGGGACTGATCTCGGGCACTTGACCACTGCAACACATCCCCACCCTTATTTTGTATTTTATTTAGAGACAGGGTCTCATTAAGTTGCTTAGCACCTGGCTTTTTGCTGAGGCTGGCTTTGAACTCGCAATCTTCCTACCTTAGCCTCCCTAGCTGCTGAGTTTGCAGGCGTGCACCTGGCCTCACTGGTTCTCACCACCACAAAATATCCCTCCCTGCTGTTATGACACCCAGCCCTTCAGCTTTATGGATGTCTTTGGGGTAGAAGGTTCTGTCTTGGGACCCTCTTCATGCTCAGCTCCTGCAAGTCCATGGCTCCCAGTGACTTCTCTTCTCCCTCACCTTCTCCCACCTACTTATGACCTCAGCACTTCCCTGGACAGACCCAGGCCCTCCAAGGAGACCGGGGCTGTGGACTCTGCTGCCAAGGGCCCATCACTTACGACTTGTGGCAGTGAGCTGCAGACACCACCGTTCATTGATGAGGGAGCCTCCACAGAAGTGGTAGCCTGAGTTCAGGGACACCTGGTAGGGGACAGAATTCTCCACACAGGTGTAGCCCCCAATGATCTTATCATTGTCATCAGTTGGGAGAGTGACTGGAGTGAAGACAGGAAAGGAGAAGACAATTTAGCAGGATGTGGAGGGCAAGAGCCCACAGCCCTGTGGCTACCTCCTGCTAATTAAGATTCCTTAATGAGCACAGCCACTGAAGCCAAGCAGGGAGCTGCCACCCCATAGGCATCACAGTTGTCCTGAGCACCTGCATCTGAAGGATACATAGCAGATACCCTGCAGGGACTCAGATTTCTTTTGGGGGAACTGGGGTGAGGACACAAGAAAAGTACTTAGTGGGATACACATAAGAATTGCATTGTCTACGTTCCATGGCTATTTGAGCCCTGGGTTATCAGGATGATTTGGCCTATCTGGCTGAGAAGCCCTGGGTATACCCAGCTCCTAACATAGCTTAGATCTGTACATTGAGGCAAGATTAGAGAGCAGTTTTTGGTTTTACATAAGTAGGAGGCACTGTTACTGACCAACAGGACAATGGTTCTTAACTTTGGCTGCATACCTGGGAATCTTAAAGCATCTGGGAAATTAAAAAAGCCCAATATAGAGGCCCAAACCGGAGACACATGAAGTCAGAATTTCTAGGGGTGATGCATTCAAGCAGCTATGCCGGAACTGCTGGAGCCACACCACAGAGCTGCTGGTTCGTTTCATGGACCACCTCCACCTGGCCTCCCTCACCAGCCTCCCCGACATGGATGGAGGATAACGATGGGAGTAGAATCATGGAGAGCATGAGAGAGGTAAGGCATACAGAGAGCCCAAGGAAAGGGTAAGGAGATGTGCAGGTCAGGGGAGAGAACATCAAAGTGAAGTGACGATAGGGCAGGCGACTTCCAGGAAAGAGGTGTAGGCAGGGCCTGAGGCAAAGCAAGACATGGAACTCACCAGCGGCTCCCACAAAGGCCAGGATCAGGAGTGCTTTCATGGTGGCAGAAGTGTATGTGAGCAGGTGGTGGA
The DNA here is from genome assembly GCA_025594165.1 of Tamias sibiricus. Classification (NCBI taxonomy): domain Eukaryota; kingdom Metazoa; phylum Chordata; class Mammalia; order Rodentia; family Sciuridae; genus Tamias; species Tamias sibiricus. The sequence continues at coordinate 2,094,141 of CM046675.1, read as the reverse complement.
GAGGCGCCTTTATACCTCCCCAGTGAGGGAGGGCATTTGAGATGAAAGGTCACTGATGTCCCTGCAGAAACACACCTGCAGCTTTCCCCTTCCCCATCTTGCATCAGCCCAGCTATTTTTGGCCACTCTGTAGATCAGTGACCTGTAATGATAAGAAACTGACCTTTGAGGGCAGAGAGGGAGAGCAGCCAATTCCTGGAGAGGTACTGGGTTGGGGAAGCTGGGGAAGCCAAGCCCCACCCACCTGCACAGCTGGGCTTTCTTAGGCTGAGGGAACCTCAGGGTTCAGAGGAGGCAGAACGGCCTGAGTTCCTGGAAACCCTCTGAGCTTGTGGGGATTTATTTAACTTAATTGGAGAAAGGCCTGACCTTGGTAGCAAGCTTGGCTATTCAGGATCCTGGAGCCCCCAAGAGAGAAAAGAAGTCTTGTCTGAGACTTAAACATGAAGATGCTTCTCTGAAATTGAATCCATTTAGTCTAGTGTAAAGCCTTTGGGAACCAGAATTACACCATCAAGAGGTGATGAGAGAGTTCCTTAGGAGTCTGGGCTGTCAGCTGGCTCTTCTCCCCAGCAAGTGTGGAGTGTTTCAAAGGAGAAGGGGCAAAGGTTAAGTAGGAGATTTCCCCAGTACATTTGGCAGATGGAAGACCAATTCTACGTCCTTCCTCTCCCTCAGTGCCAGGACCTTTGTCTCACTGCTTATACTGTTATGGGTTCTCTTTAAGCAGCCTCAAAGTTGCCCTGCCAATTAGCACTAAAGATGAGTAATAGTGCCCACCTGCTAGGACAAGACTGTGGGAGGCAGAGTTGTATGCCCAGATTAGAAAGGGTTTGGGAAGAGATGGATCTGGGTTCTGATCAGAGAATCAGCAATGGGTAGAGAGAGGTTAGCTCACTGTAAAGAGGTTAGGCACTGGATTCAATAACAAAATCATGGGGAGGCAGATTCTGGAATTTTCCATCTTACATGCAGTGAGACTGTTATGCTAGGTTCAATACAGAGGCACCTTCCTAGATAGGATCCAAATTTGAGACCCACCACGACCATCAGGACCTGGCCTTTCAATTCATGAAGGTGTAACGTGGCCAGGAGTGCAGAGAGGGATGGCATGCGTGCTGTGTCTAACATGTGAGCCACTTGCAGAGACAGTATTCCAGGATGCTTTTGTCTCTCACTCAGCTCCTCTCATCTCAGGGTTGGAAAGGGGGCCAGGAGCGAGCAGAGTTCATGTTTGACTTCTCTAAAAAGTAGAAAAGGTGTGAAGGTTTTGGAGATGCTGAACACAGTGAAGAAAACCCAGCTCCACATCTGGTGCTTGAATTAGAGATGGTAAAAAAAGATGGAACATGGAGGAAATGGAAACTGAATTGGACAAAATGCCAATGTGGGGCTTCTGGGGTACCTTCAGGTCCCATCCTTGCATGGCAGGGCCAGTCCGTCCACACCAGGAGGCCTGCTGCTCAGAGATCTCTCCTCCACTCTGCACCCCTTTGAATGCTTTATGGACATACCTAAGTGACAATACTGACTTATTTGTACAGTGCTGACAGCTTTTCAAGAACTTTTGAACCAAGAACAGTGGCACTTTACTTTCTCTTTGTATTGAGCTTCACAGTTTAACTTCTTACAAAAGTTTTATACATGAGGTATGCAGAATGAAATTATTTCTATTTACAGAGGTGGCAGCAGAGACTCAGAAGGATTCTGTCTTGCCCAAGAATACATCTAGTAAGGGCACAGTTTGCTTCTAGGTTACAAAAAGACATGGGAAGCGTTGTGAAGTGTGGGACTTGCTGCAGGTGGCATCTTGATGTTTTATTGGGGATAAAGCCAGAGGGAGGTCCCCAGAGGAGAAATTATACACCAGGTTCCCTTCTAACACTTGTCTTCCAGCACAAATAGACTGTTGAATTAATATTTCATCAGGCACCTTGTCTCTGAGCCTTACCTTGATATGACCACCAACCCATTTCCAATGCATGGACACAGTTTTTTTCTGTGCTCAGAAATAGCTTGAGTCTGAGGAAGCCAAATGGTGCAGCCTGGATCATAGGTGATTTTTCTGTGATGTCACCTAGCATGCTGCTGTTTTGTCTTCTTACCAAGGGGGTCCATAGGACTACTACTTTAGAGGATAAGAAAGACTTTTCTTCTATTATCTGTAGGTATCAGCGTGACCTGAATGTGTGGCCCACAGGGAAGCGATCCTTGGCAGAAGACAGGGAATTGATTTGGAAAAAGGGATTTTTGGAGTGGTTCTGTGGCTCTGACTCTGTGTAAAATGAAAATTCCAAGGGCAAGAAGATTTTTGTTTAAAGCTTAAGATTAGCCTTCTCCTGATATTTTGTGCTCCTACTTATATAGCCTGACATCAGCTTTCCTTGAGGTAGTGGGAATTGCCTCAGAGGCAGAGAAGGCAGTCACAGACAGACTATATTATCTCATACTCTATGTTCTGATGAGTAAACTGGGTTCAGAATTCAGCTGCTTAAACTCAATTTTGATGTCTACACAATTCTTGCTACTGTTTATTGTTTTTTTGTTTCTTTGATTTTTTGGTATCAGGGATTGAACTCATGGGCACTCGACCACTGGGCCACATCCCCAGCCCTTTTTTGTATTTTATTAGGGACAGGGTCTCCCTGAGTTGCTAAGTACCTCGCCATTGCTGAGGCTGGCTTTGAACTTGGGATCCTCCTGCCTCAGCCTCCCAAGTGCTGGAATTACAGGCTTGCACCACCGCACTGGGCTGGTACTGTTTATTATACCTATGGATTCCTTTGTCTATGCCAGGATATTCCCCTGCCTTGCATTAGGTGCTTACGATATCAAACCACTGTCCTTCAGTTAAGACAGCAGTGAAGAGTTTCTGTGTGCTCATTATTGTACAAGTCTTTTATGGATTTTTTCCATTTTATCATCACATCCACCTATGGGGTTCCACATTTTGCAGATAATCAAATAAGCTTCCTAGAGGTGAAGTAATTTGCTCACGTTCACACAGCCAGTATGCTGGAAAGATGATATTTAAACACTGTAGCACCAACCTAAGCCTGCAAGGTCTCTCTGCTGCTTATTCTCTGATAAAGGGGGATTGCTTGAGCATTTACAAGAGGCCCAAGGGAGTGGACAAGGAGTGGTTGTAGCATGAATGGAAACACTCTCTGTTACACTACAGGCATTGACCTTGCACAACCTTAAAACTTCCACTGCTAGCCGGGCGCGGTGGCGCACGCCTGTAATCCCAGCACTTTGGGAGGCTGAGGCAGGAGGATTGCGAGTTCAAAGCCAGCCTCAGCAATGGCGAGGCACTTAGCAACTCAGTGAGACCCTGTCTCTAAATAAAATACAAAAAAAAAGGTCTGGGGATGTGACCCAGTGGTCGAGTGCCCCTGAGTTCAATCCCCCGTACCACAAAAAAAAAAAAAAAAAAAAAAACCTTCCACTGCTAGAGACTTCCCCACTTACATCTCCATAGTGAACAAAGCTTGAAGAATAAATAAGTAGATGGAATTTCCTGGGGCATTAAATTTGCATATTTTCATGGCTCTAAGGTGGGGAGCAGAAGACAGAGCAAGAGGAGAAGGGGCTTAAGCTTTAAATAGAAACTTAGAACATTGTATTTCTCTTCTTCTTATCTCATCCTTGATATAGCTTCACCAAGGCAGTGGGGAACAGATACTGTTTTCTCGTCTTTATGGATGAAGAATCCAAAGCTTGAAGGTTAACTCACTTCTCTAGAGTCACATGAATAAGGAATACAGGAATGATATAAGAATCTCCCCCTCTTTAAACGATGCTTATTTCCCATTGTGTTGCTACATGGTAGAGTCTTTCTAACCTCCCAGCAGTCTGAAAAGAAGATTGTTTTCTTTTTATAACTCCTTTTGATCCAAGTGGGGAATAACTAGGAGTGAGTACTGTGAAATTCTGCAGCATGCTCTTGAAATTGAGTTGTTCCTTCTGGCATTTTCTATTTAATAATAGAATGATTTGTGCATGTCTAACTTCACAGTTAGTTTTGCAGATAAAATAACTCCTGGTTTTGAATGCGATAATGAGGCATTCAGTAAAAAGCCAGGATCAGCTTTTAAGAAAGGACAAATGTTGGCAGGTAGAAGAAGGTATGACTTTACACCAGAATTCTGCATCTCCCTGGAGAACAGTTCTTCAGTTGGCCTTGGACCAACTCAGCCCCCACCTCCTGCCTTGTCACTTATGGTTCTCAAGAATAACTGTAGAATGTACTGAGAATTCAACCCCCAAGATAAGGAGGAGCTGGCCAAAGCGGCCTGAGCTCCATTTGACTTCTCCTGGAAACAAGATGTTCCTCAACTTTAGCCCATCATGTCATGTCATGTCTGCTGTGGTGCACGTGAGCTACATGCAGAAGAGATACATGCTACCCTGGGCAGCATTCCTGAGCCATTGCTGCCTATCTGTATGTAATAAACCCTCTATGTCACTTATGAATGTGATAGCATACCTTGGGGCAGAGTGAACTTGCTTCACACAGCTGGGTGAGTTCCTTATTGTGAATAAAGAGATAGGAACCTCCATAGAGCATCCCTATCATATATAGGGCTCTTCAAGAACTACTGTGTCGGGGGCTGGGGTTGTGGCTCAGTGGTAGAGCACTCGCCTAGCATGTGTGTGGCCCGGGTTCGATCCTCAGCACCATGCACCACGTAAAAACAAAGACATTGTGTACAACTAAAACAAATACATAAATATTAAAAAAATATTAAAAAAAGAAAAAGAAAAAGAAAAAGAACTGTGTCAGCTTGGTCAATGCTGAAGCACCAGAAAGCTTTCATCACAGACTGTTCTGTTATTGAATCTCTTTTGCACTGGCCTCAAATTTACAAGATAACTCTGTAAAAGGACAGTGGGGCACAATCAAATACGGTATGCCCCAAGGCTGGTTTAATATCCAAAAAAGACCAAGCATTGCACCTCTTTCTCTATGGCAGATGATATAAATTTCAGCAGTTTATTTCTCACTTTAAAGAAGATATTCCTACAAGCCCCAGACCTCTGGAGCACTGTGGCAGGTCTCAACGTTTGCAGATTGTGTATTGATTTGGCATACATATGTCACATTGAGGCCACTACAGTGTCTCCTGGTTGTATCACTATGAACAGTCAGCATGTCATCAGTGCTATAGACCAGCATGATATCAAGATGACTAAGGTCCTTCCCAAACTATGTTGACAGAGAACAGGCCATCTGAGAGCCTTGAGATAAAATGATAAAAAATAAAGCTAAATATTTCTTGAGATAGAATAGTTAAAATGTATTTCTGATCCTGTCACTTTGAGCAAACTGTTATCTGATTGTCTTTACTGAGTATTTATAAGCACCCTCTGGATGAAATTTTGCCCTTGGCCTCCCAGGAGCTTCTCTTCCTGTCTGCAATGGAATCATCTGGCTAGTCCGACAGTCTCTCTCCACCCCCAGTCTACCATTCACGTCTTTGCCTGCTCACAAACACACAAGCAGCGCTCCCCACCCAGAAGCAATGGTTTTCCCCACTCCATTTTTGCAGGGTCCTCAGGATCATTTCTGGGCAGCTGGGCAAGAGGAAGCTGAGGTTCTTGCTCAGATCTTTGATCTGTGCCCAGCACTGTGTCCCCAGCACTGCAGAGATATAAGCTGCTGTCTTCGGGGCTCACGTTGTTCACAGAGTTAAGAATGGTAGGTTTGGGTGGCTGATGGGAAACTTGGCTTTGGCAAATCCATTTTCATATGTGGCCTCAGAGCCTTGGTTTGCAGTGGCGATCAGCATAAAGCTCTGTCCTGAGAGCTGATGGTACCAGAACATCAGAGCGAGTTGGCTATCCACCTGACACTGGATCATCACAGAGGTCCCATGTTTGCAGATGTCCCTGTTTGGCTTTTGATACAGGAGAGTGCTGAACACAAAGCCTAGTTCCAGAAACACAGAGAACTGTGAAGGCTAACACGCTTAGGATCACACACATCCCCAGACAGAAAGGTCTCTGCTTCATTTACTCCAATATCAATTCAGCTCCCAAAGGACCCCCAGCACTGCCTCCTTTTTGTCTTTCCAATTGTCATCTGTCAGGATCCTCTAATCTAACATCTCCCCTCATCCCCTGACTGGTGGCTTTGGATCCTCTGGAGAGAAAATATTCCACACCTCTTCTCAGCATTAACATTAACCCCAGACTCCCATGGGACAAAGATCCTACCTCGTTCCAAGAGAAGTAGCAGGAGAGCCCACATCTTTAAGTAATGACCTCTCCCCTGAGAAAAGGCACTTAAAGTCAAAGGAAACGGAAATCTTTTCCGATTTTGTAGTTGCTTCCTCACCTGCTCGGTTTCAGAATATGGAGAATTGGGTCTGCCCCCTAGTGGAAGTGTGTGGCTCTTCGTTTAGAATGCGTATTTCACAAGGCATCCCAGCATGCACCTGCTACAGATACCATGTAGCCATGTTCTCATCTATCATTATTGAACATCATAATGTTCTTTGGGTACCCAAGCAAGAAAGGGATGCAATTTTTTTTTTTTTTTTTTTTTTTTTTTTTTTTTTTTTTTTTTTGTGGTACCGGGGATTGAACTCAGGGGCATTTGACCACTGGGCCACATCCCCAGCCCTTTTTTTGTATTTTATTAGAGACAGGGTCTCACTGAGTTGCTAAGTGCCTCGCCATTGCTGAGGCTGGCTTTGAACTCGCGATCCTCCTGCCTCAGCCTCCCAAAGTGCTGGGATTACAGGCGTGCGCCACCGCGCCCGGCGGGATGCAATATTGATTTCAAAGAAGCAAAGATAAAAGTTGAGAATATGAAGGAAACTCAGTAGAATTTCAAACGTTCAGTCTTCAACATTGCTGTCTCAAATGGAATTCATTATTCTTTCTCTAACATACAGATGCCAATAAACTGGCTTTTTTTTTTTTTTTTAAGAAATAAACTCTACTCTCCCAATAAATGGCATTTACATACAGCTTGACCTTTAGGTTTGGGAATTCAATAAGCCTCTTTTCCCCTCACCTACTTCATTTATCAAATCACATATCAAATGCATTATATACATGTATTAATTCCCTTATTTCTCCCCTCATTTCTGTTATCACAGTCATAACTATTTTGTTTATCTCTGCTTAATCCCTGGGTATTTGTAATAAATTACTTGTACTCAAATGCAACTCAGTATGAGTTATGCAAATAAGTCCTATAAAATGTGAGCGTAATGCCATGATCCTTTGCGTTATCCAATCAGTTTCCCATATTATGTAACCACCTAAAATAGTTTATTTTTGCATAATAAAAGTATTAGTAGTTTTGAGCACTTACTCTGCTTTGAATGTATTATTTCAGTCTATTTACACGCTATGCTATTTAGACTACTATTGTCACTCTTTTTATGAATTAGGAAATCTTACAGGTAAGAACTAGAGATCTTAACCTATCCAAGTAAACACAATCTAAAAATTAGTAACAAAATTAAGACTCCAATCCACTCCTATTGATCCCATAGCCCAGGCATTAACTATGGAACATTTCCTTGTTTTTGCAGTCTTCTGTGCTTTATTGACTGGTGCATAACTAAGAATGACAGACCTAGTAATTTTTACACTGTTACCTTGAATATTGTCAAAGGTACATCTGGGATTCTGTTTCATCCCTCTGGGGATACTCTGCTTTTTTGTTTTAATAAACATTTAACTTGTTTGAATTCAGACTTCACATTCTGTTCCTCTAGAGTAGGCATAGCTGGAATTGCTGTTTATAGTTCTCTCAGCCTCAGCATGGCTGGCTGAACTATTATTCTCATGTGCATCATTCAGTCCTTACTTAACCAGATATTTGGACAGGGTTTGTGTGCAGAACACTGGCTTGCACTTTTGTGGCCTTCTTTCTTGGACATCCTCCCTGGCTCCACAGCTGTGTTCTTCATGCTTTTCTATTTGATTGGAACATGCTTCCAGAAAAAAAAAAAAAAAAAAAAAAAAAAAAAAAAAACTGTTAAAGCAGAAAACTTTCTTTTCACCCAAGAGTGGTCTACCCTGTAGCTTCTGCCTGCTTCTGCTAGCTTTGCTGTGCCTTCAACTAGGCTTTCAAAATTTGTGTCCAGAGTTTATAGTTGTTATTTGCTGGAAGGTGTGACTTCAGGAGTCACTAGGCCATTATCACAATTGCTTAATTCTTTTAAAAATTTGTTTTAATTAGTAATATATGACAGTACAATGCATTTATGCACTGTGATATATCATACATAGATGGGATATAATATCTCATTTTTCTAAGTGTACATGTTGCAGAACAATTGCTTCATTTTTTTTTAACGCTACTTAATGATCAGAAGATTCTAGTTTTCTGGTTCCTCTGCATATGTGAAGCTTCTGAAAAATATAGTTTCATTTTAATGGGATTGCCTTCTCCATTATGGATCTGGGTTTTTGATAAGCCATGCAAACTGATGGTAGAATCCATGGATGGTTTACTGAAACAGTATGGTCAGGTAGATCCACAGTATATGGACCATATTTGAAAATGTACTTCTAGAGTGCCCTGTTTCAGTCTGGACTGATTGCAAATTAGTTTTACTGTCCAGCTGTTCTGTTATTCAGAATTAGATTTCCTATTTCCTAAATTCCATGAGTTCTTCTAATTTTGTTTTTCTCTCACAGTTTGCTTTGGGCACACTGTTCAGTAAATTCCTAAATAAGGGTAAACTACAAGTAAAAGTCTTGGATTCTAACATAAATGAAATTGTCTTTTTCCTTGTATTTTATTGATATCTTGAGTTTGTAGAAAAATATATGTTGAAAATCATTTTCTATCAGAATTTTATAGACATTTCTTGCATTGTTGTTTTGTAGAATTCAGTATTGCTGAGAAATCTAATGTCATTTGGCTTTCTAATTTTCATATATCTTTCTATACATAGCTTTAATTTATAACTTTCTTTTTCCTGGGTAGTGTTAGGATCATTTAATTTCCAGTGTTTTGAAATTCCATAAAGCTATGCCTTAGTTTCAGTTGTAAATTAGTCAAAAACACTGTTGCCTTTTTGTCTGGAGGCTTATGTTTTCCATTTCTGGGGAGTAAGTTTTGTGTGATTATTTCTTTAACAATTTTGAAGCTGCTCTTCCCTTGTTGTGGAATTCCTCTTGGACAGCTGTTGGATCTCCTGTGTTGACCCCTTAAGCCACTGATGTTCCCTTTCATGTCTTCTGTCATCTCTTTTGTTCTACTTCTTTTGACTCTTATTTTAAACAATTTATTTTCTTTCTCAAAGTTTATATGTGTACTCCCTGAAATATTTCTTTTGTATCATTTTAAGAATGAAATATTTCTTTTACTTGAGGATGGAAATAAGTATTTACATGACTACTATTTGGAATTTCCCTTTCTTTCCTTTCCTAGGTCTGCTTGCCTCAGTTTCCTTTGTCTCCATTATTTCTTTTCTCTTCCTTTTGTCTCCCTCTCTATCTCTCGCTTTTTTGGGGGGGGGGTGAATATGGGGATTGAACTCAGGGGCACTTGACCACTGAACCACATCCCCAGCCCTATTTTGGTATTTATTTAGAGACAGAGTCTCCCTGAGTTGCTTAAGCCTTGCTTTTGCTGAAGCTGACTTTGAACTCATGATCTTCCCGCCTTAGCCTCCCGAGATGCTGGAATTACAAGCCTGTGCCACTGTGCCCAGCTGCTTTCTTTCTTAAGTGTTAGAAATACCACTGGGCGTGGTGACACAAGCCTGTAATTTCAGAGTCTCAGGAGGCTGTGGCAGGAAGATCATGGGTTCAAAGCCAGTCTCAGAAATTCAGTGATACACTGTCTCAAAATAAAAAATAAAAAGGGCTAGGAATATATCAGTGGTAGAGTGCCTGAGTTCAATACACACACACTGATGATCTTTGATTGTTTATTCATTTTAAAAGCGGGGCAGTAAATCCCCAGTGTCTGGTAATATGGTGCACTTGCGTACTAGATTTCACTTGGAGATACCAGGCTGGAAACCCAACCATTTTGTAAGGGATACTCAGATGCTGGTCTGGGTAAGTCTCTTTCCCAGGGAGGTGCAGTTTCTTCAAATAAGAATATTTCACTAGGCTTCTGTGGGGGCGCTGCCTAGTTGTGCTCTGCCAGGGGCAGTGGAATAGTGTTGGGAGACACCTCCTCATGGGTCTCTGGCATTTCTCCACATCCCCCATCAGCTTCTCTTCTGACTACCTTGTCAAGGATATTTGCACAGCAATCAACCCTGGAAGGTAAGACTGTGTCTCCCTTTGGGTCAGAGAAAAGATTGTTTTCTTGTCCAGAATAATAAGGATCAGTCTTCCTCTAGGGCAAAGGTTGACCAGGTTTGGCAGAAGACTCTTCTGAGGACTGAATTCTCTGAGCTTTTGGGTCATCAGTTGTGACTTGAACCCACCACATGTGCAACACCCCATAGCTCCTCCATATCACTATGGGGGTTAGGGTTAGGGTGAGGGTAAAGGTGTGTGGAGAGGCAGCTGGCCACAGGACAGGGCAGGACCTGGATCTGGGGCAGTGCTCTTTCTACCAGGGACTCAAGAGAGGTGATGACGACTGTGATGGGTGGTCCCAGGGGGCAGTGGAAACAGACACACAGTGCTTATAGTTGGCCTCCTCTCTTGTTATTGATCATCTTAGTCGGTGCTGAAGGCTGAAAATCACACTGGGTCCAGCCGTGCAGCCAAGGGATTTATTCACCAGCCTTTATGGCTGGTTATGGGTAGAAAAGGAATGGGGAGAGGGAAGTCAGGGAGAGGGAAGTATGCAAGCTCAGGAACGAAGGTGGGAGTCTGGTCATGCTGGCTGCGGTCTCTGGAGCTATCGGCTAGGGCAGCTGCCGTTAGGCTGGAGACGGCAGGGTAAGTGTGCAGTGGCTGCCTCTTCTCCGTCTCCATTGTGTCTCTTCTCATCACCTCTTCCTCTTGATGGCTCATGTTGCTCTCTTCGGTGTCTGGCTCACAAACTTATATAGGGCTTACTGGTGGGAGGGGGGTAAGAATGAACTTTAAGCCTATTGGATCCTACTAGTGGTGTGAGGGCAGGCTTCAAGCCTATTGGCTCCTGCCCAGGAATGATGAAACCTCCTGCCCAGAGAGCAGAGCAACAGTTTAGCCCTCTGCCTGTGGAACAGGGTGAACTTCTGACCCTTTACTGTGGAACAGGGCGAACTTTTGGTGACCTTTAAGCCTTATCCATCTAACAGGTGCAATGCTTGCTGTGGGAAACAGGGAATTTGTGGGTAAATGTCAGGTTCTCAGGCACACTGAAGGTCCACTGCATATCAATTTTGTATACCTGTGCTCTGTTGTTTACCGGTACACTGTGGTAATGTATTTCCTCTGTTCTGGATAATGACTTCAGACAGGAATCCTGTGATTCTAGCCTTATGTCAGGGAATCTTCCCTTCACTCCAGTGGGATTGCTCACAGTACCTGGCAGGTATTTCTTCCTTTTGACAGTTCTTCTTTGTTTGGAATTTTCTAAAATAAGCTTTTGTCTGATCTCTCCTGTAAACTCAATCCTGGGCATCGCAACGCATATTGATTTACTTTTTCCTCTTACTTCTTTTAACATAAAAATGTAACACTGAATCCAAATGTGTTTTTCTATGTCTATTTTGTCTCATTGATAGCTTTCTGAAGTTCTTATAACTTGGATTTCTAATACCCTTAACATTTCTTCTATATTCCAAAAGTAGGAAAGTCTCAATTAACATTTTCTGCCAGGGTAGTCTGGCCATTCTCTAAAACAAACACACATTTTCTCTGGGTGATTTGAGCATGGTTATAGCCTGACCAGTTCTTACCACTATTTGCATCAGAGTTTATCCCCTCCCCGAGTAGAGTTCTCCCAACAGAACAGGATTGTCAGAGAATCTAGAGAATTCTTTTTTTTTTTTTTATGTTAGAGTGTTTCTCTTTATTGAATGAACAGAATCCAAATTCTACAAACTTCCTCTTGAATCACTCTTGTAATTGATGACTCGTTTTCCCTTTTTTGTTGTTGTTGTTTTTGTTTGTTTGATATCCAGGAAGACTTTGGAATTACTTCAGTAGGCTTTTTAACATATTCTTTATTGTGTATTACAGTTGTGCATAATTGTGGAATTTTTTGTTACATAATTAGCACATGCACACAGTATAACAATATGATTTGGCCAATACCATTCCCCAGTATTTTCCAGCTCAGTCCACTCCTCCCTACCCTTGGTTCCTTTTTTCTCATCTGCTGATCTCCCTCTATTTTCATGTGACCCCACTGTCTCTTTCTATTCTCCTTTTTAGCTTCCACAGTTGAGAGAAAACCTAGGACCCTCAACTTTCTGAGTTTAGCTTATTTCACTTAACATAATGTTCCAAGTTCCATCCATTTTCAGAAAATGACACAATTTCATCTTTCTTTCTGGCTGAATAAAACTCTATTGGGTATGTACTCCACATTTTCTTATCCACTCATCCCTTGATGGACACATAGGCTGCTATAAGCATGGGTATGCATATATCATAATCCTGACATTAATTCTTCAGGATAAATATTGAAGAGTTGAATGGCTGGGACATATGGTGGTTCCATGACTAGATTTTTGAGGAAACTCCATGCTGATCTCCATAGTGGTTGTTCTAGTTTGTAATCTACAAACAATATAGAAGTGTTCCTTTACATCCATATCCTCTCCAGTATTTATTATTGTTTGTATTCTTGAATGCCATTCTAACTACACTACAACAAAATCTCAGTATAGTTTTGATTTGCATTTCCCTAATCGCTAATGATATTGAACATTGTTGTTATGTATTTGTTGGCCATCTGTATTTCTTCTTTTCAGAAGTATCCATTTAATTCATTATCCCATTTATTAATTGGATTATTTGTTTTTTTTTTTTTTTCTTTAGTTATATCTTCTGGATATTAATCCTTTGTGAGAAAAGTTACTGGTAAATATTTTCTCCCATTCTGTATGTTCTCTCTTCACATTCCTAATTGTTTCATTTGTTGCGTAGAAACTCTTTAATTTGGTTCCATCCCATTTATTAATTCTCGGCACCATTTCCTAAGCTTTAGGGTTCCCCTAAAACTCATGTGAGAGACAATGCAAGAAAGTTTAGAGGTTGATTGAGTTATGAAAGCCTTACCCCAATCAGTGAATTAATCTCCTAATAAGGATTA
>CM046675.1:2063012-2080855 GCA_025594165.1 Tamias sibiricus | reverse complement strand
TGTAGCTGATTTTGTAGTTCGGCGAACTCACCCTCCCCTGTGAGCATATCTATATTGCGATGAGGGAAACCTGCTGCAGCATTTCTCTTTGCTATTTCTGAACAAAGTTCCTGGAATTGAGTTTTCCAGATTAGGTATTGTCCCCCACTTAGTACCGCTCTGCATAGACTTTTCCAATCTGAGGGGGCTAAGGTTAGGGTGTTAAGTGACTCTATCATACTTAATGTGAACGGAGCTTGAGGCCCATAGGTCATTACCGCCTCTTTAAAATTCTTTATTGTTTTAAAGTCTAGGAACTCATGATATCTTTGTCCCTGTTCATTTTGAAATACTGGCAGTTCTAGGTGCTCCTGCGGTCTATGTTGTTCGAGAGCGTATAAGCGCTCTGAAAGGCCGCCAATTTCTACCTCAAGGGCACGTACACTCTGATCAATACTCTTTATTGTTTCTGTTAGGGATTCTATCCATGAAGGAGCAGAGGGCGCTAGTGGTTCCTCTATTTGACGGCCTTTTCTCTTTTTTAATTTCTTTTTGTTCTTTTTATTGGAGACTGTGCTCTCCGAATCGCTTTTTGATTCCTCTTCACTACTAGCTTCATAATTCCTAACCGGCTCAGTAGAGGAGACTGTACTTTCATGGCTTGACCACTGGGCAGCGAACGCCACAGGAAAATTCGGAGGCACATCCCCAGCCCTTTTTTGTATTTTATTAGAGACAGGGTTTCACTCGAGTTGCTAAGTGCCTCACCATTGCTGAGGCTGGCTTTGAACTCGCGATCCTCCTGCCTCAGTCTCCACAAGTGCTGGGATTACAGGTGTGCACCACAGTGCCCGGCCCACAGTGCACAAAACTTCTATTGACAACTTCTTCCTTCCAGCTTGGTGTCTCCACACCATGGAGGGAAAAAAAAAATACTCAAGTCACTGTATCCAGAAGCACCCATGACACAACGTCACAGCAGGGGAAAGCCAGAGAGGGCAAACACCAGTAGACTGAACCCACCTCTATTTAAAATGGGGTGCAGAGCAGGGGAGTTGAAGTGCAAAAACAAACCTTTGCTACAGCATAATCTTTAGCATCGAGAAACTGCCCAGCCACTTGGACGTCCAGTTACACATGTGGGTATGCAAGTTCTGGGCAAACACTAGGGTGGTGACCAGAGAGGCACCTGGCAGTGTGGATGGGGGTCTTGGAACAACACGGCCCCAGGGAAAAGGTCCCTGAAGGGAGGTTACGGGTCACAGGGCTGGCCAGCCCGAGGACAACCTCGCAGGGCTTCCCAGATGGCACGACAGGGTGTATGGGTTGTAAGGAACGGTTCTGCCCACTTTCAAAAGATCAAAACTACATATGGCTACCAAAACTCACACATATTTTAAAAGATCACGATGCTACAAGATACACATACTGTCCCGTAAGTGTGAAATCAGGCTGAGGTGCTCTGGGCTGTGGCCCAGTGGCAGGGTGTTTACCTACTAGGTTCGAGTATGGGTTCCACCCCCAGCACCAAAAAGTCCGTCACGCTGAGCTGCACTGGGTGGCGGATACTCAAAGTCTCCCCACACCCTCAGCCTTCCAGTGACTAGGAACACAGGTGTGCAGCATCCCTGCCGCACCCGTCGTCTCTGCACCATGACCTCCACTGGGGTGTGACTGCTCCTTGTTCATGCAATCCTCTACTCCAACACAGACACTGTGCCCAGAGACACTAGAAGATGCTGTGCCTCACTCGCCACAGGGACCCAGCGCACCAACCTGAGGGTGAAGGAGCACCTGTTGCTAGGAGTGCTTTTCTCTGAAAAGCTTTACTGTTGATTCAAACCATCAAACTATTGCTTGTTTCTTACAGAAAACATAGTATACTCATTTTTTTCAAAAACCTTACAGCCAACTTGTCCTCCTCTTCATTTTCACTGTGCCACTCAGACTCTGCATCTGTGGGCTCCACGTCACCAGAGATGAACTCTCTCCTCTGTGGGAACACAAAACCCCTTAGGACCTGAGGTGACTCGGAAACTGAAGAGTCAGAAGAATGTCTACATCGTCTCAAACACGGTTGCCACGCCCTAGGCCAACATGGCTGTCTCACCCACAGGGGGCGCTGCCCACCTTGTCAAACAGAGGCTGGTACAGGGCCGCATACTTCCTCTCCAGGTCGTGCACCTCCTCGTAGAACTTGGCCTCTATGTGTGCACACCTCACCTGGAGCTGCTTCAGCGTGTTGATCCTCCTCTTGACTGCTCTGGGTAAACTAGGAGAGGGAGCTGGAAAGGAAACGTCCCTGTGCCTGCCAAGCAAGGGTGTGCTTCCCAACCTCAGGATAACAAACTAGCTAGGCACGGAATTCACCCCCTTGCTATGAACAAGAGCTCCCAAAGCCATTAAGAGAAGAACACAAAGGCCAAGAGAAAAGAAGCGGCAGAGGGAGGAAGTGGAAAAGATAATTCACAAAAGAAAAACAAACTGTCAAATGGGAAGGTTTGACCTCATGAAATAACCCAAAACATGTACATTTGGAAGAACTTTTCCTTAACAAAACTGGTGGTGAAAACACAACACCAGGGGCTGGGGATATGGCTCAGTTGGTACAGTGCTTTCCTCATATGCACAAGGCCCTGGGTTCACTCCCCAGCACCACAAAAACAAAACATAACACCACAGCTAGGTTGGATGAGGCTGAGGGCACCAAAGCCCGCAGACTCATCTTTCTTAAGGGCTGATGGGAACCCTGGACATATTCTTTGGATCCAATGATTGCAACACTAAGAATTCATCCTAAGGAAATAACCATTCATGCTGAAAAATGCAGGTAATAACACTATTTATAAATGTTAAAACTGTAACAAATTGGGTGTGGTGGCACACACCTTTAATCCCAGCGAGCCCAGGAGAATTGCAAGTTTAAGGTCAGCCTTAGCAACTTAGCTGAGATCCTAAAAAATAAAAAGGGCCAGGTGTGGTGGCACACACCCTACAATCCCAGAGGGTTGGGAGGCATCCTGAATTCAAATGAATTCAAATGAATTCAAATGAATTCAATGAGGTAGGAGCCTCCTGAATTCAAAGCTAGATTTAGCAATGGCGAGGCACTAAGCAACTCAGTGAGACCCTCTCTCTAAATACAATACAAAACAGGGCTGGGGATGTGGCTCAGTGATTGAGTGCCTCTGAGTTCAATCCCCAGTACCCCCCCCCCCACCAAAAAATAAATAAAAAATAAAAAGGGCTGGAATGTGGCTCAGTGGTAGAGCCCCCGGGTTAAATCCCTGACACCAACAAAACAAGACAAAAAGGGTGAGGATGTAGCCTAGTGGTAGAGCACTTGCCCCAGCTGCAAAACAAACAAACAGAAAATTGGCAACAGACAAGCCGATCAGAACTCAGAATGGCCCAAGTCCTGCTGTCCAGAACCATCTGGTGCCATGTGCAGATCCTTGTGAACTCACCAACAGAGCAAGCTCTTCTTTCAATCAGATTAACTAAGGAAGAGTTTTTTGCCTTTTCTGTTTTGTTCTGTTTTGTTCTATTTTTTTAACGTTTGTATGGAGTAGTCCTATAAATTAAAAGAAACTTTTTTTTTTTTTACCCAGGACAATCATTTATTTAAAGTAAAGCCCTTAGTCACAATCAAGAGGAACAAAGAGGTTCCCAGGCCTCTCCACTGGTTCCTGGAACCTAGTCTTCAAGTGTTAAGCCAACACTGGTGGAAGCATATTCATATTCTCATGCAGTGAGCCAGTGTGGAACCAATTCTTCCCAGAAAACCTTGTCCCCAGGCCCACAACTACTGCCAGTGAATGAATGCCACCTGCTTGCTCAGTTTCCAAAGCCAGAAAACTGGAAGGCATTACCCACTCTCAGGTCCTCTCCAATTCAGTCTGTAAGAAATACCCTGCAGAGGCTGGGGTGTGGCTCAGTGGTAGAGCACTCTTCCTAGCACATGCACGGCCTGGGGTCTGATCCTCAGCACCACATAAAAATAAATTGTGGCCGGGCGCGGTGGGCAAGCCTGTAATCCCAGCACTTTGGGAGGCTGAGGCAGGAGGATCGCGAGTTCAAAGCCAGCCTCAGCAATGGCGAGGCACTTAGCAACTCAGTGAGACCCTGTCTCTAATAAAATTGGGGATGTGGCCCAGTGGTCAAGTGCCCCTGAGTTCAATCCCCGGTACCAAAAAAAAAAAAAAAAAAAAAAAAATTGTGTACAACTAAATAAATAAATAAAAAAAAAAAGAAAAAAAAAGAAATACCCTGCAAAACCTTAACCACTACCCATGAGGCTCTGGGTTCAATACCCCTATCAAAAACCAAACCAAACCAAACCAAGCCAAGCCTTACCCACCAAGTAATCCCCAGAGAACCCTCTAAATAGACAAAGCAGACCCCACTGTCCCCTCCATTACAGACCTCGGGGCATCAGTGAGCCCCAAGTGGGAACTGATGTATAGGATGGGACATCCTGTGAGGTCAAACCCCAGCTGATGGAGGCTCATCCCTTGCGGTAGACAGACAGGTAGGGCCTCTTGTCACTCTCCCTGTGCAGGACAACCAGCCACAGGCTGCCAGTGATGGGTGAAGTTCCGTACACTGCCACCTGCACCCAAGCACTCTCCTAGGCCAGGTTTGCACTCTTATCCCCATTCTGAGGCAGTGAAAAAGGTTTCTTCAACTTCATCCTGTGGCTGTAAGTGGCACACATCTTACCACCAGCGAACTTACGTTTCAATGTAGCTGGATGGAGTGTGAGAGATGTTGTCAAGTCGCTCCTGCAGAGCTGCCAGGACTTGTGGGTTCTGCATCACCTGATCTGTGAGCTTTTCTATTAAGAGCAAAAAGAGACGAGAAGTACTTAAAACACATCCACACAGAACAGCCGAGAGCAGAAATCACCTACACAGATCAACTTAGTTTTGTGAAGCTACTAATTTCTAAATATAGCAAGCGACTTCCTAAAAACACATTCTGAAAACTTCCTTGGCAGTGCTAGGGTGAAACCCAGGGCTTTGCTCATGCTAGGCAGCTGCTCTACTCCTCAGCGGCACCCAACCCTGTTTTCATTTTAAGATGGAGTCTTGGCAAGTTGCTCAGGCTGGCCCCAAATCTGTGATCCTCCTGCTTCAGCTTCTAGAATTGCTGGGATTACAGATGTGCCATGATGCCCAGCTAGTTAAACTTTACCTTAGAAGCACATCATGGGCTTCTAACAAAGAATACTAATTCTTTGTTAAGACCCAAGTGTGTGGGTATGGCCAGGGACGCCAAGGTATCTGATTCTTTTGCTGTAGCTAGCTGCCCCCTCACCACTAACCAACTCAGGCAGTCTACCTCTGGCTACCTAGCAGCCTCCCCAAGTCCCACAGTGGTGTCCAGAAGCCAAGGACAGGGATGTGACACAAGTAAAACAGGATCCATCCACTTGTCCTCTGCTACTCCTTAGTTGAGGAAAGCCGTCCCTCCACCGGGGGCATGGGCACTGTGCCAGCCCTCGTGCAGGCCCTTCTCCTCTCCTATATCCCTCACAGAACACTCCCCAACCACCCTGCTTCTCGACAATTCCCAATTGTCTGTATTCACAAGCCCATTTCTCCAAAATCAAATGACACCCACAGGCCCACAGGATGGAAATCTCCTTCACTCAGCTCAGACCATGGAGTGGGGTTAATTCCTGGCTCATGGCGACAGACTGCAGTGTTTGGTGAATAATTTCCCTCTTAACACAATAAAGAAATTCCTCCTGTACTCAAGGCCATACACACTTGGGAGCACTCACAGAATGTGAGAAGTCAAACACACCAACCAACCACTATTTATTTATTGTTTGTTTGTTTGTTTGTTTGTTGTTGTTACCCCTACCAAGGATCAAACCCAGGAGCACTTAACTACTGAGCCACATCCCAGCCCTCTGTTTTTTGAGACGGGGTCTCACTGAATTGCTTAGGACCTCTCTCTGTTTTTGAGGCTGACTTCAACTTGTAATCGTCCTGCCTCAGCCTCCCAAGCTGCTGGGGTTATAGGTGTGTCACCACTCGAATTTAATACAACCACTAACATGAAACATTGTGCACGTGTACCTAATGTGATTTTGCATGTAGAAAACCACACACACATGCACAATCTGTCAAGCACCACACATATAAAAACACACCTCCTCTAGATCTGTCCACTGAAAGGGACTAGAAACAATGACACTGAGTATCTACTTTCCAGTTTCTAGGTTCTTTCCCCACTAAAAGGAACTGGGCTCCGTGGATAAATGGTGATCCCTGGTCTAGGGGGCAAGGAAAGCTCAAGGTAAGTGGAACATCACACTGTCCTTCAAGGCCAGAGGTGCTTCAAAACTCAGGGGACTTCTAGAGGCCAGCCTGGAAGGGACCCCACTGGCCAGACAGGACACTCTGTACACCAAAGCTAAGGGCAGCAAACGACAGCACACCGAGCCACCTTAACAGCACCAGGGAGGGAGCTCTTCAGTCTGTGGTGTGCAGCAGGACTGGTAGAATGGGAAAAGCACCCTTTGACAGCCACCATTCACTCCAATCCAGCAAGACTATCAATGGGTGTGACAATCAGGAGGACGGCCACATCTAAGGTCCATGACGACTGAAACCTTGCAGGTACATCTTAACAACAGGGTCCCCAGCAGAAGCCAGACTGGCACCACATGGCTCCTGATGTGATGTACTGCACCATGTCACCTCTGGGTGGCTCTCGTCAACATGCTCACCCTGGACCTCATCAGGAGGACAAAACTGGATGGGCATTCTACAAGACAAGCGTGGGCCAGAGCATTCTGGGGTGCCAACCACAGGGAGGTGGTGCCAAAACAGAGACACAACCAAGCACCACGTGTGACTCCCCAGCAGGTCCTAGACATGGTGTGGGGCAAGAGCAACTGCTGGGAGATCAGGGAAATACACACGCCACAGCACCCTGGATGACGGCACTGGACGGGCGTGGAGTTTCTTGGTTGTGGTAACAGCACCATGTCTCTAAGAATGCGTTCCAGATCTTAGGAACTGCACTAAATTACTAGAAAAACGAGGACATCCACAACTTGTTTACAGACAGTGAATGGGTGGATCAGAACATGTAAGATTTCTTAATGGGGAAAGTTATCACACCTACGAAACGGATACAATAACACATGGAATTTGCTTCAAAATAAGCAGAGTAAGGAGAGGCACACATGTATCTAAAGACCACCCAAATGAAGGCAGGTAAACAGAGAGCGTGGCACTAGTCTGAACTTCCTATCATATAATCACTTCTAAAACCATGGTACAGATGTTCACCTTGTACTGATGTTCCTAAAATCTTCCAAAGACTGAAACCCCACACTGGTGTTAGTACAGTGAGTATTCCAGAGGAAAAGGATGCTCACCTGCAGGCGAGCCCTCCAACTGCATTTCAGGTGCAGCCAACTGACCTGTGCTACCTGCATTCTTAGCAGCTTCCCCGGAATCTGCAGGCACACCATCTGAAAAACTGAAACAGTGTGTTTAAAAAGTACTGCCATTAAGAAAGTTGCAAAAACAAACCACATGAATAGGCTTTCCTCTATTTTTTTTTTCCCAACACATTAGGCAGTGTTTGCAGCCACAGAACCAGGGAATACGCCATGCCAAGTGCCTGTCACTCCAGGGTGCTTGCCTGTCCTGAAGAAAACGCCCACCACCCACACAGTTCCAATCTGCAGCCCTTGCCACAGCTTCTTAGTCGTCCTTTCTATAACTTCTTCCCTCAAAAATCTGTTCCCAGCCCTCAAACCCAACCAACCCAACCAACCTCGTCCTGTCTGGCCGCTGCTCATGTCACCCAGCACAGCAGCCCTGCCCATGTGGGACATGGTGCTCTCAGTGCTCTGAAAGCCAGCAGACTCTCCCAAGCAACCTACGGAACCTTTCCCTTGACCACTGTCTGAAGCGGTTCTTCACCTGCTCAGACACATGGGAAGCAAATGGGCCATCAGCTACAGTGTGAGTGCCTTCACATTTGATTCTAGAACTGAATGGCATCCAGCCTGGCTCTTGCTCACTACCATGCTTTAAATTCTGATGAACGAAGTCCATTTGGGCTTACCTGTTATCTGCCATCTGAATGCTCTTATTCCTACAAATCAAAGACAGTCACAATTAAACTCACAAACAAAAACACCTGTTCAGCTGCGTTCTTCCACACTGTTTATGGGATGGAGCTGTGCTGCGAGGGGCAGAAGGGACTTTTCTGGAGTGAAGGTAACATTCCAGATCTGGTGATGTTACTTGGGTGCACACATTTGCCAAAACTCATTTAATGTGCACTTTGGGGCTGGGGATTTGGCTCGGTGGTAGAGCACTTGCCTAGCATGTGCAAGACCCTGAGTTCAATCTCCAGCACGTACACACACACACACACACACACACACACACAAAAGTGCATTTCAACTGGATGCAGTGGCACATGCCTCTAATCCCAGTGGTTCAGGAGGCTGTGGCTGAAGGATCTCAAATTCAAAGTCAGCCTCAACAACTTAGGCTATAAGCAACTCAGCAAGACCTTGTCTCAAAATAAAAAATAAATTCTAAAAAGAGCTAGAGTGCAGGAGCCCTGTTTGGGGATTGACTTGAATTGCGCTTGACTATGAGCCGAGGAGGTTTGGCCTTTGTCGCCACCCGTAGTCTCACGGGATTGTTGCGGGTTCTCGAGTGACTTGGCCGAAATTGCTGATCAGGTCAGCGCCATTTTAGTGGTGTGTGTGTTCGGCGTGAGTTAGTTGTTAGAACCAGAGAGAAAAGTTATCAGAATAAAAAGCTGTTTGTCTCCAGTTTGCTTCTGAAGTTCTTCCCGCGGCTCCGGTGCTCCGAGCGCTTCGGGCGGCTACAGGTGGCGGCCCGTACGGGGAACTTCGGAGCGGACAGGTAAGAACTGAAAGGTCTCTAAAGATGGGTTCGAATATAACTGAATCCCAAGTGATAGAGGCTATGCAAAGACTCCTTGATATACCTGACTCTGTTCTCAGTGAGGAGTATATAGACAAAAGTGAAAGTGATCAAAAAAGTGTAGATTCCACTGGGCCAACTGAGACCAGTAAAGAGAGTATTAGAAGAGACCCAAAAATGACAAAAATCCAAGCTATTAAAGCAATTCGGGAGTTATTGGCAAAAGCTGAAGGATACTTGCTCTCACTGGAACCTGGGCCTCAGAATATTGCTGTCAGTGAAATTAGCAGTGGTGAGGAATCTAGTAAAAGTGATCCTGAGAAAATGAGGAAAAAGAAATTAAAAAAGACCGAGAAAAAGGTCCGTCAGGCAGAGGAGTCACTTGTGGAAGTGACTACTCCCCCATGGGTGGAATCCATTACAGAAAATATGAAGGGTATTACTAGGCATTTGCATACCCTAGAAACAGAAATAAAAAGTCTTTCTGATCGCTTATGCACTCTCGAGGACAACTCACAGATACATTGGGAACCGCCAGCATTTGAAAAGAAAAATGGACAGAGTGTCCATCAGTCAGTAGATTTCAAAACAATAAAAAATCTCAAAGAGGCAGTAATGACTTATGGGCCCCAAGCTCCTTTCACGTTGAGTATGCTGGAGTCCCTTAACACCTTTAGCTTAACCCCCTCAGACTGGAAAAGTCTATGTAAAGCAACATTAAGCGGGGGGCAATTCCTGGTTTGGCGATCGCAATTCCAAGAACTTTGTATAGAAACGGCTAAAAGAAACGCGGCTGCAGGGTTTGAAAACTATAATATAGACATGCTCACAGGAGAAGGGCAATTCGCAGACTTACAGGCTCAAACAGATTATGACTCAGATATATATGCTCAGATAAATGCAGCTGCTTTAGAGGCATGGAAAACTGTACAAGGACCTGGGGATCTACAAGGTAGCTTGTCAAAAGTGATTCAAGGACCTAATGAGCCGTATGCCGACTTTGCTGATCGACTTTTGAGAACTGCAGGTAGTGTGTTTGCAGATGTTGACCAAGCTATGCCTTTAGTTGTTCAATTAGCTTATGAAAATGCAAATAAATGGTGCCAAGCAGCCATCAGGCCATGGAGAACTAAAAAGGATCTTTCCGTATATATACAACTATGTAAAGATATAAATGGCGCCTTTGTCACAGGAAATGTGATTGCAGCCTCAATGAGAGGTGCTTCCTCTCGAAATTTCACAAAGGCTAAACGTAGATATTATAATCAATCAGGATATTCCAGGCAAAATTATCATAATCAATCAGGCAATTCTAGGCAAAATCCCAAAAGAGAAATAAGATCAAGCTCATACCGTGCCCCAGGCCGCTGCCCCAGGTGTAAAAAGGGAAATCATTGGGCCAATAAATGCTATTCAAAATTTGACATCCATGGAAATCCTTTGTTCAGGAATTCAAAAAACGGGGCACGGGGCCCAGTACCCCGGGGCCCACAAATGTACGGGGCATTGCAGAAGGAGTATCCTCAAGCATCCACTCAGATGCTTCCCCGACACAATCCCTACTACCCATCCACTCCCTCGCCAGAGGAACAAGAGGAAATGCAGGATTAGACCTCTGTTCCACCGCCCGAATAGTGTTAACACCTGAAATGGGGGTTCAACTGATTCCCACAGGAGTCAGGGGACCTCTTCCCTCAGGGACTGTAGGACTTATTATCGGGCGTAGTCCTAAAAGCTTATTAGGTTTGCAAGTGACCCCAGGTGTAATAAACTCAGACTACAAAGGGGAAATAAAAATAATGCTTAGCTCACCCCAAAGTGTAAGTTCTGTTAATCAAGGAGATAGAATTGCTCAGTTGCTTCTCCTTCCCAATTTACATAATTCATTTAAAATGGGTATGCCTCAAGAAGGGAACAATAGAGGATTTTGTTCCACTGACTCAAGTCCCATGGCTTGCTGGGTTCGAGACTGTTCAAGGAGGCCTATGTGTAAAATAAAAATCCAAGGAATAGAAATGGAGGGATTAATAGATACTGGAGCTGACTCTTCCATTATTAATTTACGCCAATGGCCCAAGCACTGGCCTCTGCAAAAAGCTTCAACCAGTTTAAGAGGCTTGGGATATAATAACCTCCCAGATAAAAGTGCAGTAATTTTAAAATGGGAGGATGATGAAGGCCATAAAGGAACATTTCAGCCTTATGTTTTACCTAATCTACCGGTTACTTTATGGGGAAGAGATATTTTGCAACAAATGGGAGTACACCTTGCAACCAAGCCTGCAGATGTTAAATGTGAAAACCTACAGGGTAATCTTAACCATAAAAGAACTCATTATCAAAAAGTACAGAGTAATCTTAACCCTAAAAGTAATCATTGTCATAAAGGAAAAAGATATTTTTTTTCGGGGCCACTGAGAAAATAATTTTGAAAATACCATGGCTTTCTGATAAGCCAGTGTGGGTCCCTCAGTGGCCCCTATCTAAAGAGAAATTACAAGCGGCCCACCAATTAGTTCAGGAACAATTAGAAGCAGGTCATATAGAACCTTCCACCTCTCCCTGGAATTCCCCCATATTTGTGATCAAGAAAAAGTCAGGAAAGTGGCGATTGTTACATGATCTTAGACAAATCAATAAAACCATGCAAGTTATGGGGCCTACTCAACCTGGACTTCCTAGTCCCGTAGCTATTCCAAAAAATTTCCATCTTATTACTCTTGATATAAAGGATTGCTTCTTTTCTATTCCCCTACATCCTCTGGATGCCCCCAGGTTTGCTTTTTCCGTTCCTTCTATGAACAATAATGGCCCTGATCAGAGATATCAATGGAAGGTTTTACCACAGGGAATGGCTAATAGCCCCACCATATGCCAAATATATGTGGACAAGGCTATCCAACCCATTAAAAATAAATATCCAAACCTCATGTGTCTACATTACATGGATGATATTTTATTGGCCCACCCTAATCAAAAAATCTTATTTAATATATTCAGTGATGTGGTAGAAAATTTAAAAAAATATGGATTATATATAGCAGAAGAAAAAGTTCAAACCAGATCTCCCATATTATATTTAGGATTTAAAATCATGGATACTTTTGTTAGACCCCAAAAAATTCTAATAAATAAAGAACATTTGACCACCCTCAATGATTTCCAAAAACTACTGGGAGACATTAATTGGCTTCGCCCTACACTAAATCTCACTACTGGCCAACTAAAACCTTTATTTGACATCCTTCGTGGAGATCCTGATCCATCTTCACCACGAACATTGACTCCTGATGCTAGGAAAGCTTTAAAGTTAGTAGAAAAAGCCATCGAAGGAGCTCATTGTGATAGATTTGATTTAACTCAACCGCTGATGTTGATTATTATTTCTTCACAATATACACCCACAGGAGTATTTTGGCAACAAGGGCCTTTATTATGGATACATTTGCCCGTCTCTCCTAAAAGTATAATTGAATCTTATACCTCCATGGTGGCTAAACTTATTCTTCAAGGACTTAAGACTTCTACTAAAATATTTGGCATTCACCCTGCTACTATTATTACTCCCTATTCATCATCACAGATTGAATACTTATGCTTCAATGATAATGATTGGGCTATAGCTAAATGCTCTACTTCTGCAAATTTTGATAATCATCTTCCTAAGTCCCCTATATTATCTTTTTGTATTAATCATCCTATTATATTTCCACAGGTAATAAAAAATCAACCTATTCCTAAGGCATTTAATGTATTTACAGATGGGTCCTCAAATGGTACTGCTACAGTAGTCACTAAAAAAGAAAATATGACTTACATAACTGCACACAAATCAGCTCAACTAGTGGAACTGGAAGCTGTGGTAAGAGCTCTGGAAAATTTTAGGGACCAGCCCGTAAACATTTTTTCAGATAGCCACTATATTGTACAAGCCGTCCCAAAATTAGAGTTAGCAGGACCAATAGCACCTCATACTCCAGCCTTTAAATTGTTTTATCAAATACAAAAACTTTTGTGGGCAAGAAAAGAACCTCTATTCGTAGGCCATATTAGAGCACATACTAATTTGCCTGGTCCCCTCCATGAAGGTAATCAAAAGGCTGATGAACTTACAAAAACAGTATTTATACTTTCAGCGCTACAACAAGCTACTTTATTTCATTCCCAGTTTCATGTCAACAGCACCACCTTGCAACATAGGTTTAAAATCACAAAGGAGCAAGCCAGAACAATTGTAAAAGATTGTAAATCTTGTATGACACATTTGCCCAATCCTCATTTCGGAGTTAACCCTAGAGGATTAATGCCCAATCATTTGTGGCAGATGGATGTTACTCATGAGCCAAGTTTTGGAAAATTGCGATTTATTCATGTGACTATAGATACATGCTCAGGCATGATTTTTGCTTCCTTACATCCTGGAGAAAAAGTTAAAGATGTTACATCTCATTGTTTGCAAGCTTTTGCTGCATTGGGCATCCCCAAAATGCTTAAAACAGATAATGGCCCCGCATATACGTCCTCATCTTTCAAACAGTTTTGCGCAAAATTCAATATATCCCATAAAACAGGCATCCCATACAATCCTCAGGGTCAGGGCATTATTGAAAGAGCAAACCGAACACTGAAAATTATGTTATTAAAACAAAAAGAAGGAAATTGGAAAAGTCCTAAGGACAGATTGGCAGTTGCCCTGTTTACCTTAAATTTTTTAACTTTAGACTCTAATGGTTATTCTGCTGGAGACAGACATTGGAATCCACACCAACAACATAAACCTTTGGTTTACTGGAAGGATGTTCTTTCAGGTACATGGAAGGGTCCAGATCCAGTATTAATTTGGGGAAGAGGATCTGTTTGTGTTTTTCCAAAAGACGAATCCTCTCCAATATGGATACCATCTAGATTAATAAAACAGGTACCACATCAAAAATGATCAAGATGAAGTTATTGAAGAATCAAGATTAATAAAAAAGGTACAAAATCAAGAGGACCAAGATGAAGGTATAGAATGATTCCCTCAAAAGAGTCCTTCAAAATATTTCACAACTTAAGTGTCATTCCTCCCGGCCGGGACAAGGAAATCTCTCTTTAGTGTGTACACAATTGTATTTTTTTTTTTTCTTTTTTTTTATACATGTCTTTATGTCTGTACATTTGTCTACATTTCATGTTAATGTGACGTCACAAATATATGTTTGTATGTTTGTTTGTCTGTCCAGTGTGACGTCACATAGAACAAAGCGCTTATGAAAAAGAAAATATATATATATATATGGATCCAAATAACTTTAATTCATTTTAGGTTAAGAGTATTCAATTTAGGTAAATAATTTTATAAATGAAGGTACTTTCAATTTTGATTTATAGGTGTCCCTGGGACTTCTCTTTAGCAAACAATATGACTAGTGCTATATAACCTGATATTTTGTTGTTTTGACTTAAGATTGTTTATTTGTTATTAACTTCATTTGTTTAATAGCTCATTAATTTCAATTATCTCAACAGGTAAAAGATTGCTCTGTATACAGAGACTCAAGGGTTCCAGCTAACAAATTATTTCTCTAAAGTGCCTTTACCTTTTCTTTAATCTATCTTTAATGCAGTAATTACCCTCAGTCTTTCTTTGTTTTGTTCTAAATATGACATTTTTCCAACTTATGTTTGTAGAAGCTCAACCAGCGATGTATGTGAACAAAAATCAACTTTAATTTTCTAATCTAATTATTCTATTTTGTAGTTTGACAACTCGCCTCTTGACTCAGTGCTGCAATAGCACTGCCTTTCCTTTAATAATTGATGCTTGAGTTTCTAGGTAGCGGGCCCTGAAGATTTGCCGGTGGCATTGTCTAAACATAAAAAAGACGTCTGCTGCTACAGCTGCAGGGATCGCGGCCGCCGCAAGCATCCCTGCTGCTCAAACATCAAACAACCTCACCAACAGTGTGGCCTCTGCTCTACATGCATGGGGCCTCCTACATCAACATGTTATAACAAATGGACATTTTGATCTTTCATTGTTTGGGACTTTACGGGACAATGCCTTGCGGGTATTTGTCTAGAGAATTCAGTGTGTTACTTGATGGAACTTAGGGCAGCTGATTTGTTTAAACAATTTGATATGCTATGCAATTTGGCTCATCACCAAAAGGCTTGTCGCCTTAAAGCCGCAACATCTCCTCACAATTGGACGGCTGTTAGTCATCATATATAGTCGATCCTAAAGGGCTCCATTGGATGGCTGGTTAGCCAATGACGGGTAAGATCCCCAGAGGGGGACAACCTAAGACAGGCACAGTCGCACGGGACAGTCTCATGTGGCCGACATATCAACCTAAGACAGGAGTCAAGGGCACAGCCTTGATTATCCGATGACGGGTAAGAATGTTGGTTGCACATAGACGTCCTAGAGCATTACCTCTTTTAAAACAAAAAGGGGGAAATGCAGGAGCCCTGTTTGGGGATTGACTTGAATTGCGCTTGACTATGAGCCGAGGAGGTTTGGCCTTTGTCGCCACCCGTAGTCTCACGGGATTGTTGCGGGTTCTCGAGTGACTTGGCCGAAATTGCTGATCAGGTCAGCGCCATTTTAGTGGTGTGTGTTTCGGCGTGAGTTAGTTGTTAGAACCAGAGAGAAAAGTTATCAGAATAAAAAGCTGTTTGTCTCCAGTTTGCTTCTGAAGTTCTTCCCGCGGCTCCGGTGCTCCGAGCGCTTCGGGCGGCTACACTAGAGATGTGGCTCAGTAGTTAAGTACCCCTGGTTCAATCCCTCAGTACCAGAAAATAAAAGTGTGCATTTCGTTATATGTAAATTTTACTCATAAAATGTCTCTTACTGGCACTGAAAAGACCAAGCGTCACAATAAGAACAATTAATCCTAATTTAACAACAGGAAAACATAGTAATGCTAGCCCAGTTATTTCGGACCAATTCAAAGCATCCGCTGGTGTTTACACTAGCTCTCAAATTAATGCAGTGTTTTTTTTTTTTTTTTTTTTCTGATTTTATCTGCTAGTTCTGCATCTTTGACTTCTACACCGAAGATGCACTGCTAGGTGACATTATGTGCTGCCTAGCCTGCTCGAGGCCCTGGTTTCCAATCCCAACACCACAAGCAAAACAAGAACAAAAAGTACACTCAGAATGATCTCACATTTATAAGATGTTAAAATGATTATCTCTAGGTGGAAGAATTGGGCAACTTCCTACCCATGAATATCAAAGATGGGTTGGTTATAAGGTGCTTTCTTTTCTTATTAAAAAAAGAAGAACTTGATATTAAAAAGCTGCAAAGCCCAATTTTCACAAAGTTCAAGCCTATATATAAATGCATTGCCTGAAAGGGCCCTGAATGCGTAATGAACCTGAACAAAGCTCCCCAAGCATGATGAGGGGACCCTGAGTGCCTGAGCTGCTCCAGCTGAACCCTGGCCCGTCTCCTTCCCAGGAATGCATGCAAAGCCAGACCACTCACCCACAAGCTTTGGGAAAGGGAGCAGCAAGAAACTTCTGTACTGCCGGGCACAGTGGCGCACCCCTGTAATCCCAGCACTTGGGAGGCTGAGGCAGGAGGATTGTGAGTTCAAAGCCAGCCTCAGCAATGGCGAGGCACTTAGCAACTCAGTGAGACCATGTCTCTAAATAAAAATACAAAAAAGGGCTGGGGATTTGACCCAGTGGTTAAGTGCCCCTGAGTTCAATCCCCAGTACCAAAAACAAGAAACTTCTGTACTCATTAAAACAGCTCCAATTAGAATACATGACCTACAATTGTTTTGCATCTAAATCAACTGCACTTTTAAGTTAGGTTTTTACTGTTTGAAAAAAAGGTGTAAAAATACTATAGGAGTATTATGTTGTTTTAAAAAATATTTACCTTAATAAGGAAAAAAATGCAACAAACCCTAGGTTCACTGGTCACACCCACACCATCACCACAGCAGTAGCCAAGTCTAGCCCCACCTAAATGTGACTTGAACACCCATTAATGGGCCCCATGGCCTTCTGTAGAGTTCAAGTTCATTCCACATGGGATCCCAGTTCCTACCCTCTAGCCGTGCCAACCTCACCATTCTATTCTCAGTGCATGCTCCTCTGCTGGATCTGTTGCAATTGCAAGATCCCCAAGGTGACACTGCACTTTTTCTCACATTACATTGCAAGGAGTGAGACAGACATTCATAATTGTGTTTGATGCAAACTTCCTAGTGAACACACCATTTTCCAGTTCTTACATATTCATATGAGGTTTTTCTATGAAATTTTATACACACACACACACACACACTGCTGTACTGGGGATGGAACCTAGGCCTCACACATGCTAGGCAAGCGCTCTACCACTGAGCACAACCCCAGCCCCATGACATACTTTTGGTAACGGTCCCTATGAGCATCTTTGTGTAATAGGCCTTTCACCACAGTTATTCTTGATTTATATGGCAATAACAGGATGGCTGTGGTAGTAGTTCTGGGTCAGAGTACAAAGGGATCCCGACGCTGCCAAGCTGGCTACACGCTGACACCACTTCCACTCTGGCTGCAGTGCCCAACATGCACCTGACAGCCCTACCCCAGTCAGGGCTGGGGTTCCTGCTGGTCTGCCAAGAACTTCCCAAGAAGTCCACTGTGTCTAGAACGGAGGTGAGAAAACATTCCATTTTTACCCTGCTCATCAGGTAGTACCAGGACATGTGCCCAAGAGGTACAAAGAACACATAGTCACCCCAGCACAGACACAGGCCAGGGGCTCACCTTCCACAGAAAGGCCACTGCCCAGCCTGGCAGACTCCACCAACTTGCATCTATGTGAAGGAAGGCACCCTTAGCACTGTACTTGGTGACATGATGAAAAGGCAGTTAAGTAAAACCTGACACACTACTCTCTACAGCAACCAAGTGCCACAAGGACCGAAAAACATACCAAT
>CM046675.1:2030540-2062912 GCA_025594165.1 Tamias sibiricus | reverse complement strand
TTGTCGGGGGGGTTGTGGAGGGCCTGAACCGCGTTCACCCACACCTGGGTCACCTCCTACGAGGGCCCCTTGTCCAGGGCCAGCACCCAGGAGGCAGGCAGATGGGACTCACCGTCCGACTCCGAGGCAGCCCTGAAGATCAGGTAGCTGCTGGGGAGGGGCTGCGTGATGGAGCCCACACTCTCACCCTTGGGGCCCTGGAGGGTCCTGCAGGGTCAGGCAGCTGGCCAGGAAGACCTGGCGGGCAGCAAGAGAGATGGATGGACGGGGATTCTGGCCCTCGGCTCTGAGCTTCCTGAGTTAGGGTGGCCAGAATCCTGCCAAACCAGGGTGCCCAGTTGAATCTGAATCTCAGAGAAGTAGTGAAGAGCTTTGAGGAGCTCTGGGGGTAAGTACAGCCCATGGAACATCTGGTATATACTTATGAAGACGGTTTCCAACTTACATTCCTTCAATGTACACTATTTTGGCCTTAGGATAGCGGGCAAGCATGCTCATATACCACTGTGCCCACGCTCAGTACAGCGTTCAACCCACGGGACACTCGGCAGGCCAGTGCTGGGGGTCTTGCCCCACCGTAGGCCACTGCGTGTTCTGAGCTCTGGCAGGTGAGCTGAGCCATGGTGACAGGCTCCAGGTGTGTTAAGTGCGTGTAAACGAGCGGCGTTTTCAACTTACGATGGGTTATCTGGGTGTGACCTCATCACAAGTTGAGGAGTTGTCACTAAATACTGGTTCCTCTGAAATTCAAATACTTCTGGGCCTTCCGGGTGTTCCCTAGGCAGCCGGCCCTGCTGGTCCTGGGCTGGGCAGCCCCGTTACGAGGCTGAGGTCTGGGCTGGAGGGGCCTGTGATCCTCACCCTGCTCTGTCACCACTCCCCGAGCCCACCAAGGGTTCTGCGGGGAGGGCCACACCCATCGCTGGTCCCTGGCCCTGCACGAGGCTCAGAGAAGTTACAGGATCTCTGGAGGACCCCTGTAGCTGGCGGTGGTGTCCCACTGTGGCCCCAGGAGGAGGCTCCTGACCCAAGGGGCCACTGTCCCCTGCCCAGGGCGTCCCCGCCCCCAGCAGTACCTTCACGGCCCAGACGGACTGGTCCAGTGGGTGGAAGAGCTTGAAGCAGAAGCCGTCCTTCCTGGAGGGGTGCTCGATGAGCTCACAGCAGTGCCGCAGCATGGTGCCCACCCACTGGCCCACCTTGGGCGTCTTGTAGATGAGCAGCACGCCCGGCTTCAGCACGCACCACAGCCTGGTCCAGCCCTTCAGGGTCCCACAGATCTGCAATGAGGGGCAGTGTGGTCACCGCTGCCCACGAGGGCTGCCCCCTGGGGTCTGGAGGGCTGGATGGGGGCAGTCTGGGGTGGGGGCTCCAGTGGGCCCCTTTCCTCCCTCACTGCCTCCTTCCTTGGCCCCCACTCCTGGGGGTGCCCGCCATGTGTCCTGGAGGGCTGGTGCAGCCCAGTTGAAGCTGGGCCATGAAGCTTCCAGAGCCCTGGGAACCCAGAGCAGAGCTCAGGACAGCCCCGGGGCGTGGCAGGGTTCCCCTCCAGTTTCTCGAAGGAGAATTTAAATGATGGCAGAAAAAGAAAAAAAATCTAGAGAGACCAGGGGCAGATTCGCTGGTGAGGTTCATGGAGGTCAAGTTCAAAGACAAGGAGGAGGTCCCAGGGTCCTGGGAGGAACTAGCAGAGTGGCGACTTGGAATTCTGAGCTTTGTAACTCAGTTGTCATTTCTTTTGTCATTCTAACTCGGTCTTCACATCACACCTTGTGGACAGCAGTGGTTTGAGTCTGCCTTGCACTGGGGATGGCCTGTGCACAGGTATAGGTCAAGATGGCCCAGTTGCTATGGTGACGCCAGCCTGAGGAAACTCTGCAAAGGCCCAGAGTTATCAGTTGAGGCCTCGAGTTCAGACACCAACCCCAGGAATAGAGGATTCTGAGCATAACAATGTGACCCTAATGTCTCACCAGTCCTGCGTCCTCCAGTCCGCCTGCTTTGCTGAAACTTTCCCACAAATGACCTTTTGGTGACGAGACCTACATGATGAACGAGCTGAGCTAGCTCTGGGTCACTCACATGCCATCAGAGCTTGGCTGCCACCCGGCCCCAGCCTTTTCTCTCTATGTGTGTCTGTTTGTCTTTTCTTCATCCCCCATGGCCCCTCTGGTTTCTGAATCAAAGGCCACGCTGGTCCTGGCAGTGCCCAGCTTCCATTCTGCCTGGGGGGTGGGCGGAGGCATCAGCTCACCTGTCTCCCTTGTTTCCCAGAGGCTGGGCGGGGCCGTCTGACCCTCACTGTATGGAGGGGGAAGGGAGGCTCAGGGCTGAGTGCCTGGGGCAGGTCTGAGCAGAGCCTCCTGACCCTGGGCACTCCCTGGGGGTCCAGGGTGATGGTCCCTCCCTCCCCAGGACTCTGAGGCCTCGGCCAGCACACCAGGGGCCCCTGTGTCAGGTGCCATCGTGGGAGCGCAGATGGAGCCTGCTGGCGTGGGCGCCTGGCCCAGGGACAGGTGTCCTCACAGGAAGAGGACACAGACACAGAGGGCTGCCCATGTGAACCCGGGGGAGGGAGCAGGCTGATGTGGTCACAAGTCAAGGACACCTGGAGCTAGAAGGTGCAGGAAGGACCCTCACCTAGGACCTGGGGGCCTGGGGGGCACCTTGTTTGGGAACTTTTTCTTTCAGAACTATGAGGAAATAGGTTTCTATTGCTTTAAACTGTATACGGCAGCCCCAGGACACTCACGCATGCTGACGTCTCCTGAGTGGCCACAGCCCCCCACCCCACCAGGAGCTCCCACAGCCCGCCACCCACCTTCAGGCTGTCAGCCATGATGACCACGCTGGGGTCGGTCAGGCACTGAACAGCTGCTCCGTGGCGCGCTTCTTCTCCTTTCAGTAGCTCTCCTTCTGCGCCTGAGCCGGGAGCACGGGTGGGTGGTCACGGGGAGGGGGCGGGTCCCCAGCTGCCCAGTTCCTCCCACTGTCCAGTCTGGGGCCAGGAGAAGGCCAGGCCAGGAGAGCAGGCGGGGCACGGGGTGGTGGGGTGCAGTGTGCCCCTCCCTCTGGCAGACTGGGGCCTCTCCCAGCCTGGGACGCCCCCCCCTGAAGTGTCCAACCAGGCCCCACCCTCCCAGGGCCCGGCCCACCTTGAGGGTCTCCTTCCTGGAGGCCCTAGCTGTCGGGGACACACCCTCCTGGTCAGACCCATTGCACAGCCTGTTCTCTGCCTGCGAGAGACACTTGAGAGTGGGGGGCACGGGGTGAAGCTGTGGAGGGTGGGGTGGGCAGGGACGGGCTTGAGGTGTAGGACACAGGTCGGAGAGAAGTGCTCCTTGCCCTCGCTGCCCAGCGCCCTCCGTGTGGCCCACCAGCACTTCTGGGGCTCCGTGGAGACAGAACACGCAGACCCTGGTGAGACCTTCCCGGGCACCTGCAGGGAACTCACGACAAGGAGGAGACGGGATACACCACCCTGGGCACACGCAGGGACATGGGGGACAGTCAGAGGCTGAAGAAACGCCCAGGGCCATCAGGGACCAGGCCTGGATTTTGATGGGTCTGACCGACCCCTGAGGGGCAGGCTTCAGGAAGGGGGCAGGCAGGAGGCCCCTGAGCCCAGGTGGCCAGGTGCCAGAGGGTGGGTTTGCAGAAGGGAGTGTGAGCTGGGGACAAGCTCTCGGGCTGCATCTGTCCACAGGAAGGGCAGCCCCCTTGTCCTGCCCCCGTGGTGCCCAGGACGTCTGTTCCTCGGCCTCTGCCATGGACCCTTCCTCTGGGCAGGGTTGACGCTTGCAGGGGAGGCCGTGCCCTGGGGATGCCCCCATTCTCCAGAAGCTGCTGTGTGGAGGGTCAACACCCAGGTCCTGCCCATGGCCACAGGCAGGGTCCCAGCCCAGGTCACAGCTGACTTGCTGGCTGAGCGCAGCAACCCAGGACCTTGGGGCTGGAAGGGGACATAGTTCTTCTGCAGAGAGGGAAGCTGAGGTCAGGTAGGGCAATTGAACACAGGCTTGGGAAGGGCTGGTTCCTACCTGTCACCTGTCACTGTGCACCTGCAAGCCAACAACAGGCTCCACAATTGCAAGAGGTTGAGAAAAAAACAAATGAATACTCTTTTTGTGGGACATGAAAGTTCCATGGAATTCAAACTTCGTGTCCATGGTTTTCTTGGCCCACAGCCTGGCCACGCATCTCCCTGCCGTGGCTGCCTGGGGACGGCAGGGCTGCCTGGAGTCAGCCCTCTCGGGACAGCAGTGTGGAGTGCCTGCCTTGGGGCCACAGCAGGGAAGCCCAAGATTCCCGCTGTCTGTTCTTTCCAGGAGAAGCCGCTGCCCTGCTCTGTGCTCCGCTGGTGCCTGGGGGTCCAGCGAGCACCCCCTGGAGCTTCCAGGGCAAGGAAACTCTCCGCTCTGTGTGAAGACAGGCTCCACTCAGGGGGGAAGGCGGGGCCCTCACCCTGGCCTGCTCAGAACGCAGGGAGATGGTGCAGGTGACAGGGTACAGAGCTAAGACATCCACTCAGACATGCCAGGCCCCATTTTGATGCTGTCTGTGCTATTGACTCCCTGGTCTGTGATGGGTGTGTCCAAATATCCCCAGCAGATGCTGAAACTGGATAGTACCAAAGACTGTATGTGTTGTGCTTTCCTATACATCTGTACACATGATAATAATGTTTAACTTAGGAGTTAGGCACAGTTAGAGATGAAGACCAGCAAAAAGAGTAGAGAGCATAGCCTCTGACTCAGTTGAGGCCATTTAAGAATTAAGCTGAAGCAGAGTAGCCAGCGAAAAGCCGAAAGCAAGCCGGCCAAAAGCCATAAAAAATATAGAGAAAAAGCCTTGAGCTTTAGTAAAAAGAAAAAAGCCATGAGCTTAAAAGAAAATAGAGAATTAAATAGCATGGTAAAAACCATGCAGAAAAAAAAGCCATTGAGCTTTGGCAAGAAAGCCATAAAGAAAAATAAAGAAAGAGGAGAAAAAAAAAAAAAAAAAAAAGTCAAAGCCGCTTATGCAATTGTGCTTAACTAGGTGCGTTAGCTGCTCCTCAGCATTAGGCTTCCTTAAAGCCCACAGCACCTTCTCAAAAAGGGCTCAAAATATCCACCCTTTCAAAAATAAAGGTGAAAAAAGCTAGGTAGGGACAAGAAAATAAAAGAAAATAGAGAAAATAAAATAGAGAAAATAGAACAAAAGCACCTTTTTAAACTAAACAATAGCTAAAACTAAAGTAGAACACTTGTTACAACATACTGTAATGAAAGTTACATGAATGTGGCCTCTGTGTGTCTGATAACAGCTACTAAGTGACTAACAGGCAGGTAGTATATACAGCATGGATACACTGGCCAAAGTATGATTTGCATGTGAGGCAGAATGGAGCAGGATGGTAGGAGATGTTGTCACTGTACTCAGAAGAGTGCACAAGTTAAAACAAATGAATTGTTTACTTCTGGAATTTTCCATTTAATATTTTTAAATTATAGTTGACCATGGGTAACTGAAAACACGGAAAGCAAAACTGCAGGGAGGGGACTTCTGCACTCACTCACCTAATCTCCACCGACCCATGAGGCAGGACCCATTTCATCCTACTTGGTGGACAGGAAGGCAAGAAGGGAGAGGTGAGGCAGCTCCTAAGGCTGGGGGGCTAGTACAGAGCAGGGTGGACTTGAATTGTCCAGTGGACACCTGGACAGCACTGTGCCAGGCTTGCCTTAGCCACTGGGTTAGGGACAAATGTGATTGTTTGGTTCTTCAAGAGAGGGGGCAACTCCCCACAAGTAGACGAGGCTGTCGGGGCAAGGGGTAGAGAGGGTTGGGATGCCAGGCTTTCTGACCATGCATGTTAAACCCAGCAGCTCAGGCCACTGTTATCATCTGTGTTCTGCAGAGGAGGAGACTGGACAGAGAGATTCAGAAACCTGTCCAAGGTCACAGTTGAGAAGGAGCCCAGCTGGGATTGAACCCCAGCAGTCTTACTCCAGGGCTGCACCCACTTAGCCAAAAGAACATTCCAGATCATAGGAAAAAGGGACACAGGAGGGGCTCCTGGGGGCTCTTCCCTGGAAGCAGTATTTGAGTTACGGATGTATGCCAGACTTTGGCAGGTGACAGGCCTCTGGGGCCCAGGCTGATGGACGAGAGCCTGTTCCCCCTCCCAGGAGTCTTCTGAGCCAGGTCTGGGTGTGGTGCCCTTGGCTGACTTAGCACATGTTGTTTCCCAACTGAGGATGCCCTTCCCTGTTGCTGGGCAGCCCCTAGCCCTGAGTCACTTGCACACAAGGACTTCAGCTGAGTGTCCCGCTGATTGTCCTGCTGGCATCAGAGCCTGGTGACACACAGTGCCCCAAGCCTGCCCAGGACGTTTGCAGCTGCAGTCACACAGCCATTCTGTGGTCAGCTGTTTTTGTCCAGAAAGGTCACCATGGGGACAGTTGCACCCCACACTGGCACAGCACTGGCAGCTGGGGGCTCAGCAAGTGTCCCCCAAAAAAGGAACAAATGTTAATTGGTTTAAATTAGAACAAATGATCTATGAACCTGCTGACAACCCCTGCCACGCAGCATCTCGCCACCTGGGCTGAATGGAACTGTACTTGCTTTAGGCAATGAAAAGAGAGACGGTGGGATGAGGGGATGGAGGGGCGCCTCCCTGCCTCCCTGCTGGGCAAAGGAACCCAGGTGTGGTCACTGCAGCTCTTGTTGAGCTCTGCAGAGAGGGCTGCCCACTCCTCCTTATTGCAGGCTGTGCTGGGCACCCTGACCACAGGCCAGGGCCCTTTGGTCACTCCTGTGTGCCACTGAGAGCCAGGCCTGGTGCAATAATGGGGCACCCTGGGAAATGAGAAATGCTGAGTCTGGATGGAACTTTGCAACCTATAAAAACGACTTCAATTATGATTTAGAGCAATGTACAGGACGGGGCAAGAGCGTGCAGATCACACATGGGATAGGGGTCTCGGGTTCCGAATGCATAAAAGCTCTTACAACTCTACAGCAAAAAGTCAGACAACCAGGGCTGGGGCTGTAGCTCAGCGGCAGGGCGCTTGCCTAGCATGTGTGAGGCACTGGGTTCGATCCTCAGCACCCCATAAAAATAAACAAATAAGGGCTGGGGTTGTGGCTCAGCAGTAGATCGCTCGCCTAGCGCATGTGTGGCCCGGTTCGATCCTCAGCACCACGTAAAAATAAAACACATTGTGTACAACTAAAGCAAATAAATAAATAAAATAAAAAATAAAGGCATTCCGTCCATTTACAACTACAAAAAAAAAAAAAAAAAAACAATCAGAAGACGGCAAGGGGCTGGGGTTGTGGCTCAGCGGTAGAGCGCTCGCCTAGCACGCACACGGCCCGGGTTCGATCCCCAGCACCATGTAAAAATAAAGGCATTGTGTACAACTAAAGCAAATAAATAAATGTTTTGTTTTGTTTTGTTTTTTTAAATAAAGACGGGCAAAGGACTTGCAGCGACCTTTCTCCAAAGCCCACACACAAGCTGGTCAAGGAGCTCACGGAGACGCCCGGCATGGAGACTCCCCAGGGAATGCAACCTGGAACCACAGGGAGAAGCCACTGGGTATCTCACCAGGACGCCATCATATTTTTCTTTCTTTCTTTCTTTTTTTTTTTTTTTAGGAAACAAAATAGAAAATCCAAGTGTTGGCTGGTGAGGATGTGAGGGTGGGCCCCTGCACACTGCTGGAGGGGACAGCACACCTGTCCTCAAAAATTAAGCCTGGGCTTCCTAGAATTCATATTGCTACAGAGTTCCTTGTGACCTAGCAATTCCACTCTTAGGTTCACTCCCCAAAGCATCAAGACTGGCACTCAAAAAATACCTGGCCAAGTACGTCATTGGCACCTCTGTGCACTATGGCTAAAAAGAGGAAGCAACCCCAGTGCCCATCACCCAAGAGAGTGGACGGAGGGGGCCGCACATCCTACAGGGCACTTTTATTCAGCCTTGAAAAGGAGGGGCATCCGGACAGCTGCTGCCCTGCAGCCCCCAGGCTGAGTGAGGCACCAGCCACAGAGGCCACGTGGCAGGGCCCACTCCCACAAGCCCAAGCCTTGTCCGATCTGCAGACGGGGAGGAGGAGGGGGCAGGGCTGGGGGCAAGACTCAGTGTCTAATGGGACCGAGTCCCAGTTTGGGGAGAAGAGCAAGTTCTAGAGGTGGAGGTGGTGATGGCGCAGGGCAGGGGGCGATGCCGGGCACCCTGGACTGCACACTGAGACATGGTGACGATGGGAAATCTCACGTCACGTCTACTTTGCCACAAATCAGAAGTTTTGAACAGCCAGGCAAAGGCTGGTGAGCGTGTGGCCTGGTGTGAGGGGCGATGGGCGGGGGCTCAGGGGTGCTGCAGGCTGGTCTGTCCTCCCCAGGCTGGCACAGGGGTCACCAGGACACTATTAACTCCAGTGTGACAGGCGAGAAGGGGTCCCAAGGAGCCAGCCCCTCTCTTGAGGTCACACGGGTCCCTGAGGCCAGCGCAGGTGAAGGATGGTCTCTAACTCACGGCCCAGCCCATCATCAGCACCAGGCACTGCCTTGGTCAGCGCTGGGGCCAGGGCTCCCTTGAGGCCCTTTGGGAGAAGGAAGGGTGTGCTGGTGCGCAGCCCCCACTGCCCTGGACAACGGTCCTGCCAGCTAGAGCTTGCGGGGAGCGTGCGTGGACCCCTCTGGCACTCGTGCCAGCAGAGAGAAGGGCGCAGGCTAAGGCCTCGAGCACCTAACCTGCAGAGAGGGGCTCGGCCGCCTCTCGTGGTGCTTTCTGAAGCCCCAGCAGCCCACACCCCTTCTCGGTGCCCTGTGCTTATGCCAAGAAGGTGGCCTCTGCCCTAACTGTCCCTCACCTGCCAGCCCTCCTCAGAGTTGTGCAGCCTGGGATGTGCGTCCCGTCCCCTGGACTGGACAGGGGTTGGCAGGCCCAGCCAGCACCCTGCTGTCCCCTGAGCCAGGCGCCCTGCCCCGGGTCTTCCCACTGATGGGCTCTTACTGGTGGCACCTTGGTGGCAGAGCCTAAGGTGGGCGGCTCGTCATCTCTTGGCAGTGACAGGCCGTTGGGCTCCATGTCCTTCCCTGCAAAGGAGCCGTGGGGTGAGGAGCAGGGCCTGGTGGCTGGGCTTCCCCGGAGGGGCAGCGGGGCCCAGCCTGCTGGAGGGGCAGGGAGCCGGTTGAGGTAGCGTGGCTGCAGGGCACTGCGCCAAGGGATGCAGTAAATGTCCGCGAGCGCCAGCCCTGGGAGGGACCAGAGGTTCTGGTGCAGCCTCTGTGGCCACAGGGAGGAAGCCGGGAGGAGCGGGTGGAACCCAGGAGTCCTGGGCCTGGTGTGGCAGTAACTTGGGGTCTGCATGGCCCCCAGTCCCCAGAGGAACAGCACAGCATCCAGGATCACAGGCAGGCTGGGTCCGGGGCGCTGGCCACATGTCCCTCTGGCAGGACGCCATTGGCCCCAGTGCTGGAGCTGAGGGAGGTCGTGGGACAGTGTCCTGGGTCCCAGCATAGCCTGGCTGAGGAGGAAGGAGGGACACCTCGGCGTCTGGGGTCAATCCTGGGGAGGTGGCCCAGCGCCCTGGCTGCCCTTGCTCTGACCGTGGTTGTGGGCAGGAGGAAGGCGGGGGTGGCTGTAGAGGAGTCCCCAGCCGGAAGCCCCCCCACCCACTTCCTGTGGCTGTGGGTCCCTGGGGCTGGGGTGCGACTCCTCTGCCAAAGCCACAGCAGGCAGCAAGGAGGGAGTGGGGGGACAGACACCCCAGAACCCGGGAAGCCAGGGCTCTGTTGACCCTTCCCTGGGGTCCTGGGAAGGGCGGGGTGGGCCGGGGAGCCGTTCTCTCCAGAAGACAATGACCTGAGGAAGTGGCTGTGCCCAACGTCCTGGTGCAGTGACCATTCAAGGTTGTACAATGCCCTGTCCCTGGGGGAGCTCCCCACCCACACAGCACCCCGTGTCCCCAACTGAAGCGGGGTCAGCAGGGGTCCTCTCCACTTTCAGGGTCCCCTCGTCAGATGCTCCGGAATGCTGCCTCAGGCCACCTGCAGGGTGGTGCTGTGTCCTGGGCCCTGGAGGACGCAGGGGCCCTTGGAACACCCAAGGGGGCGGGGTGCCCCCAGCAGGCCAAGGCCAGCGCTGGCTCCTCCTCCCAGCCTGTGCTCGTCCACCACCCTACCCTGCCCCTGGGACCTGTGGCCCACTCTGTTCCCCGGTCCTTGCCCAGCCTGGGCCCTGCCCTGCCTGGGCCAGTGACTCTGAGGACCAAGTCCCCAGAAACTGGCGGCCAGCTGGAACCTCCCCTCCCCGCACAGGCCGGGGTGGACATGGCTGCAGGGTCAGCACTGGCCTCCAGCTGCCTGCACCCTGGCCTCCCGGGGCTTCCTCAAGGCCTCCCCACCCTGGGCCGGGGGTTTCCCCATGTGTCAGCTGAGACTGGACGAGACAGTCCCCGGCCCCAGGCTCCACACCTGCTCCCTGCCCAGCCACAGGAGGCGGAGGTGGAGTCCATCTGGAGAGCCCTCCCAGGGCAGGCACAGTCAGCTTCTGGCCCCCAGGGGCTCCCGCGGGGAGGGCTGGGCTCCCTGGCCTCAGCAGTCACAATGGGGCACACAGGACCCAGCTCAGACTGCACTGGGTGGGGCCGAGTGGAGGAGCAGGTGGGGCCCTGCTCCCGGGCTGCGCCAGGACTGAGCTGTCCCCGGCCGGCCCACAGGGCCCTGGTAACTGGGCATGGGCACCAACAGCGTCCCCATTGTACAGATGAGCAAACTGAGCTCGAGAGCCCCAGGAGCTGGCCTGGGGTCAGCCAGCCAGGACAGCAGGGAGGACTCAGGCTGCCTGGCCCTGGAGCCGTGTTTGGGACGAGTGCACCCCCTGGCCCAGAAGGCGGCTGGAGCCTCTCTGTCTTCAGGCCCAGAGGGCTTTGCCTGCCCCCGAGGTCACACCAGGGAGCCACCTGCCTGCCAGTGTAATGCGCTGACCCCTCTGTCCACCAAGCCTACGCAGTCCTGGTGGGGGAGCCAGCACAGCGGGCTGCCGCCCCCACAGCCGCGAGGGCACGGGACCTCGGGCTCACGGCACCCACGGCCGGCACCCCCCCCTGGGCTGACGGGGCTGAGCGCATTCTCACAGCCCAGGAGCAGGGTCCGCGTGAGCTTCCGGGGGTCGGCCTTGTGCGGGGTGGAGGCCGGGGGCACAGTGAGAAGCGGCACCAGAGAAAGGCCTCCTCCTTCATGGCGTGGGTGCTGGGCGGCTTCTGGAAGGACACACGGCATGAGCGTGCTGGAACCCGGGCAGTGCCAGGACTGGACGGCCTGCTGCCAGAGGCCGTCGCCTCCTGTCCGCTGGAGCCAAGGGAGGGGTGACCCCTTACACTCGGGGACCCCGGGGGGTGCTCTGAGG
Organism: Tamias sibiricus; assembly: GCA_025594165.1. Classification (NCBI taxonomy): domain Eukaryota; kingdom Metazoa; phylum Chordata; class Mammalia; order Rodentia; family Sciuridae; genus Tamias; species Tamias sibiricus. The sequence goes on along the minus strand of CM046675.1, from coordinate 2,051,499 downwards.
GGACAAGGAGGCTTGAAGGTGGGCAGGGCTGGGCAGCAGGGAAGGCCAAGCTCGGGCAGATGGCTCTGTCCAAGGTGGCTCTCCCAGGGCCAGGGAGCTAGGGAGGCAAGTGTGGCCGTCCGAGTGGGGGCCAACGTCTTCCGAGAGCCCCAAGCCCCTGGTCCGCAGGACCCTGACCACAGCCGAGCGAGCCCAAGGTGGGCCATGGACACACGCTGGGCCATCAGACTGGCCCTTGTGGTGATGGTGCTCTATAGCAGAGAGACGGCCACCACTCACACAGGGCCGAGAGCTGGCCTGTCCACAGAGCAGACGAGGAAGGCCAGGCCAGGGGCTGCTGCTGTCTGCAAAGCACTTTAGCAGGGAGACAAGGCCCAGGTGTGCTCAGAGGTGGCCCTCCTGGCTCACAGCAGCCCAGGTGGCCACATCCTGTCTCCCAGCATGTCCAGAAACAATCCCTGGGTCCCAGCAGAAGGAGCGTTCATGGGGTCAGGACACGGGGGCTTCGGGCCTGGGCCTCTCTGTCCCCCAGCAAGTCTGCCAGTCTGTGTTGGGTTGGCTCAGGAGGGTGCTCAGCCCCTCTGGACCAAGGCCAGTGTGGGCAAGAGGCAGCGCCCTCCCTGTGCCCTCACAGCCCTGCCCAATACGGGTCCCTCCACCTGAGCAGAGAGGACAACTGGCCAAGGTCATCCCTTCCCAGGCATGTCCCATTGACAGCACCAAACCCACAAGTCTTAGTGCAGTTTATAGACGAGGAAACTCGGCTCTGCAAGTGGAGTGTGGCCCTGCAGCTACGCCAGGGGCAGCGTTGGCAGGGCAGACACTGGGCTGACCCTTTTCCTCCTTTCCCAGCTTCACGGGCATGTGGCCTGCATTCTCTCTGGCTGGCCGACGGCTCCTGGTAAAGTTTAGGACACAGGCTCCGCTTTCTCCCACGGGCCTGACCCCAGACTCACAAAGCCCTTCTGCTAGACTTGGGGACCAGGTGGGGCTTCAGGGGCAGACAGGGTGGCCCAGCATGTCACTGGTGCCTGGGTTTCTATCACAGCCTCAGAACCCTTGTATGGCCCCTATCCAGAGGTCAGAGTGAGGGGCTCTGAGGCAGCACCTTCTAACCCCATCATGTCACCTGGCCCCTGGGACAGCTCCTCAACTTTGCCATTTCACAGACAGGAAAACTGATTTCAGAGAGGGTAGGGTTTTGGCCCAGGATCACAGAGCTACTAACATCCATCCATCCACCCATCAACCCTCCTACCCATTTACCCTCCCATCTATCTATCCATCCACCCCCCCCATCCTCCATCCAATCCATCCATCTACCATCCATCCATCCATCCATCCATCCATCCATCCCTCCCATCCATCCATCCATCCATCCATTCATCCTCCTACCCATCCATCCATCCATACACCTTCCCATCCATCCATCCATCCATCCACCCTCCCATCTACCCATCCATTCATACACCTTCCATCCATCCATCCACTCACCCATCCACCATCCTACCCATCCAACCATCCACCCTCCCATTAATCCATCCATCCACCCATCCACCATTCTACCCATCCATCCATATACCCTCCCGCCTATCCATCCACCCATCCCATCCATCCACCCATCCATCCATCAACCCATCCACCCATCCACCCTCCCATCCATCCATCCATCCATCCATCCATCCCATCCATCCATCCACCCATCCACCCATCCACCCCCCATCCCATCCATCCATCCATCCATCCATCCATCCATCCATCCATCCCATCCACCATCCACCCATCCACCCATCCATCCATCCATCCATCCATCCATCCATCCATCCATCCATCCATCCATCCACCCATCCATCATCCATCCATCCATCCATCCATCCATCCATCCATCCATCCATCCATCCCATCCATCCCCATCCATCCATCCCATCCATCCACCCATCCCCATCCATCCACCCTCCCATCCACCCATCCATCCATCTGTCCATGTCTCCCTCCCCTCCCTGAATCTTCCCATCCAGCCATCTGACCAGTGTGGCTCCCCTAGCTTCCCACTCACCCCACAACTGGACAAAGCAGGTGGAGTTTGAGTGACTGACCTTCTGGTATGACCCCCCAACATTGCAGCTCAGTTGTGCCCCAGGGAACAGCCACTCTACTGCTGACCCCTGCAGGCCAGTGCCAAGGCCCTCAGGTCCCCTCTGCCTGCCCAGCAGGGAGGTGGCACTGGGTCAGTGTCCAGGGTGTGTAGAACTCTCCAGAAGACCCAGTTCCCAGCCTTCCTCACACCCTGCTGTGACAGTGCTGGAGGCCTGAGGCCACTGTCACACACTACCTGGGGGGGGGGGGGGTATTTGTTTTAAAGGTAAGTCCAGGTCACTCAGAACACATGCCTGTGCCTGTCCCTATCCCTCGTTCCCACCCCCTCACCCACTCTGCTCAGCCACACCGGTCCCCTTTTAGTCCTAGGAGACACCCAGCCGTTGCTGCTGAGGCCTCTGCCCTGGCCTCCTGCCCACAGTGCCCCTCGCCCACCTTCCCAGGGCCGGGACTTGCTGATGCCACAGCTGACGGAGCTGGGCTCTGGGGCGGCGGGCCAGGCTGCACATTCTCTGCATAGCTCCGGAGCTCTGGTGCCCTCCTTGGCATTTCTTGACCCTTTGTTAAGGCTCTTTGGTGACTGTCTTGCCCCAGCGTCTGATGCCAGCACCCGGAGCAGCCTCCTGAGCCAGGAGCTGGGGTGGGGACCTGGTGGTGGCCTGCGAGGGCTCCCTGTGAAGGTGCCAGGAGACGCTGGCATGCTTTCCAGTCCTCCAGATCGCTGGCTCAGGGGTGGGTCCTCAGAGGTGGCCAGGGGTAGTCCTGGGGCTGACATCCACCGTGACCAGAAGAGCTCCCTGTCCCAGCTGGTGGGAAGAGTTGGTGTTTGCAGAGCACCTGCGGTGGCCCAGGATGAGGTCCTGCCCTCCAGGTGCTGGTGGAGGCACAGGGTTGACCAGAGGGAGGGCCTGCAGACCCGGGGCTGCCCACCAGGGACTGAGGGGCCAGGCCAGGCCAACCACTGTCCTTCCCATGGAAGCCCACCCACGTGGGGAGGGGGAGAAGGAGGGGAGGGAGGGGAGCTCGCATGGGCGGAAGGAAGGAGAACAGGATGAGAGAAGGGAGGAGGAGGGGTGGACCAAGAGACCAACCGCAGGCAGCAGCAGCAGCCTTGGGGCCACAAGGCTGGGTGACCGCAAGAGCTATGCTGCCCACCTCTGGCCAGTGCTGCCCACTGAGAAGCCCCCAGGAAGCCCCAGCCCAGGCTCTGTCTGCCAAGGGCTCAGGAGGTCTCACACTGTCTTCTGTGACCATGGGCTGGCCTGTGACCAAGCCAGCAAATGCACCCCCGAGTCCCCCCAGTCACTCCACGCCCTTATGATCCTAAAGTCCAGGTGCAGGAGGGACGCGGCAGGGCCTGAGGGAAGACCCCCAGGGCAAGGCTCCGAGGCTATCCACAGCACAGCGCGTGGACCTGCCTGCACGTGTGCAGGCCAGAGGCGGAGGCCAGAGGCGGAGGCCAGGCCAAGGGTGGTGCTGGGGTGGAAGCCACGTTCCTGCCTGGTGGCCCTGCCCAGGGTCCCCGTCCCTGAGGAGTGCTCACACGAAGGCCGGGCCAGGAGGCAGCAACCGGGCCGTCGCCAGGGAAGGGGCAGTGCATGGATGTGGCCATGCTGCCCAGCTCTGGCCCAGGCCCAGGGTAAGAGGGTCTGCAGGCCACCAGGCAGGCCCAGGCCTAGCCGGGAAGCCTCCTGAGCCCTTCCTAGCTCAGGTCCAGACCAGCCACCTCCAGAGTGTAAGGCCATGACCTCCTGCTGCCAGGCCCAGGGCCTGAGGGAGCTTCTGCTAACACCACATCCACCATGGTGGCCCCTCCTGTCCCCTCCCTGGCTCCAGGGCTCACTGCCACAGCCACCAGCAAGCAGAAATCAGCAGAACTCCTGGGAGCCACCCTCCAGCTCCCAGCCTCGGGCACCTGGCTTTATCCAGCTGGGGAGACCTGGGCTGGGGTGGGGCAGGGCGGCTCCCTGTCCAGTGGGAGCCAGGCCCACTTCCTTGCCTGCAAGACTCCCTGGAGGTGGCTGCCACCTGCCCTCGTCCCCTGCTGGCCCCAGTCCTGCAACTCTAACTGGCCGCATCCCAGTGGCCGTGTGGCCTAGCCAGCCTGGCCAGCTCTCTGTCTTTATTTTGTCCCTAGTTGGACCTCGCTGGAGGGAGGGACAGGCAGCCCTAGAAGAAGGTGGCCCTGGGCACGGGCTGAGCTCACGGGCGCTGGGTTTTGGCCACACGAGTGGATCCCTTCCAGAGGTTTACTGGGAATGGGGGTGGGGGGGGGGGGGGGCTCCCGGGACCCAGGGGCGGGGCTGAGCGTCAGGCAGCTGCGTGGGGGGGGGCTGGGCGGCCAGGGACAGGCTGGGGACCCTGGAGGCTCAGAGTGGAGGGTGGGCGTGTGGGCTCAGAGCCCCGCAGGTTGGGGAGTGAGGGAGGTGGGTGGGCCTCAGCAGCCCTTCCTCCCGGACCCCAGCCCACAGGGGTCCCCTCCACCAGGACCCCCAGCTGCGCCCTTGCCTCTGCTGGGCCACCCCATCCCCAGGACGCCTTCCAGGCCCCGCCCGGGGCAGCCTCCTGCCCACAGGCTACTTTTCTGGTCCTGCAGGGCCCCGGGGGCTGGGCTTCCACTGTGGCTGCACCTCCTGCTGATTCAGGCCACTAAAGCCCCTCTGTCCCCGCAGGCCAGGCCCACATGGGGACAACAGGGCATTTCCAGAGTGGGTCAGCTGGTGGCTGGGAGTGGGCCCGGGAGAGGCCGGAGCTGCTGAGCGCAGAGGCTCCTGCAGGGCAGCCGCAGGAGGGCAGAGGTCCGTCCCCCCCGGCCCTCCCCAGTCCAGGCAGGGCAGGGACACACGCACCCTCTGAGCCCCCGCGCCCTGCCCCCGGGTACCCCCAACCCCTACCCCCTATCTGGGCGTCCATGTGGTGTGCCTGGGGCGGCCCTGCACAGCAGCAGGGGCTGGACACGCTGACCTGCAGGTCCCGCCCCCGCCTGCAGCCACTGCCTCCTGCCTGCTGAGGTTCCAGGGCCAGCTGGGGGTCAGGAGGGGAGGGAGGGTGCACGGCTGGGGTCCTGTCTCTTCCCCCACCCCAGGTGGGCTGGAGTGGGCTCCTCAGAAGGTCCCACCTGGGCACCCGAGCCTCTCCACCCCAGGAGGCCATGTGGCCAGCCCAGGGCAGCCAGCCACAGCGGGGTGGGGGGGGCAGGGCAAGTTCTGACCCCTCTGGTCAGCCCTGTGTCCCTGAGGACACTGGCCTCTGGAGCTGAGCCCAGCTGGTGGGCAGCAAGGTCTGGAGAGGGTGTGCAGCCCACCCCCAGCCGGGACCCCCCACTGCCTTCCAAGCAGTGATCTGGCCTCCAAACCAGCCCACCCCGCACCTCCCAGACAGACGCCCACCTCCAGCCAGAACAAAGGGATTCTTCTTTTTTTTTTTTTTTTTTAAATAATATTTATTTATTTACTTTAGTTGTACACAATGCAATGCATTTATGTTTACGTGGTGCTGAGGATCGAACCCGGGCCGCGCACGTGTGAGGCGAGCGCTCTGCCGCTGAGCCACAACCCCAGCCCCAAAGGGATTCTTGTGAGGAACGGTCACTGGTGCCTGTCAGGGCTGCCCCGGGGCTGACACAGTGACTGGAGGCCAGGCTCAGGCCAAGCCTCTGCTCTCTCTGGGAACCGCTGAGCCTCTGAGAGCCCACCAGCAGAGCCCCCAACTCACCTCCGTCCCACCTGCACATGCTCGAGTGCAGGGGACCCTTCCAAGCACCCCCCCATCCTGCAGAGGCCTGGGGACCACAGGCCCAGCCTAATGGCCATGTGACACCAGCTGGGCACATTCATCTCTCAGCCCCTAGGGTTGCTCTCAGGGGAGACGCCTTGCCCACAGCAGCCAAGTGCTGGCCCACCCCAGCACCCACAGCCTGCCTGAGCAGGCTGGGCCCTGTTGTGCTGGGGGAGGAGGCAAGGGTTCCCAGGGTGAGATGAGGCTCTGGCCTCTGGGACTCTCTACCAATCAGTGGGGCCAGGAAGGCAAGTGTTTGCAGGAGGCCTCATCATGGAGCCTGTACCCAAACTTCTGCCTGAGCTCAGTGGACACTCATTAAAAGTTGTGGGGGAAATGCTCTGAATCACACAGGGTCAGGGATGAAGCAACATGAGCCTACATACTGCTCTTTTCACACCTGATGAAGGGTTTAGGGAAGGACAGAAACCCTCAGTTAAAGGACAGTAGCTATCAGTTAAAGGAAAGCAGCCACCAGCAGCCAGCAGTTAAAGGAGAGTAGTCATGATGTTCTCGCCACACCCAAACCTTGCTGAGGTCCCAGGGCCAGTGGCCACACAGATCCTGCTGAGGGGACACCTCCCAGCACCTCAGCCACCCCATGGACACTACCATATTCCTTGGCCCAGCAACAGTCACCAATAGGAGGAACAGAATGTGCCAGGCTAAGTCCAGGCTGGACTGCCCGCCTGAGCAAACTGGGCAAAGCCAGCAGCCCAGGCGAGCAGGACCCCCTTCAGAGCACCTTGGTATGCACCCGGTGTGGGGGGCTGGGCCCCGAGGGGCACTGGAACCGGCTCTCCCAGCCCAGATGCTGCGCTGACGGACCTGGCAGCCCCAGGCCTTGGCACCCCCCAGCCGACCTGCCGCAGGTGGGAGCGGGCATCACCGTCACACCTCACAGATGCAGAAGAGAGGCCCCCCATGGGACCACCTGTCTGTGCACCCACAGCTCAAGCCCTGCCCAGGCCCTGGAGGGAGTGCGGCTGGAAGCCCTGAACTGCCCTGCACCTTGGAGACAGCCCAGGGGGCCTGAGAGGGACCCGAGGGCAGAGGGACTGGAGCTGGCCAGACACGGCCAAGGAGGGCCTGAGCTCTGGGAGGGGCAGGAAGTGGCCTGCCTGCTCAGGGGACAGCGTGGGCCATGCCTGGGAGTCCTCCGGGCTGACTCAGCAGAGTCACGTGCCTGTGGGCCTGGCCCTGGCACGTGTCCCCCTGGCCTCCTGACCAGTGCACCCTCTTGCAACTCCTCAGCCAGCACAGCACACCCAACCCGCTTGCCACTTCCTTTGCAGACCACTCCCTGGCCTGTCCTGGGAGTCCCAGCCAGGAGGCCGGGCGGACGTGGTCCCCGAGGCAGGCCTGGCCCCACCACGTCACACCCGGGCCCTGCCCACCCTCCCAGTGGGAAGGAGGCAGAACTTTGGATGCAAGCTGCACCTGGGGGTGGCCCTCCAGGTGTGTGCTGGCTGGCAGGGGACAGGGGCGTGCACGAGGGAGGTCACTCAGCACAACAAGGAGAGGCCCCAGGGCCCTGCCAGCCACGGCAGAGCCACGCTCTCAGCTGCGACAGTGTGGGCTGGGCAGCAGGCCATCGGCCTCTTCCAGAAGACAGCCTCCCCCACACCTCGGGCCAGCTCTGCCCTGCAAGGCCTGGGGGGTGCCCAGGTGGGGGGGCCAGGATGGCGGGGCAGTGCCTGGGCTCCCGACATGCCCCCACCCCAGGGAGGCCTTGCTGTCTGGGGAAAAGTCACTGCAGAGCCCTCCTGAGCAACGTCCCGCCCCCTCTCCCCCTACCCAGAAGGTGCTGGCTGGGTGGGGCCCTCATGCCCGCCTGTGGCTGGTGTTTCTGGCTGGGGGACAGCCGAGGACACTGTTAAAACTGTTCCCTTCAGCTCCTGGCAGGCTGCAGGGGGCCACCCTACTGTTGGAGGGTCTCACGGGACACTTGTCTTGAGGTCCTGCCCACCCTCGCTGGGCAGCGTGGCTGTGGCCTGGTCCTCCTAGCAGGGAGCCACCCACTGGGCTCCCTCCACAGGGAGAATCCGGCCGAGGGCCAAGGGTGGCCACAGCCTCCAGTGGCCTCACAGAGGCTGAGCCCCCACAGGAGGGAGGGGTGGGTTCTGGGGGAGCCCCCCCAGCCTGCTGGGCCAGCTCCACATCTCGGGAAGGGGCGGTGCCTGGCCACCTGGGCACAGGGCCACCCAGGATGGACCACAGTCACTCGGGAGATTGACCGCAGTGGGCTCAGGTGGGGGGGCTCGCAAGGCAGGAGAGAGCATCCCAGCCAGGACGCCACCGCGAAGGGCGGCCCAGCACCGTGGCTGGGAGGGCTGGCCAGTCCTTTCCTCCCGAGAGGCTGCCAGAGGCCCTGGCCACAGGGGAGGCCCAAGCTCAGAGGCCCTGGGTGGGTGGGTCCTCCAGGGCAGGGCCTGGCCTTAGGCCTCCCCAGGGATACAGGGGCACTGAGGGCCCAGGGAGGCCAGGCCCCTCGAGGAGGCCGTGGTGGGGACCTTCTCTCCCCTCGAGCCTCCACCGGCCTGGCCTGCTGTGGGAGCCTTGCTCCTGAGCCCAGAGAGGACACAGACTGCCCACACCTCCTTGGACCTGGAGCAGCTGGGGCAGGCCCGCATGTCCAGGGTCTGTGGCCACCCTCGGGCTGTGGCCAGGGCAGGCTGGTCCAGTGCCTGGGGGCTGAGGTGAGGGGCCTCCACGCCTTCCCTGCTGGAGGCCCGGGGCCAAGCGGCTGCTGGAGACAGACACCCAGAGTCACCTCTTCCCAGCTCCGCTGCAAGGGTCGGGGACACAAACTGCAGAGCAGAAGCCACACGGGGCCTGGCACATGGACTGCTCCCAGGCCTACAGAGAGGCCCCAAGAACAAGGAAAGTGACAGTGACCGCAGAGACTCGGTCAGACACCACAGCTGCACGCCAGCCCCTTCCAAGCACTGTCTTCCATAAACTGCCTGGTCCTCACCCCACCCTGGCAGCGGGTGCTGTCATTACCCTGTCTCATGGCAGAGGGCACTGAGGCACAGAGAGGGTAAGCAACCCACCCAAGGTAACACAGCTGCCGAGCGTACCTGGTATCATGGTTAATTTTGTGTCAATTTGACTGGGACCTGGGGTGCCCAGATAGTTGGTTAAATGCTATCCTGGGTGTTTCTGTGAGGGAGTTTGGGGACATATTCAATGTTCAAATCAGTAAATTGAGAAAAGAAGATTACCCTCCCTGAGGTGGTGGGCCTTGCCCTAATCAGTCGCAGGTCTGCATAGAGCAGGCAGGCCCGCCCTGGGCCAAACTGGGCTGGGGGTCTTCCCGCCCGATGGCCTTGGGCTAGGACACCACCTCTCTTCCTGTCTTTGGGCCTGGACAGAGGCATCTGCTCTCCCAGGCCTCCAGCTTGCCACGGCAGTCTTGGGACTCTGAGACCCACAGTCTGCAAGCCAGGTCCCTGCCATACCTCCGCCCCCCCTGCTGTCCTGTTCTCTGGTGACCTGACACCCCGGCCACTGTGCCGGCCTCCCTCCTTGTTGTGACCAGGGTGCAGCCCAGGGACTACGCTGGGGGCGGCCCTGCTCCTCCACCTCTCAGAGCCTCAGTGTCCTCCTCTGTACGGGAGGCACAGCATGAGCCCAGGAGGGTCTTGCTAACCCCTGGGGTCATTCTTAGCACGGGCCCCAAGGCGCAGCAAGGCCCCAGGTCCTGAAGACTTGGAATGGCCTCCCCTCCTGGGAACTTCCCACTAGGAAGCAGGAGTCCCGCGGGGAGGAGGCTGAAGGCGGACAGGGAAGACCAAAGTGACCTTACCCACGGCACGGCAGACACCCACGTGTGGCCCTTGGAGGAACCGCGGGACTGGGCCGGGGGTGCCAGTGGAAATCGTGCTCCAGGTTCCTTCTGACCCAGCCTCCGGGCCAGTCCAGGTGAGCCGTCCATCGCAGGGTCCCCTCCCTCCCCACCACGTCCTTTCCGGAGTTGTTCATGTGCCCACCTGGACGGCTGAGCAGACACGCACGGGCATAAGCTGAGCCCACACAGGGCACTCCAACCCAGAGCCCGCGTCTGTGGGAGGGGCCTGCGGCACAGCCCTTGGCCTCTGGCTCCGTGTGCGTCACGGCGGAGGGTCAGGATGGTGTGTGCTCTCTCCCCAGCCGCCCCGATTCCCCTCTCCAGGGAAGAAGGTTCTAGTTCTGGGGAGCAGAGGCCCCACCCCACCCTGGGTGGCAGAGTACAGTGGCCCAGAGCTGTCCCTGTGCCCAGGACTGGGGACAGAGCCCCAGCAGCTGCTCTCTCCTGGCCCAGGTGCCCTCTGCTCCTCGGGCCCACCTGGGGTGGCCTGGGGCCAGCTGCCTTGTGCAAGTGCACGTGGAGAGGATGGGCCCCAGACCCCGCTGCCCCGCACGCCCCTTGGGTGCAATCAGAGTGGGACACCCACAGGCCCCGGGTCATTCTCAGGCAGCACTGGGTGGACATGGCTGGGGGTGGGGAGGCTCTGGTGGCCTCGGGCAAAGCGCCCTCCATCCTGGCTGTGCCACAGGCAGACTCACGAGTCAGCAGCTCTCCACCCAGTGCCCAGCCTGTGCCCTGCACTGTGCCCTGCTGAGGAGCTGGCAGGTGTGGACAGGCTGTCCATGCCCTCCCTGTCCAGGGCCCGGGAGGACCCAAGCCTTGAGAGACCCCAGGAGCCCAGGCGCCCCACCTTCCTGCTGTCTCCCCGTCACAGCGCAGTAGCTGAGACACCTGTCACGTGGTGGGTGGGGAGGGGGCGACCCTGAGCCCAGCACCACCCTCCACAGAGGCTGCAGCTGCTGCAGGGGCACAGGCCTGGCACTGCCCAGGGAAGCCTGCTGGGCCCTCCCACCATCCCCCCCATGCTGTCCCCACCACCGCTCAGCGTTCAGTTCTAGACGGGGAGACTGAGGCGTGGGGGAGGAAGCCAAGACCACCCACAGCCCAGGGCGCAGGGACCACGGAGCCAGCGCCTCCCTCGCCCTGGGCTGGCCTGTCCTCCCAGTCACCCACCGCCCTCTTCCTCCAACGGGGCACACTGTGTGCCCTACCTGAGGCCAGCGTGAGCAGCCAGGGTGCTTCTGACAGGGCCTGCCCTCCTGAAGCACGGGCAGGGGCTCCCCACCCCAGGTGGGATGACCCCACCCACGCCGAGTGTACCCTGAAGATGAGGGACACCCCCACCCACACCCCCTGGGCCCACCACAGTGGGTGGATGCCCCTCACCTGCACCCCAGGTCCTGCACACAGTGGGTGGACGCCCCTCACCTGCCCCTGAGTCCTGCACACAGTGGGTGGACGCCCCTCACCTGCACCCTGGGTCCTGCACACAGTGGGTAGACGTCCCTCACCTGCCCCCTGAGTGCTGCACACAGTGGGTGGACACACCTCACCTGCACCCTGGGTCCTGCACACAGTGGGTAGACGTCCCTCACCTGCCCCCTGAGTGCCACACACAGTGGGGTGGACGCCCCTCACCTGCACCCTGGGTTCCTGCACACAGTGGGTAGACGTCCCTCACCTGCCCCCTGAGTGGCACACACAGTGGGTGGACACCCCTCACCTGCACCCTGGGTCCTGCACACAATGGGTAGACGTCCCTCACCTGCCCCCTGAGTGCTGCACACAGTGGGTGGACACACCTCACCTGCACCCTGGGTCCTGCACACAGTGGGTAGATGTCCCTCACCTGCCCCCTGAGTGCTGCACACAGTGGGTGGACACACCTCACCTGCACCCTGGGTCCTGCACACAGTGGGTAGACGTCCCTCACCTGCCCCCTGAGTGCTGCACACAGTGGGTGGACACCCCTCACCTGCACCCTGGGTCCCCCACACACAGTGGGTGGACACCCCCCTCACCTGTACCCTGGGTCCCCCACACAGTGGGTGGATGCCCCTCGTCTGTACCCAGGTCCCTTTGCTCGAGGCTCAGCCCTGGGCTTGGTGCACTGCGAGGAGCGCCACGGGAGCCACTGAGCGCTGTCTGCTGCACTCCCTCCTGGCCAGGCGCTGGCTGGGCTCCACCTCAGCTGTGGAGGAAGGGTCACCTCTGCTGAGGCTGATGGGATCTCACAGGGCCCAGGGCCCTCCCTGCGGCCTCTGGCACATGGCCATGTTCACCACTGACCATCCAGGCAGGGACAGCTGCTGGGTGGGCAGGAGGAGGGCGCAGGTGTGTGCAGAGCCAACCTCTGGGCCTATCTGGGACGGCCAGCTGTGAAGTCCTGGTGGCCCGGCAGGCTGCAGGCGGCTCAGGGCTGTGGCCTCGTGGGCCCCTCCCTGTGTTGTGAGCTCGCCAGAAGTCACTGCGTCTGGCAGCAAAAGCCGCCCTGCCAGTTGGGCGAGGCCTAGACACCGCTGCACTGCCACCTGCCAGGTGCGGAGCCCAGAGTGTGACAGGCCCTCGAGGGGGCAGTGACAACACCCAGACCCTCTGCTCCCTGGACCCTGAAGCCACCACCCCAGCTGGGCAGACCCCCAGCAGGGCGCTGGCTTCGTGCGAGGTGTCAGTGACCGGCTCTGGGCTGCCTCCAGGGCCACACAGCCAAGCTGGCAGGTTCCCACGGGGCTGGGGTCCCCAGGCTGAGGGTCCCCTGTCCAGAGCCCTGCGGACCCCGTTGGAGGGTTTTCTCCTGGCCTCTCCCTGCTGGCTGGGCCCTGACCCTGCTTCCCTGGCAGGTGCGGTGGTTCGGGCCTGGACGGCCCTGAAGGCCTGCGATTGGTGGCACTGGTGGGAGTGGAGCAGCCTGCAGGATGTGGGCCTGGTGGGGTCCCCGGCCACTGGGCACCCGAGGCCTTCCTGGGGGAGGCTGCTCAGAGGACGGGCTGGAAAGCAGGCTTCCGTGAGGATGTGGCAGGGCCACCTGGTGTCACCATGCCTGGCCTCCTCCTGAGGGCATCTGGCACCCACGCCCTGGTCCCTGTGGTTAGGGTGGCTCAACCTCGGCCCTCCTGCAGCACACGGGCACCCCTCCTGCCATCTGAGGGGCCGAGTGACACCTTCCTCTCATCCCCGGGCCTGTCCTCCAGCCCCCAGGCCATCCTGCTGGTGCCCCTCCTCCTTCCCTCGTCAGCAGCCGGCAGATGCAGCAACAGGGCGCCTTCCTGGGGAAGCCGCGGGGCTCCAGGGGGGCTTCCCGCCCCGAGGGCCTCACACAGCCCTGGCCAGCTGCATGCTGAGCAGGCACCCAGGCCCCTGCTCCCCATGCCCCCCAGGACACCCCGGGGCTCTCTAGGCCTCCCCCATGCCCCTCAGAGGCAGGGACAGGCCAGGCCCTCTCCATGCGCCCTCAGGCATGCCCTAGCGGGCTGCAAGGCCAGTGGGGTGGACAGCCACGAGGGACGCGAGGCCCTGGCCGTGGGCTGAGTCATGGAGAGAGGTCCAGAGACCCCTCGCCACCCCTGGCCCCCAAGGTTGGGTCCCCCAGGCCCGTCAGAGCTGAGAAAGGTCCCTGGGGAGAGGTGAGAAGCGGAGCTCGTCCTCCAAGCCTGAAGTGGGGTCTGTCGCTGACACACTGGTCACACTCTGAGATGAAGAGTCAGGCAAGAAGCACACCCACCTCGAGAGCAGCAGCACAGATGACAAAGCACCTGGCAGCTGTGCCTGGGGACAGCGAGGGCCCCAGGAAGCACCACGTCCTCTGGCTCCAGACTGGCCTTAGGAACCTGCCATGAGGGTGGTCACGTGGGCGGCTGCCTCTCCTTGCCCCTGCCTCTGGGGACACTGCCTGGGACACCACCTTGTGCCCTACCCAGGCCCCCTGCTGCCCTCACATGCCTCGGCCAGAGGGCAGAAGGCAGGCCCTCCTCTGGCCACAAGATTCCCCCGCATGTCACCAGCAGGCAGGAGAGGTGGCCCGTGGGGGCAGTGGCCCCCGTGGCTCTGGTGTGCACCACAAGGGGGGCTGCAATTCTTTCCTGGGGCAGCTCCAACAAATGACCACAAGCTGGGTGGCTTCAAACAACACGATTTTATTCTCTCGTGTTCTGGAGTCTCCCAGTCCACAGTCACAGCGTCCGCAGGTCACACTCCCTCCAAGGACTCAGGGAAGGGTCCTCCCTGCCTCTTCCAGCTTCTGGGGCTCCAGGCATCCCTGGGATTGTGGCCACATCTTGGGCTACATGTATGTCTCTGTCTCAGATCTCTGTCCTTCCTGGGCAAGTCGCTGGATTCAGAGTCACCCAGGAAGCCTGTGAGGCCCAGGCGGTCTCATGCAGGTCCTTAGTCACAGCCACAAAGACGGGGACTGCTTTCTCCTGCAGGCCTGTGCTCACCCGGATCAGCCATCCTGCCCCCGGGAACCCACAGTCCCATCCTGTCCACTAGGGGTTCAGATCTGCTTCTGGGCCCCCCTTCTCTCTGCCGGGGCGGTGCCCAGCATGGAGGTGCACCAGGAGTGAGCAGGCCCTCGGGGCTGCCTTGAGGACACCCCACAGACCTGCACACCCAGCCCCCACCCAGAGGCCCCGGCCCTAGAACAGCATGTGCATTTCACAGATGAGAAGGTCGAGGCCCAGGAGGGGAGGGGGCCTGCGGTGGGCCAAGCCTGGAGCGGAACCGGGGCCTGCTGACCTCCCAGCAAGGGGTGCCTGGGGAGCCATCTGATCACTGGGCTGTCACAGGGGAAGGACGTGGCACCCCTGGGGGTTCCCAGAGGAGGCTGGTGGGCTGAGAGGTACGGGGTGGCCTGGAGATTCGCCCTGGGGCTGGCGCAAGGACAGCCTTCCCTTCCAGGGCACGGCACACCCTGCCCAGCTCAGGCCAAGACAAAGCCAGTGGCCTTGGCCCCAACAGCCTGGAGAACCTGGCCATTGTCCCTGTCCTGTGCACCCACCTCACCAGACACTGGGAGTGAGACAGAGGCCCCCGTCCCGCAGCCTGCGGGGAGCCCCCAGGCTGGCACAGGGCATCTCACTGCGCCTGCAGTGGTCAGCCCTGCGGGAGAAGCCCCCCAGTGTCTAGACCTTGGAGGGGCCAGAGTTTGCTTGGGGAGGTGGGGGAGGAAGGGGAGAAAGGGGCCTTGCCCTAGGTTCCTCTACTGGACATGGTGGACCCCAGAGAGAGCTTGCAGGGGGGATTCCTGCCTACGTGGAAGCAGGGCCTAGGCACGGTGGCCCCTCTGTCCATGGTACAGCTGCCGGGCCCAGGATAGTGTATTTGGGGACCTGGCTGTCCCTGTCCCTCTTGGCCCTGAGTTTCCACTGCACTTTCAGAAAGGCTGGAGGACCGCTCCTGGGCACTGGAGACTTCAGGGCTAGGGAGAGGGTGGCACCCGGGCCGGGCCTAGTGAAGCTTTGTAAATCCTGTTCTAGAAAGTCAGCGCAGAGACGCAGAGACACAGGCGCCTCGGCAGCAGAAGCCCTGACTGTCCCCAGGGCCTGCTCAGTCACCCCACGGCCCAGCTTCAGGTAAAACCCTGGGGCTCCATGTGACAGGCTCAATGCTTTGACGTAGCTCCAGAGTGAGCAGAGAGAACAGGAGCCTAGGATGGTGGCTTTCATAGGGGGACACAAGCTTGTGTCACCAGTTCTGTGACTCACCCAGTCCTGAGGGGCCAGGCTGGGCGGGGTCCTGGCCGGCCAAACCTCAGTAGCCCTTGTAGGGCTGAGGCCTCAGGGTGGGTCACCTCCTGAAGTGCCAGGGCCTGCCTGGCCTTGTGGGAGCAGTGCTGAGCTGGACAGGGTCTCCAGGGCATAGGGAGACCCTGGCAGAGGCCCTGGGGAGAGGGGGGTCCTCAGATAAGTGCCCACAAGGGCCTGGTGCGGGGCTGGGGCGTGGCTCCTGCCCCTGCTGGGCGGCCCGGCCTGACCTCGATCCACACAAGCCAGGCAAGGTGCAAGGCTGGCCATGGCGACGGGACGGCTGGGTGCTGCTCCCTGTGCCCGGGGTCAGCCTGGACGCCATGCTGTGTGCACACGGCCCTGCGCTGGCCCAGCCAGGAAGGCGGTGACACAGGTCTCCTCGGAGTCAACTGGTGTGAACATGAATCCCAACGTCAAGTGCAAACGTGTCCTCTGAGTCTTCCTTCTGGCCTCTGCTCCTTGGGGACGACAAGTCCTGTGGGAAGGGGCACACACAGGTTGCCCTCAGTGGTGAGTGGCCGCAGTGGAGGGCCACCCACACAGCCATGGAAGGGTGGGAGGTCTGGGGGAGGGGACCTGGGGGGCACCAGTGTGGATCTCGAGGACGGTACTGACAGCATTCACTCTGCAAGTCAGCACCTCCCCATGGCCTCTGTCTCGCCTGGGTCACCTCCACAGCGCACGTCACCTCTCCTGTTGGATGTACCCAGCAGAGCCACTGGCACGCCCGCATGGGTAAGAGGTGAGGGACCAGGAGTGTGGGGATGAGAGGACTCGAGGCCCAGGGTGGAGCGGGGAGAGGGGGCACCCCTGTAGGGACCCCTCTGCTGGAACCGGCCCTCCCTTGCCCACCCAGGGGACAGCAGCCTGTACTCCCACTGTCCCCATGCCTTACCCAGCTGCCCTCAGCTCCCAGGATCCCCAGCACTGGCCAATCTCAGCCAGGCCACTTCCCAGTGAGGCCAGGAACGTGGCAGAGCCAGGGTTGGGGCTGCCCCAGGAGACACTTCCTCCTGGCGCCCCCGCCCCAGGGTCCTGGGGAGAGGCGTGCCCTCACAACCCTCAGGGGGGCCAGGAGGTGCCCAGGCCACCCCTCCCTGGGCCCTGGGCTGCAGCAGCCCCCCCACCTCCTACCCTGAGCAAGGAGCCAGCGCCCCATTCCCTGGGGACGGTCACGTGAGGAGCCACAGGCTGTCACCCTCTGCCAGGTGCTCACGGCCTCGCCAGGCTGCTTACACCCTCGGTGCCTCATGGGGGCTCAGGACGCGGGAGCGGGAGCGGCAGGTCCACAAGACGCCCATCTTACAAACCCGGGACAGAGCCCTGTGCTGCCCAGACTGACCTCGGGGTCTCTAGAGAGCCCTGGCCTGCTTCAGCAGGGACACATCAGCCCCTCAATGGTCAAAATGACCCCAGGAGCCTGGCAGCCTGGGGCACAAGGGCCAGCTGTGGTGACTGTGATGTGCTCAGTGTGCCGAGGCCTGACACATGCAGCGCAGCAGCCCTGCGTCCCCTCCTCCCCCTGACTGCCCCCCCCTCACACACACACGTGCCCACGAGGAGGCCACACACGCACACACACACATGTTGCAGGGACACACACAGTGCCCACGAGGAGGCCACACGGACACACACACACACGTAGACATGTTGCAGGGACACGTAGGCACAGAGCCACTTAAAAACACTTGGTGGTGTGTGCACGTGAGACACACGGACACACAGGCACACACGTGCAGCAAGTCTCGGTGCCCCAGGCCCCCGTCCATCAGCCCATCTCCCTTTTGTGGGCCTCGTCCTCCTGGGAGGACTCTCCCTGGGCCTGGGCTGTGGGCCTTGGGACTGTAGGTGGCCCCGGCAGCCCTGAGGTGAGGAGTCTCTGGGGGTGGGTGACCCAGACCCCCAGGTGGGCACATGTAGGTCAGCCATTTCACAGGAGGCCGGGGTGGAGGTCCCACCCACCAATGCTGAGGCCCTGGCCCACGCCCAGGGGCTGGTCAGGGGCACTCGCTGGACAGACTCTACTCCAGGGAGAAGCAGGCACCTCTGCTCCCAGGCCACTCCCAGCGGTGGCGCTGCCTCATTCCCAGCTCGCCACCCGGTGCCTGGGCAGCTGCGGCTCCTCGCCTCTCTGAGGTAGCAACGCCTCACCTGTGAGTCCAGGCAGCCCTCTGCCCGCCCCATGCCCAGGGCTGGGAGGGCACCCCCTTCAGTGGTGTCACCCCAAGTCCAAGTCCACAGAGCCCCTTCTGTCCACCAGGTCTGGCCTCAGCCCACCTCCTGGGAGTCACAGAAGCTCTGTCCTAGTGGCCCCTGTCATGGGTGTAGACAGGTCAGGTGCGTCCCCCCAAGAGATAAGGCCTAGCCCAGGACGGGTGGCCGTGGCCATCTTGGGATCTTCATTTTCATTTCTGGCGGTGCTGGGGACGGAACCCAGGCAAATGCTCCCCCAGGGTGCGGCCAGCTCTGGGAAAGGGTCTTTGCAGATGGGACTGAGCTAAGGCAAGGTGACACTGGTCTAAGGTGGCCCCGAATCCAATATGGGGTCCTTATAAGAGAGAGAAAGGGAGGCAGACACAGAGGAGAGTGACGTGAACATGTGGCAGGGACTGGAGAGCTGTGGCCATAGGCCCAGGATCACCTGGAGCCCCCGGAGCTGGAGGAGGCCGCAGGACCCCCCGGAGCCTCCAGGGGTGGGGGAGCCCGCCCCACAGCACCTTCATGTCACACCTCCTGGCCAGGGTGAGGGATGGCGGCCACTGCTCAAGCACATGCATGGTCATGTGTTGTAGTGGCCCAGGGCACAGGGCCACAGGGCTGGGGCTGGGAGGGAGAAGGGCCTGACAGAGGAGAGGGACATCCCTCTCCAGCCCCCAGGACGTGGCCAAAGGACCTGCTGCCATGGGCACTGACGAGGCTGCGGGTGCCATCAAGCCAACCCTGCTCTGTGCCTGGCCCAGGCATGGACACCGCCCCTGTCCTGTCCCACTCGAGAAGAAGCCAGGGGATGAAGGTGGAGGCCCCCCCCTTAGAGCTTGTCTCACACCCCTCCAGATGCCCCCACTGAACAGGCCACCCGTTGTACAGCTGTGGGGAAAACACGAGACCCTCAGAGGAAGGTCAGTGACACGGCAGAGGCCAGCCTGTCCCCTGGGAGGGTCTCCAGGTGACACGGCGACGCTGGCTGGGCACCTGGGTGGCCCCAAGTGGAGGTCACCTTCTCCCAGGCCCCTTGTGCAGGGTCTCTCCTAGACAGCTGCCCTCCCCACACTGCCCCCAGCCAGACTGGACATGTTGTGCATGTCACCTGTGCCTCCAATGACGTGGCCGCTCAGGGAAGCCTCATCAGACAGTTCCAGGGAGACCAAGGCCCTCGATGCTCTCTCCAGCTCCTGCCCGTGCGGAGGGATGACAGCTGGGCCTGCTCCTCTCTCCAGCAGAGGCGGGGCGGCCTCGGCCATGCCTGCAGCAGAGGAGGTGCCCGGGCAGGGCTGCCCTGCAGACCCCCAGCCAGACTCGCCCTCCCTGACTCGACACGGCGGCCCAGTGCAGTCAGGGGTAGTGCTGGCCGGGCTGTCTCCAGCATCACCTGCTAGTCGCCACAGTGCTGCTGACCTGCAGCTCCAGCAAGGCCTTAAAGCTCCTTAAGAATAAAATGCACATTGGTAAAAGCAAGTGAGCGAACCAAGGAGCCTCAGCCAAACTCCCCAGGGGCTCAGCAGGCACCAGGAGCTGCTCAGGAGTGGCCCGTGGCCTCACCATCAGGCCGCCCAGCCTGGGGCCAGCAGGCCTCAGCCACAGCCCTGCTGGCCCTCCAGACCACAGGCTGTCCGGGCGGCACGACCCTCTGTCCTGTTTCCTAGCCCATGCCTTCCTGGGCCCCCACGAGTCTGGCTGGTGCAAGCTTCCTCTTTAAATCTCCTACCAGCTCCTGCTCCCTCCCTTTGCGGCCACTGCTGCCTCGGCAGGGCTCAAGAGCCCTGATCCCAAGCCTGGAAACGCAGGTGCTGGCCTGCCCTGAGCACCCACAGCGACGCCTGGAGCCCCCGGGAGGGCTGGGTGCCTACACACGCGTCCACAGACACAAGGACCCACACTGGGTTTCATCAAGAGCGCAGAACTCAGTCGTGAACACAGGAAGGAAAAGAAGCCTCGAAGCAGCCAACACAAATGCAGAACACCTCCATCTGCGGCCATGCTGCCCACTGGCCACCCCTGGCCTCCGCGCCCACTCACTCCTGGTTTGCACATGCTTAGCCTTAAGGTTGCAAAGAGCTGTCACATCACAGGCGTGGAATGACTTCCCGGTGTGGACAGGCCTTTCACACATCTGATTCTTAGCAGGGCTGGCTGCCTCGTCTGGGAAGAGGCCCGTGGCCCATTGAAGCGGCCCCCAAGGGGCTCCTGGGGGCTAGTCCAGCTCTGGCAGGCTGTCAGGGCCTGGGCCACTCAGGCCAATGACGCCAGCACCCTCGCACGCGGGGCTGAGTCCCCGGAAATGATGGGTGGCCACTGCTGTGGACAGGCGCCTCCCAGAGACAAACAGCTGCGCTCCTTGAGCATCGGAGGTCACACGTAAACCAAAAGCAGACGCGGTTTTAGAACAACGGATGGTGAAGTGTGTGTGGGGGGGTGGCATTCACTAAACTGCAGTCTAAACCAACCGCAGGCACAGGCTGCTGGGGTCACAATCCCAGGCCCGGAAAACCCCCAAGTGACCGGGGTGGCCAGGCCAGGCCTCCAGTGTGGACAGCGCCCTCCCGCGCTCTTTGGAAGGTACCTCCGTTGTCCTTTTCTCTGTGGGGGATCCCCAGCTGGCCCCGACAGAGGCTCCGTGGTGAAGCCAGACAACGTGGGTCCCGGCCAGGACCTCGGGGCTCCCTCCCCATCTCCAGGGCTCCCTGTGGTGCTCATGTGGCCTCCAGGGGTGGCAGGGGCTCCTGGCACCCACCCCTCCTGGGCCAAGGGAGCTGAGGCGCACCTGAGGGTCTGCAGGTGGCGCCTGGCGAGGGTGGGGCGGGGAGGCCCTGGCGCCTCACTCCATAGCACAGGGTGGGAGGTCCGGCCTCAGGGGCAGGCGCTCACCACGCAGCCGCTGGCACGGAAGGCACCTGGGAAGGCCAAGCCACTGCAACCAAAGGCCGGCTGGGGTAGGCGCCACCCACCCTGCGAGGAGAGGTTTCCAGAAAGCCCTCCAGCAGGGGTGCTGGCTGACACACAGGAGGGCCAAGGTGATGGGACACTGACGTGCCCCCCTGCCCCAGGCTGCAGAGAGGGCTGTGATGGCCCTGCATATGCAGGGTGACCTGTGTGAGGGACTTCTGCCTGCCGGGGAAGGCCGGATGCTCACCAAGGCCCAGAGGGCAGAGGGCCTGCGGACCCAACCCTGGTCGAGAGGGCTCCCAGGCAGGCACCACACCGCGAGGACAGGAACGGCCTGGTCACATGTTTCCAGGCAGTCCCGGGAAGGACGGGCTCCCAGCAGGAC
>CM046675.1:1996421-2030440 GCA_025594165.1 Tamias sibiricus | reverse complement strand
GACAACAGATTGGAGATGAGCCTAGAAGTGAAAAAATGAATCAGGTGCTATTAAGATAATGGAGACTGGGGTGAGGGTACTGATGGCTGAGGTGATGAGAAGTGGTTTGATTCTGAGTTTATTTTGAGGGTAGAATTAACAAAGAATATGGGAGAAACACTTGGGAAATAGGGAAGTCTAGGATAAGTCCAAAGTTCTTGTCTAGAAAACTGAAAAAAAAAAAAATGCATAGGCCATTTTCTAAGAAATTACAATATATGGAGTTCCCTGTTGGATGTAATAATTTTGCAATTCTATTGCTTATTTGAGTGGAAATTGATGAGGTGGTGGCTAACCAAAAAGTCTTGGCCAGACATACACATTTTAGAGTTGTCAGCATATCAATGAAGTTTAGAACTAAAAGACTGGATGAGTCACCAGATAGAAAAGACAGGAGGTACAAGGGCGAAGCCCTGTGCTATTATCAATTTTTTCAGGTTGAAAATATGAGTAGGGTCTGGAATAACAGCCTGCAGAGAGGCAATAAGGAGCTTGTCCTGGGACCCCAGAGAAGAATCTAGTGAAGACATTTTTTTGAGAAGGGGTAAATAACTTACGATAATTGGTGTTTGAATTTAGCAATGTAGAGTTTATTGGTGACCTTGACAAAATCATTTTCTGTGGGAAAAAAAAAAAAAAAAAAAAAATACATGAATAGAATTTTTTTTAAAAAAATGGAAAGAATGTCATGGGACCTAGGAGATATCAAAAATTCCTAAGTTTGAGTTATTTTATTACTAATATGAGACCAGAGATACAGGATCTAAAAAGAATTTATTAAAGGAGGAACATTGTGTTATATTTGAATGTCTGTGGGAGAAACATTCTATTTACATTTGTACAAGAGAGTCACTTAGCAATCTCAATGTCATTTAGAAAGTTATTCAGAAAACAAAATTTTATCTTTATCAAAGTCAGCTGGACAACACCAAAAGAACAGCTGCTATAGAAAAATGAGTCACATGGAGCTGAGAAGCAATGGGAATTTTATATCATTAATTCTGGAAAGCTTAGTCCTGGAAGATAGATAGGAAGGTTTCGTCTGCCTTGAATTCATATGATCATCTTCTAAGCACATATTTATGCATCATCTTGTTCTATATTCTCGACAAACTTGGCGATAAATGAAAGGTATTATATTCTCATACTAAGGCAAGAAACTGCTGTCCTCAAAGTTAAGGGGCTTGACTTAATCTCTCCAGTGATTTTTACTTTCACATAGAGCATTAATGCCACAGCATAGACTAAAGTCTTTAGCTTTCCACTTTAGAGAAAAGATACATATTCTAGGCAGAAGACTAGTAAAATCATCATTTCCCAGTTCCCATAATTCTGTCTTCTGACAATAGGATTTTGATTCCTAATTCCCTTTGCTGTAATATAAAGAAAGTGAAGTTCATAAAAAAAGTCAGCAAAGACTTGATACAATCTTCTAATGGCAACATACTCATTGTCTTTTCAGAAAAATGTTTCTTTTAATTAAAATTGATGTTCTGTCTTATCTGTTATCAAATTGTATTAAAATGTACAGTAAATGTCTAAAGTCCATAAAATAAATAAAACATGTAAGAGGTAAGTTTAAACATAAGTAAAATATATTTATAGTCAATTAAAATATTAAATTGTAGTTTTATGTAGAATGATGACATGAATATAGAAATCAAATGAGATTTTCTACCAGATGATCTGTAGGACCATAGATAGAACCAGAGAAGCTCAGGAAAAAAGCTAAAAAGTTTAAGAACTATGACAGGGAGTTAATTACAGAGTAAACTCTCTATTATCTCTTGCAGATAGGAAATGTGTTATCCTTGTTAAACAGATTTTTTTTAATTAATAAGGAATTCTCACATACACTATCCAGGGGGACTACCAATTTCCCAAAGCATTAGAAAACAATAGAATGTATTTAACACTAAATGAAATCAAACACTATTTAATAATTTTAATGACTACAAAATTCACTGGAAGTACTTTACATAAGTAAATGAAACCCAGCCGCTATATAATGTGACATAAATGTAAATGTAAGTAGTAAGAGCCAGGTTATTGAATAGATTCTATATTTTATTGATGCCTATATTACTTATTCATAATGGTGGGTTTCATTGTAGCATATTCTCATATATATGCATATATATATATACACATATATATGTACATATATATGTGTATATATATGTATATGTAAACACTCATCTATTTTACTAGGGGGAGTTATACCAACATTCAGGAATTATAAAATTATAAATTAGAGGAATTTATAGATAAGGCAAGTGTTTGTTGTATAATACAAAATTACTTGTGACAATACCATTCCTTCATGTCTTCATTCTTTCATTTATCCCACATATGTTGAAAACTGCAGTAAGCTTGGCATTTTTTTTAACTGAATGGTGATCAATAGGAACTGTATTAACAAACATTTTCTATTGTTGGGAATCTGATTATGGAGTTCAGGAAGCAGTAAAGTAAAAGAAGATAGGAGCATATGCTTGAAGGTTGAAAGCACACAAAAGAGCTTTAAAATAGACCTGAACTTGGGTGGAGAAAAGAGAAGAATTTTCAGAGAAGTTCTTATCTCTAAATTTGAAATCCAGGGATTTTTTTTTTTTTTTTTTTGCACTGTATCTTTAAGATGTATGGCAGCATATTTAATGGGAAGAAAGATAAGTAGATGCATTCAATTAAAGAACTTCAGGTAAAGGTCTTGGATGATAACCTTTGAGACTTCTTATATATGTAAGAAACCTATTTGTGTTTAAGGAAAAGTTGTTGAAAATCACTTTTCATTGAGTTAGTAATGCCAAGAATGGCCTATTTTTTTTTTAATCTCAAAAAGTAAAATGTTTACATACAATTTTTGTTTCTTTATGCATGGTTTTTATGGATTAAATTATAGATGAAAAGTTCATAAGAATTAAGACACTGTTTTCATATGTCAATATAAAACAGGGTAGGTTAAGTAAGACTTAGGAAGATAAGCATCATATGCTTTTTCTTATATGTAGCAACTAGAGAGGAGGAGAAGGGTGTTATGAACATAGAAAAAAAAATCCACACTGGTATATAGGAAGTGGATTTGGGGAAAGGGGAGGAGAAAGTAAGGTGGGTACCAGGGAGTGAAATTGATCAAATTATGTTATATACAATATGAATATTCCCCAATGAAATTGACTATTTTGTGTATTCTGTCTGTGTATCTCAAGAAAATATATAGGTAAAGCAATCATTTATTAATTTATTATATATATTATAAAGTGTGGTTTCGATATGAGGTATCTCTCAAAAGCTTATATGTGAAACAATGCAAGGAGGGTCAAAGGTGAAATGATTGGGTTATGAGAGCCTTAACTTAATCAGTGCATTAATCCACTTGAATTGATTAGGTGGTAATTGTAGGCAATAGGGTGTGGCTGGAAGAGGTGGGTCATGGGGAGATGTGCCTTTGGGACATATATTTTGACCCTGATGAGCTGAGCTTAGTTCTCTGCTTCCTGGTGGTGATGTCCTGATATGCTTTCCTCTACCACACCCTTCTACCATGATGTTCTTGCCTCACCTCAGGCTTGAGCAATGCAGTCCATGGACTGATACCTTGGAAACCATGAGCCCCAAATAAACTTTTACTCTCAAATTGTTCTTGTTCTTGTTAGGTCTTTTGGTCACAGCAATGAAATGGTTGACTAAAACATAATATATACATATTTAGAAATATATATATGTATTTATTTCCAGGATCAGTCAGGAAGTAGAAGCTATATGGCCATTTGTTTTTGCTGTTGTTGATATTTGTTATTGTTTTTAAGTAGGGACATTTAATATTAAGATTTGATACTAGTTATTAAAGGTATTCAGGAACATATAGTTTATAATATACTGACATATCAGAGTAACTTCTAGAAATTGCTTCCCTAAAGGATGGGGCAATTAAAGTTTGGAATTATTAAAGTAAAGCAAATCTACAGAGCTGAAACTGGTGTCTGAAACTCAGGTGTCTAAGAAGGAGTTGCTACTCACTATTGAAGTCTCGGAGCGGGTGTGATGAAGTTGGTTCTGAAAGTGTTGGGGAAAGTGCAAAACTGAAATTAGCTGCTGCTACTGAAATGAAATGTCACTGTCAGGTGAGAAAGTGTTACTGTGGTGACACTGAGAGCAGCAGGAAGCCAAAACAGGAACAGGAAACAGAGAGGAAAGAGAGGGTCTCTCCTTATTCCTCATTGCTTCTAGTGTTTTCCCTGTATATTACATAGCAGAAATCTACACACACAAGAGAAATATGATCAGCGAGTATCCACTCCCATCTTCATAGTCCAGAGCCTAGAGGGTGATTTTGAAGCTGAGAGTGCTAACAGTGAATGGAACAGAACTTAAAACTTGAATTCCCCAGCAGTGAAGCTATTTGAACACAACTTTTCATTTGCTCTGTGTAATTTAAATTGCAGCATGCAAGTTGAACTTCATAAAGAATTTGCTTTTGCTCTCACAGAATTACTCAGTCAATACACTTGCAATTTTGAAAGTTTGGTTTGATAAAAGCTGTACTATGTTGTCAACTTGCATCTAGATTTTCCTCAAAACAGAAAACTCAACTGAGTGGTCGATTCTGTCTTGCCATTTGTTTTTAAATTTTATTGGTTCTTTTTAGTTATACATGACATTTAAATCCTTTTTGATATAATTATATAAGATTGGAATACATCTTTTTCTAATCAAGACCCAGGACTTCTCCTTTCCCATCCCTTTCCCCACCCCCTGTTCCCTTTCATCTATTGATTTTTCTGCCATTTACCCATAGTTATTTTTATTTATTTGTTTTTCAAAAACCCTAATTTCTTGTGAATGTACAAGATGGTGAAAATCACTATGGTGTATTCATATATGTACATAGAAAAATTATGTCAGATTCATTCCACTGTCTTTCCTTTTCCTACCCACCTCGCCCTTCATTCCTCTATGTCTAATCCACTGAGATTCTATTCTTCCCCTTCCCCTTATCGTGCGTTATTATTTATGCTCTTTTATGTAAGACTGGTGCTTAATTTTGTGTCTTGGAATTTAGTGTGAAGGTATTGCCTTAATTAGGCATAACAGAACACAAAATACTATATATATGTATATATGTATGTATGTATATATGTATACACACAGAGACACATATATGACATATATTATTTTTGAATTTTTTTCTTTTATGTTACTAAATTGAGAAAGCTTTGTTTTAATCCTGACAGTCTCGTTTTAGCCTTATTATGCTTTTATAATTTTTTCAAACATCAATCAGTGATTAAAATGGGAAAAGGTAAACCTGATCTGATTATCCTTGTAGAAATCTGAAGAAAGCACAAGATTAGAATAGCCATGAGCTAAACTAATTGCACTTTTAGAAAGACTATAGAAATTGCTCAACTCAAAGAAGTCACTCAACGATGAAATAACATTTAGAGGAAATTATTTATTTTAGTTTATTAATGTTGGTGTTAAATTGTTCAGGTGAGTCTCATGTCAAAACTGAGGTTTTTGTTTCTTAAGGGAAAAAAGGTAGGTATAAAAGTTGATCAAGCAAAACAATGCAAAATAAGATTTTGTAAAGTAAGTAAATTTTAATTGCATCAGTTGCTCATGTTATTTTTCCTCCAAGTATTGAGACAATTTTTCATATGCATCATTGCCTAAAACCAGTTACTTATAGACCTCATTGAGGTTCTTGCTTCCATTCTTAATTCTTTTGGCTAAACTTTTACGTCTGTATATTTTAACTGGTTTTCAGATGATGTACTAGATTTTTTTTAATTCAATAATTTTTTTAGCTTCTGTGAATTTTTCAAAAGTATATGAAGTTATTAGCCTTCTGTGAGTTTTTTAATTTATTCTCTAAAAAATTCATGTACTAAGAATACTTCAATGTAAATTGAAATCTTTATCTCTGATAAATAGCAATACAAATTTTTGATATTGAAAATTGAATTAGAAGTTTATCCCATTAGTTTATGAGATGATATGTTTGTATGTCCTTTTAAATATTCTTCACTTTTTAAAGTTAGACAAAAACATTAATATAATTATATTTTGATGAAATTAATTAACTTAATAAACATGTTAAGTGTGACTTAAAAAGGTGGAAAATATCCAGTGCTATGAATATAATCTCAATTTCTAAATGTCTTATCACAATATTTAAGACAAAGAATTCTATTTATGGCATTCTAAATTTTTCTCATATATTGTATAATGTGTTTTTACTGTTGAATAATAGTTTACTTCATGAACTTAACTAATATAACTAATAATGATAGTAATGTCAATATTAGTTATTATTTACTGAGACTGCTTTTGTCAGCATTGTGCTTATTTATTCCTTTATGTTATTTATGTCTTTATTGAACACATATTTATTGATTAATCTTGTATATTAAATATTAGGTAAGACAAGTAAGACCTCAAAATAAATAGGGACAATCTGCACCCCTCCACCCTTTGTGTTCCTTGGTTTGACCTCAGCATCTCATGCATACTTGGCAAATGCCCTATTCCTGACCTACATCCCCAGCTCCAATCTTTTGCTTTTATAGAGATTAGAATAAAATGTGATAAGTATAGGAGGTAGAAATAAGGTTTTGAATGTTCTTGTTCATTTCTTTATTTATGCACTCATATAACAAGTACAGTATCTATTTGGCCAGGCAATATACAAATAATGATAATTCAAAGGTGAACAGACAAAATACTTTCCAAAAGGGAGCTTGAACTATGGTATAGGAGGTAGGAATCAAAAAAAGATTAACATATAAGAAAAATTTAATTTGAATTGTTATAAAAACTATAGTGGGGGGTCTACACAGTACTATGAAAGGGATTTATAGAAGCATCTGCTCTGTTTAAAAAAGTTAAGAAAAGATGATGTGACAAACATATGGATGATGAAATAGTTTGCATTGAATTGGAGGAAAGAGCCAGCATTTTGGCAAAAAGACTAGTATTCATTAAGGCCTGTTGGCTAGGACAAGAGAGAAGGTATATTGTTACAAGTGAAAGGAGGCAAATGTGACTATTTCACCAGGTAAAATTCAAACCAGGTAGAACTTTCAAGTTCAAGCTGAGGATTTTGATATTTATCCTAAAAATTAAGATAATGTTGATATACTTTGTTCAATCAAATATACTTGTGGTATTTATTGTTGGACTGATACACTTTTCATTAAAAAATTATTATGACTCCAGTGAAAAACATAAAGCAAGAACAAGTATGGTGTTGGGAGACAATGTAGAAGACTACACTGATTACATTTATATAGCAATATTTATATTCAGTTCAATGTGCGCATAGATCTCTAGGAGCTAACATATGAAAAAGAACTACTATTCAAGAAACTCAGTAATTAACATGCTAAAAAAATGAAAGACTTTTTAAGGAAGTTGAAATCTATATTATCATTGGAGATGATAATTAGAGCAAAGAGATGGGTTTTTAACTCTCTACAGTAAAAAGATGAATCTGGAGACTATTATGCTAAGTTAAATAAGCCAGTCCCCCAAGAGTGAAAGGTCAAATGTTTTATCTGATAGGCAGAAGCTATTCCAAAATAAAGGGAGGTGGCAATAAAAAAAGAAGAAAGATCAGTGGAGTAGACAAAGGGGAATGAAGGGAAGACAGGGGGCATGGGATAGGGAAAGACAGTGGAACGAATCTGACCTAACTTTCCTGTGTACATATATGAATATACCCCAGTGAATCTCATCATCATGTATATCTACAAGACACTAATTTAAAAAAGACTATAAATAAATAGCACAGAGATCATTAGAGAAGAGGGAAGGGAACAGGGGTGGTAGGAGGCGAGGGACAGGAGATGTACTGGGGAATACATTAGAACAAATTATATTCCATGCTTTTATAATTATGTCAAATGAATCCTAAAGTTATGTACAAATAAAAAGAACCAATCAAAATAAATTTTAAAATATTGTTCAAGACTAACAATACGAGACCATCTGTTTTGCAGATATCCATTTATCTAAGAAAGATTTTTCTTAATGCCCCTAGGATTAAGAAATGCATCTATAGACTTATATCTGGGTCTTTTATCACCATCGTTTTGCAATTTTTTCTTATGACTTAGAATCCTGCTGGGATAGGGCAGGTGACTTCAGTATTCATTTTGAATCTATAATAATAATGATGATAGGAATGAGACCAAAATGATAGCTAATGTTTAGTGTGTGCATATAATGAAAGAAACACTGTAAGAGGTGATATCTCAAAAAATAAAACTCTAAGATAAAGCTGTTATTATCACTGTATTTTTTAATGAAAGGAAATTGAAGTTTGGAAAAAAATAACTCACTAAAAATTGCATAGCAAGTAATAAAAAAAAAAAAGTTGAATTCAACCTAGTTTCTGTTGGACCCAATAATTTTCTCATAATCTACTCATCAGGAAGCACCTGGGGTAGGATTGTTTTTTGAATAGTGAATAAAGTTATTTTCTGCATTGCCACTATTAAGGTGAATAGTTTATACATGTATTAAGTTGTCAGAGGCAGGAAATAAAGCAAGTAAAATAGAATTTTAATGAATACTGGAAGAATCATAAGAAAATAGATATTGTGGATCAACACAAAGATTGATGTTTTCAACATTCTGCTTCAAATTGCCAGAAAATATTTAAAACAATGGAAGCAAAAGTTTAGAAAAACTTCCACCCCTTTTTTCTCATAAGACAGATAAGAATATAACATTTCCTTTTATTTTTTTCCTCATTCCCTTATTTAAAACTCTGTAGAATATTTTCTTTCTCTGTAAATGAGTGAAAGAATTCCACCATCATTTAAATGTAATGGCTATTTTTTAAGACTTTCTGGCATATTGAAGGAAGCAATAAAAATGAAACTGGGCTTGTTCCGATAGGACTGTAATGATAGTAGAATATTTTCATCTCTCTCTAGAGTGTTTTGGGCTCCACCATCTCTCCTCATTATAATCAAAGTTAGAAAAAACATATACAGTAGATAGAAGTGGAACAGCCATGTAGGTTTATCAAATATTTTGTGAGGAGACCATCATATGTTTAGTTGTATATGTTGAAGACTTTTTACATTTGATTTTTAAAAATTTGTTTTGGAAATTATTTGATATAGTTAAGATATGACCACTTTTTCCTTTTCTTGAAAGCTATTCTGTCTCTTTGGTCTTAAAAGATTGGTTTTACAGAAAGAGTAAAAAGAAAACCAAATCTGAGTGTTTTTTAAAATTTCTACAAATATAAGCCCACTCAAATTAAACAGTCTCAATGCCATTCTTTCCCTATTAAATGATAGATTCCAACAGCTGAAAATATCTAAGCTACGTCCAAATTGTATTTTAAGTTATGGCCCTAATGTGCAAGATAACGAACATGTCTTATTTAATGCTTCCAAAGAGAGTACATTCCTGTCATTGGGAAATTATGTGTATAATACCTAGAACTTTATTAACATTCTAGTATATCCCCCAAAGAAATTCATGATATGATGACATAAACTCCTCTTTTCTCTAATCAAACATTCTTAAAGCATGCTGAAAGAAAAATAACATGCTATAATTGTTTGTTCATTGTGATTTTATTCAGGTTTAAGTTCAACCCAAGCCTGCATAATTTCTACCATGATTTGGCAATTCTCCCTCTGGTACAAACCAAATAAAGCTTTACTATTAATAAAGTCTTGCTTTTGGGAAAGTCACTGTAGAAGGCTACAGAACAACAATGAAATAAACAATACTAACCTTGAACTGTTAATTGAGGTTACTGGTTAGTTTTAAAGAATACTGTATACACAATTAAGCAAGCGTTTTACACTGCTTTTACTTGTTAACTAGTTTTGAGCTATTCTTGTGGACAGAAAATTGATAGTTACAATAAACACGTTCTAGCTCCCTAATTAGCTCAGGTAGTACAATTACTGATGTTCAATATCCATCAACAAAGCAAAGGTGCTTTAAATGTCATATAAATACTAGAAGTAAAAATAAAGCACAAAGGGCTTTCACAAGGCTAGCTATCTGAATGAAATAAATTTAGATTTATTCATGTCAGTTAAGTATCTTAGGATGTAGGAAATTCAATTTAGTCAGGGAAAGATAGTAAGGGGAAAAACCCTTTGATTTTAAGTTGTCCTTTCTGAGAGCTAGAGACACATTTAAAAGAAAGTCTTCTGGTTTTACTAAATCTCTCATTAACTTGGAATATAAAAATAGTTATTTAAATAAATCAACTTATATGATACCACCAGATATTTCCCCCTCCTGTAGTATCTCCCACCATGCTATATAATCAGCCAACTTTATAAACGATGCATTTATCCTATGGAAAGCTATAAAGTCTCCACCAAGTAAAACATGTTGGGCTTTCAGACTCTATTTCTCTTCATATCTACATTTCTAGAATGTTGTTTATTCTGATAGTATACCATCAGTTCTGTTAGATATAGCCTTCCTATTATGCCTGCCCTTCATTCATTTAGTTACTGAACCGGCATTTTAAAATATAGTGACTTTTTGCTAGGGATGGCAGTAGTGTGTATTTGAAATGCTTTGTACACTAAAGAATATCCCAGTGTGATGGACTGACTTGTCCGTCATGACCTAGGAAAACACCCTCGCTGTACTGTGCTAGGGCTCTGAAAAATGGCCTCCACCCTCAGCTCCAGGTAATGATGATCTAAGTGCAATTGCATCCCCCTTCTAAGAGGGTTTAGTATTGGGTGCATCACCCAGGGAACAACTGGATCATTCATACAGATTTCCTGGGATTTAGGCAAAGTTATTTCTGACCCTTAAATTCTTATCAGACAATTTTCTGAACCCTTTTCTGTGGATCCAGTAGATTATCAAGACAGGAAATGCTTCAGTCATTTATTTTCCTCATGAAGAAAAGAGTCTGAAGAAGAAGAAACACAAAGATGTGGGCACATTCAAGGCAGTGTGGTGAGATAATGCAGATCCATGTGCTTAAGCTGACCTCAGAAGACCCCCCCATACTTACAGACTGCAGTATTTTTATGTCAGTATGTATTTTTTGTTACTTCGATTTATAACTTAAATTGATAAACCAGAGAAATTTCTAGTCAAAGTAGACCAATACAAATGTTTTCCATTTATACAGAACTCTCTTGTTCTATCACATATTGTTTTCTATTCTTTCTGCCACGATTTATCATTAAAAATGATGTAGATGGGCTGTGACTGTGGCTCAGTGACAGAGTGCTTGCCTAGCATGTGTGAGGCACTGGCTTCAATCCTTAGCACAGCATACAAAAATTTAAAAATAAATAAATAAATAAAGGCATGCTGTCTACCTACAAAAGAAAATTTTTAAAAATATGATGTATATGTATTCTTTCTCTAACAAGTCAAGACCACCTGCTTATTAGTAAATTTCTTAATTACTTTTTGTATTGTTACTGTACATAATTTATGCACTAAATATTGCTAAAATGTTTTGGTTACATTTCTTCTATAAACTTTTGGAAAACTTCATCTGATATATATTTTTAAATTTTTCTACTCCTGGCTTTATCTGGATTTTTCTAATTCCTCCTTTTTTTCTGTTAGTCTAATATTCTCTTTCATTAGGAAACTTTCTGGTGATCTTTGGCTATTTATTATTACTTAAGATTAAGGTACTGTTGGGAGCAGTGTTTCATGCCTATAATCCCAGAGGCTCAGGAGGCTGAGGCAGAAGGATTAGAAATTCAGAGGAACCTCAGCAACTTAGTGAGACCCTGAGCAATTTAGCAAGAACTTGCATCAAAATTTAAATAAATAAATAAATAAAAACAACAACAACAAAAAAGAAATGGGTTGGGGATATGGGTCAGTGGTTAAGTGCCCCTCAATCTCTGGTACCAAAAAAAGAAAGAAAAGAAAAAGAAAAAATAAAAGAAAATTAAGGTACTAATAGATGATTGAAAGCCTTTAAAAATAAAAACCTTGGAAATATTTGATCAAGCAATATCTGGTTTCTACACTTTCTTCTTCATCACAGGTTTCTATATCTTAATCTCCTTTGTTGGCTTTTAAATTCGGTTTCTCATCTGATATTCTCAATTCTTAGAGAGTTCCCTAAGCAATACGTGCATCCTACCACTCCCCATTGGTTACTTTCTCTCACAGTCAGAGCTTTGAAACGCTGATGTTTATTTTAAATTATATGACACAACTTTATGCACTTATTTATGGTCTCCTCTTCTCCCCTTTGTGCTTAGTAAGTTCCATGAGGGCACAGATAAGATCTGATTTGAATTTGCCTTACATTTACTGCAGGACCTGGCACACACTGTCTTCTCATTAAATATTCATTGGATGAGAGTACTGCACCTAAATCAGTTCAATGTGTTGGTACTAAAGTACAGATTGTTTTCTATTAAAACTTTTTTTAGGAGGAGGGGTAAAAGAGTTTCCAGAGCAATCACTTCTCTTCAAGACCAGGTGCTATTATGTTCAATATTGCAAAGCAGGCAAGGTAAACTACTGCATCAATAAGTTTCCCACCATTTTTTTTGTAAATTAATCTCAGTGCATATATGTTTAGCTTCAAGACTTGGATGGTTGGGAATGTGTAATAATTCCCTGCTAAAAAATAGTGATGTGTTCAGTGAATCTGTCATTCTGTCAGATACAGGACTAAGGGACTCTTCTTGATTTAGTCTGGAGAATTTTAAAGCAATTCCTTTGGATAAGTGTTCATTTTGAATAAAGCTACACTTGATAAATGATGCCCAATAAGGCAGAATTTTTAAGTTTATTGAAATTATGTTTATATGATAATAGACAAATCATTTAGAAAGAGGAAACACCCAGATACCATTTCTAAGAAATATTGGGAAGTGAACAGACCACGTATTGGGGAATTTTATTAATGAGGATAGATGAAAAGTGGACACAAAGCCTTCACTATTCTTCTTTTCTTCCTGTGTATTCAGATATTAGGCTTCAACTAAATGCAGCAAATGTTTATTGACTGACCTCTCTGGGCTGCTGGGTTTAGTTACTGGAGACATGCAAGGGATTAATATCAGAAACCTTTCCTCAGAGGATGATCTCAATGTAAACAGACGTTTCCAACACAAAGAACAAAGTGGTATGTGTGTGAAGTCAAATGCAATGGAGTGAAAAAGAGGAAGCAATTATTTCTGGTTCTGGGGATGTGCAGCTAAAGGCCTTCTAGGAAAGTTGAAGAACATTTGTAAACTCTGAATGCTTTGGGGAACTTTTACAGACTATGGGGCTTATTCTGACCAGACTGTGCTAAATTTGATTAAAGTTTTACTGGCCTTGAAAATTTGGAGGTTGATTTTGCTGCAAGTAACTAGGGTTGTTCCTCAGAACCCTGTGAGTGTGTGAGTGTATGTGTGAGTGTAAGCTTGTGTGTGTATGTGTATGTGTCAGGGAGAGGCAGAGAGACTCACTCTAGACATTCCTGCAAAAGATATAAAAAAAGGGATTTACAATTTATAAAGTTTGATTCACACTGTAGATGACTCTAATTCAGACTTATACAGCGACAAGAAGTTGTTTCAGTATGTGATTCCTATGTTTTAAAATAATCAAAAGCATTGAAAAGTCTAATTTGCATGCTTTTAAATGCAGAAAATTTGGCCTCTCAGTGAGCAACTCAAACCATTTGTGACACATATGCTTGTCCTCCTTGATGATATTTACATTTCCTATAAAGGGGAGCTTGACAGAATAAAGAAATGCAAACCACCAGCAAGGGCTTTGTGTTTGAAGTAGGGAGGGGAAAGAGGATTGATGTCCCTGACGCTTCTTACAAGTGCAGTAGTAAATTTCCCCACTTTGCTTGTCATTCCCCTGTCTCCTTTAACCTTGGAACATGTTAGGTTTTACTTCTCTGTGGCTTACAAGGCATAACATTTATTAGCCGAATATTATGCACAGTTGTTACCATTAATTACTTTGATAGTAAATCTGGATAATAATACTCCAGTTGTAAAATAAATTAAAACTTGCTGTAGTTTTTATTTTTTTTTCCTGGAGTCTGACTATTCAAAAGACAAAAAAAAAAAAAAAAAAAAAAAAAAGACTCCTATGCTTAAAGAAAAGAAGCAACTAAGCTGAGAATAATCTATTATTGAAACAAAACAAAAGCACTAAAATGTTATTTTTGGCCTCAATTCAATAATTTAGAAAGAACTTAACTTTTACAATAAAGCAAAAGAATTTATTGTGTACTAACTATATATTATAGATGCTGGTTACTCATTTCTTATAAAATATTAATAACCTCCTGAGACAAAGGAAAATAAAGCAGGTAATGCATTTGTCAGTGCTTGGGTTATATGTTGTTCTTTTTTTCAAATTTCACTTCCTTTACTTCTTGTAATTGTTACGTTAGGACAATATTTTAGTTTTGGCTTTTAAGGACTTTAATTCTGAACGTATAACAAAAGAAAAAAAAATATGTGTCTACATGAGTGCATATCAGTTTGAGAGCTGTCAGACTTTTCTGAAAAGAAAATTAATAATTCATGAAAAATAGAAAATTCTCTCATCCGAGGGTTTTTGTCTCAGAGGTATAAACTGAGGTGTAAGATCAAAAAATCTATGCAAACTTATATGGATACAGTCTTTCCGCTGATCTAGTAACCTGTAGCCCCCCAAAAGACAAGTGGAGGCTTGTCTAGTAACAGAAGATGAAAACCCAAGGCAAGCCGTGTGTATGGAAAATAAAGACATGGCAATTGAAAGTGTTCTCACTTGTAGGAAGAAATGCTGCATAAAAGGTTAAGTATCTCACTTAGTATCCTCCCATATATAATGTCCACATTTTTCTGAAATACAAGTAGGTTTGCAAAAAAAAAAAAAAAAAAAAATTGTATCTGTTTTCCTACAATTGTCATTTCTCTTTTTCCCCTTGTCATCCTCA
Organism: Tamias sibiricus; assembly: GCA_025594165.1. Classification (NCBI taxonomy): domain Eukaryota; kingdom Metazoa; phylum Chordata; class Mammalia; order Rodentia; family Sciuridae; genus Tamias; species Tamias sibiricus. The sequence goes on along the minus strand of CM046675.1, from coordinate 2,015,478 downwards.
CTGGGAAACATTTCTATAATATACAAGAGAGTAAGAACAAATATAAAAGCCCAAACCTAACTTATTACTCTGATATAAACACCAGGAATATTTTAAAACTTTACTTTTTGTACATTTTTTTCCCCTGTGGATATACATCTATTTAGGCCACATAATATTATTATTATCTATTTTAAGATTATAATTCATATTTCAGATTTTAAAGAATTTCTTCCTTTGAACTTCCTCCTGAATTTTTCTGCAGTTTAACAATCTCTCCTGAGTGTCCTATGAAAACATTAACATGAAAAAAATCAGGGTCATTTTTTTTGTATGTAGGGAAACACTGCACACACTGCTTCCTTGTTCCTGGTCCTCAACCATGATACTTACAAGTCTTTTTGAATCACCTGGTAATGGTATGGCCGAACCACTGTTTTTTTTTTTTTTAATCAAATTGATAAATTTTATTACCACATAAAAACTATTTCCACATTCTTGGTAAATATAATTTTGTACAACTCTAATATTTTTCTTAAAGAGACAGGCATGTTTTAAAGTGACCCTTCTTGTAGGCACTTTCAAACATTGTTCAAAACTACTTCCGATCCTTTGGAACTCCCCATTGGTTCTTTGGAGTCTTTTTTTTTTTTTTTTTTCAAATTTATTTTTTATTCTAAGATGTTAGAAATGACAGCAGAATGTATTACATTTCATATTATACTTGTAGAGCACATTTTTACATATCTCTGGTTGTATACAAAGTATATTCACACCATTCGTGACTTCATACACGCACTTAGGGTAATGGTATCCATCTCATTCTACCATGTTTTTTTTTTTTTTTTTTTCTTGACCCTTTTGCCCCCTCCCTTCCCCTCCCTCCCCATTGGCCATTCTAGTGTTCCTCTAATCCTCCTATGTTCCCCATCCCAACCCAACTGTGAATCAGCCTCCTTATATCAGAGAAAACATTTGGCATTTGGCTTTTTGGGATTGGCTAACTTCACTTAGCATTATATTCTCTAACTCCATCCATTTACCTGCAAATGCCATGATTTTATTCTCTCTTATTGCTGAGTAATACTCCATTGTGTGTATATACCACATTTTCTTTATCCATTCATCTCTTGAAGGGCATCTGGGTTGGTTCCACAGTTTAGCTATTGTGAATTGGTGCTGCTATAAACATTGATGTGGCTGTGTCCCTGTAGTATGCTGTTTTTAAGACCTTTGGGTAAAGACCAAGGAGTGGAATAGGTGGGTCATAAGGTGGATCCAATCCAAGTTTTCCAAGGTATCTCCATACTGCTTTCCATATTGGCTGCACCATTTTGCAGTCCCACCAACAATGTATGAGTGTGCCTTTTTCTCCACATCCTCTCCAACATTTATTGTTGTTTGTGTTCTTAATCGCTGCCATTCTGACAGGTGTGAGATGAAATTTTAGAGTGGTTTTGATTTGCATTTCTCTAATTGCCAGAGATGTTGAACATTTTTTCATGTATTTGTTGATTGATTGTATATCTTCTTCTGAGAAGTGTCTGTTCAGTTCCTTGGCTTATTTATTTATTGGGTCATTTGTTTTTTTTGGTGTTAAGATTTTTGAGTTTTTTATATATTCTAGAGATTAGTGCTCTATCTGACGTACATGTGGTAAAAATTTGTTCCCAATTAGTAAGCTCTCTGTTCACCTCACTGATTGTTTCTTTTGCTGAGAAGAAGCTTTGTAATTTAAATCTATCCCATTTATTGATTCTTAATATTAATTCTTGTGCTACAGGATTCTTATTAAGGAACTTGGGGCCTAATCCAACATGTTGGAGATTAGAGCTTACCTTTTCTTCTCTTAGGTATAGTGTCTCTGGTCTAATTCCTAGACCCTTGATCCACTTTGAGTTGAATTTTGTGCATGGTGAGAGATAGAGGTTTAATTTCATTTTGTTGCATATGGATTTCCAGTTTTCCCAGCACCATTTGTTGAAGAGGCTATCTTTTCTCCAATGTTCGTTTTTGGCGCCTTTGTCTAATATAAGATAATTAAAATTATATGTGTTAGTCTCTGTGTCCTCTATTATGTACCATTAGTCTACCAGCCTATTTTGGTGTCATTACCATGCTGTTTTTGTTACTATTGCTCTGTAGTATAATTTAAGGTCTGGTATAATGATGTCACCTGCTTCACTCCTATTGCTAAGAATTGCTTTAGCTATTCTGGGTGTCTTATTTTTCCAGATGAATTTCATGACTGCTTTTTCTATTTCTATGAGGAATGTCATTGGGATTTTGATTGGCATTGCATTAAATCTGCATAGTGCTTTTGGTAGTATGGTCATTTTGACAATATTAGTTCTGCCTATCCAAGAACAGGGTAGATCTTTCCATCTTCTAAGGTCTTCCATAATTTCTTTCTTTAGTGTTCTGTAGTTTTTTTTTTTATAGAGGTCTTTCACGTCTTTGGTTGAGTTGATTCCCAAGTACTTTATTTATTTATTTATTTATTTTTTGATGCTATTGTAAAAGGGGTAGTTTTCCTCATTTCCCTTTCAGAGGATTTGTCACCGATATATAGAAATGCCTTAGATTTATGGGTGTTGATTTTGTATCCTGCTACTTTGCTGAATTCATTTATGAGTTCTAGAAGTTTTCTGGTAGAAATTTTTGGGTCTTCTAGGTATAAAATCATATCGTCAGCTAATAATGATAATTTGAGTTCAACTTTACCTATCTGTATCCCTTTAATTTCCTTCATCTGTCTTATTGCTCTGGCCAGCATTTCAATTACTATATTGAATAAAAGTGGTGAAAGAGGGCATCCCTGTCTTGTTCCAGTTTTTAGAGGGAATGTTTTCAATTTTTCTCCACTTAGAATAATGTTGGCCTGGGGATTAGCATATATAGCTTTTACAATGTTGAGATATGTTCCTGTTATCCCTAGTTTTTCAAGTGTTTTGAACATGAAGGGGTGCTGTATTTTGTCAAATGCTTTTTCTGCATCTATTGAGATAATGATATGGTTCTTATCTTTGAGTCTATTGATGTGATGAATTACATTTATTGATTTCCATATGTTGAACCATCTTTGCATCCCTGGAATGAACCCCACTTGATCGTGGTGTATTATATTTTTGGTATGTTTTTGTATCCGTTTTGCCAGAATTTTATTGAGAATTTTTGCATCTACGTTCATTAAAGATATGGGCCTGAAGTTTTATTTTTCTGATGTGTCTTTGCCTGGTTTGGGGATCAGGGTGATATTAGCCTCATAGAATGAGTTTGGAAGTGCACCCTCTTTTTCTATTTCCTGAAATAAATTGAAGAGTATTGGTATCAGTTCTTCTTTGAAGGTCTTGTAGAACTCGGCTGTATATCCATCTGGTCCTGGGCTTTTCTTGGTTGGTAGGCTTCTGATGGCATCTTTTATTTTGTCGCTTGAAATTAGTCTGTTCAAATTATGTATATCATCCTGCTTAAATTTGGGCACATCATACAACTCTAGAAATTTGTTGATGCCTTCAGTGTTTTGTATTTTGTTGGAGTACAAGTTTTCAAAATAATTTCGAATTATTTCCTGTATTTCTGTAGTGTTTGTTGTGATATTTCCTTTTTTTATCACATATGTTAGTAATTTGAGTTTTCTCTCTCCTTCTCTTTGTTAGCCTAGCTAAGGGTCTGTCAATTTTATTTATTTTTCAAAGAACCAACTTTTTGTTTTGTCAATTTTTCAATTGTTTCTTTTGTTTCAATTAATTAATTTCAGCTCTGATTTTAATTATTTCCTGTCTTCTACCACTTTTGGTGTTGGATTGCTCTTTTTTTTCTAGAGTTTTGAGATGTAGTTTTAAGTAATTTATTTGTTGGCTTTTCTTGTTTTGAGGAATGAACTCAATGCAATGAACTTTCCTCTTAGAACTGCCTTCATAGTGTCCCAGAGATTTCAATATGTGTGTCTGTGTTCTCATTCACCTCTAAGAATTTTTTTTATCTCTTCTTTGATGTCATCTGCAACCCATTATTCATTCAGTAGCATATTATTTAGTCTCCAGGTGTTGGAGTAGCTTTTATTTCTTATTTTATCATTGATTTCTAATTTCATTCCATCATGGTCTGATAGAATGCACGGTAGTATCCCTACTTTTTTATATTTGCTCAGAGTTGTTTTGTGGCCTAGTATATGGTCTATTTCAAAGAAGGTTCCATGTGCTGCTGAGAAGAAAGTGTATTCACTTGTTGAAGGATGAAACATTCTATATAAGTCAGTTAAGTCTAAGTTGTTTATTGTATTTTTGAGTTCTATAGTTTCTTTGTTCAGCTTTTGTTTGGAAGATCTATCCAGTGGTGAAAGGGGTGTGTTAAAGTCACCCAGAATTATTATGTTGTGGTCAATTTGACTCTTAAACTTGAGAAGAATTTGTTTGATGAACATGGATGCTCCATTGTTTGGGGCATATATATTTATAATTGTTAAGTCTTGTTGGTGTATGGTTCCCTTGAGCAGTATATAGTGTCCTTCTTTATCCCTTTTGATGGACTAAGCTTGAAGTCTACTTTATTTGATATGTGGATGGAAACCCCTGCTTTTTTTCTCTGTCCATATGTGTGGTAGGATTTCTCCCAACCTTTCACCCTCAGCCTATGGATGTCTTTTCCTATGAGATGAGTCTCTTGGAGGCAGCATATTTTTGGGTCTGTTTTTTTGAGCCAATCTGCTAGTCTATGTCTTTTGATTGGTGAGTTTAGGCCATTAATATTCAGATTTATTATTGAGATATGTTTTGTATTCCCAGCCATTTTAGTTGATTTTTGGTATTTACCTTGACATGGTTGCTCTTCTGATTGTTTTTTTCCTTTAGTGTAATACCTCTCTCTGTTGATTTTCATCATTGTTTTTCTTTTCCTCTTCATGGAATATTTTGCTGAGCATGTTCTGTAGTGCTGGCTTTCTACTTGTAAATTCTTTTAACTTTTGTTTATCATGGAAGGTTTTTATTTCGTCCTCAAATCTAAAGCTTAATTTTGCTGGGTATAAGATTCTTGGTTAACCACTGTTTATCCAACCAGAACAGTTATCAACAGGCATATGCTTAACCTGTAATATTTTTTAACTACAAAAGATTTTGTCATACACCTTCTGTAGAAAGTATGCTAAAGTACATGTTCTTATAAGTTTATAGGAGAAAAATGGCATTTTAAATTGGAGTACAGACTGCCAGTGTGCTTTCTAAAAATATTAAATATATTTCCAGAAATTATACAAGATACATTATCTTCCATTTAATCTTGAACATCAGTATTTATCCTTACTGATACCCTTACTGTTTTTAATTTTTGTCAGATAAATGAATGCTGTATTATTTTTGTTTTCTGTCCATCTAATGAGTACTAGCTTGTACCTGTTTTCACTTATTAATTGAACGCTGGCTTGACCCTTTTGTGATATTTCTTTTTAATTTTTTAACCATTTGTATTAGTTTTTATGGACCTTTTCAAAATCAGTTTGTGAATACTGTATTTGATATTATATGCTTTCCCTTATTTGTATTGTTAAACATTTTTTCTGATGTCTTAGATGCATTTGATTTTATTATATGACACACTAAATAATGAATTTTAGAGTAAAGTGTGCTTATTCATTACTCAACTGCTATGTTTATCTTCAGTTTATTCTATCTCAATTGTCTAAAAAACTTTTATTTATTTTAATTTTGGAGTTTATAATCCATCAAGTTTTTATTTCATGTAGTATGAGGTAGTGAGATCTAATATTATTATAGGTAGCCAGTTTAATTAATATTATTTTTTAAATAAAAAATTTCCCCACAATTGGTATACTATCAGGTTGGGGGATAGGGCATCAACTTAAGTATTTTGGGAAAGCACAAACACTAGGTTAATAATGCCCTGTACCAGCATTCCTTCTTTCTATCTTTAGCAAGAAACTATATTTGCTTGCAATACTTCCTTGCCCAAGTATGAAAGAAATTCAGCTTTTGTTTCCCAGATGTCAGTGAATTATGATTCATTAAATAAACCCACAAACACCAAAAATAGTCTACTACAAATTCCTTTGAACTTTTAAAACATGTTTTTATTTGTTCTTATTATATATGATAGCATAATATATTTTGACCTTTTTTGTTGTTCTACATGATGTAGAATTACATTGGAAATGTAATCATGCATGCACATAGGATAGTAAGATATGATTCATTCTACTGTTTTTTTTTTTTTTTCATTCTCATTTTCCTTCCCTTCCCTTCATTCCCTTTTGGCTAATATAAAGTACTTCTCTTCTTTCCTCCTCTCCCCCACTTATTGTGAGTTAGCATCTGCATATCAGAGAAAACATTCAGACTTTGATTTTTGGGATTGGCTTATTTCATTTAGCATGATATTCTCCAGTTTCATCCATTTACTAGCAAATGCCATAATTTCATTCTTCTTTATGGCTTAGTAATTTTTCATTGCATATGTGTGTGTGTGTGTGTGTGTGTGTGTGTGTGTATGTGTATATATATATATATATATATATATATATATATATATCACATTTTCTATATCCATTCATCATTCATCTGTTGAAGGGCACCTAGGTTGGTTCCATGGTTTGGCTACTGTAAATTGAGCTATTGTAAATATTGATGTGGCTATTGTAAATATTGATGTGGCTGCACCACTGTACTATGCTGATTTTAAGTCTTTTGCATATAAACTGAGGAGTGGGATAACTGGGCTGAGGCTCAAATGGTGATTCCATTCCAAGTGTCCTGAGGCATCTTCATACTGCTTTCCATAATGGTACCAATTTACTGTTCTTCCACCTTTCCATAATGCAATTTACTGTTCAAGCAATGTCTGAGTGTACCTTTTTCCCCCACATCCTTTTTAGCATTTATTGTTACTTGTATTCTTGATAATTGCCATTCTGACTAAAGTGAGAAGAAATCTCAGTGTAGTTTTAATTTACATTTCTCTAATTGCTAGAGATGTTTAATAGTTTTTCATATATTTGTTGACCAATTATATTTCTTATTCTGTGATGTGTGTATTCAGTTATTTTGTGCATTTATTGATTGGGTTATTTGTTTATTTTGGTATTAAGGGTTTTGAGTTCTCTATATATTCTGAAGATGAATGCTCTATCAGAGGTGTATGTGGTAAAGATTTTCTCTCATTCTTTAGGCTCTCTCTTCAAGTTATTGGTTATTTACTTTGCTCTGGAAAAAAAAAATTTTATTTTGATTCCACCCCATTTATTGATTCTTCATTTTACTTCTTTCACTTTTGGAGTCTTGTTGAGGAATTTGGTTCCTAAGCTGACGTGGTGGAGATTTGGGCCTAAGTTTTTCTTCTATTAGGCACAGGGTCCCTGGCCCATTGCCTAAGTCCTTGACCCACTTTGAATTGAATTTTGTGCAGGTGAGGGATAGAGGTTTAATTTCATTTACTACATATGGATTTCCAGTTTTCCCAGAACCATTTTTTGAATAGGCTATCTTTTCTTCAATGTAAGTTTTTGGCACCTTTGTCTAGCATGAGATAACTATATTTATATGGGTTTGTCCTTTGTCTTCTATTCTGTAATATTGGTCTACTACATGTCTATTTTGGTGCCAATACTATGCTGTTTTGTTACTATTGCTCTGTAGTATAATTTAAGGTCTGGTATTGTGATGCCTCCTGCTTCACTTTTTTTTTTTTTTTTTTTTTGTTAAGGATTGCTTTGGCTATTCTGGGTCTCTTATTTTTCCAAGTGAATTTCATGATGCTTTTTCTAGTTCTCTGAAGATGTCATTGGTATTTTAATATGAATGCATTATATCTGTATAACAGTTTTGGTAGTATGGCCATTTTGACAATATTATCTTTGCCTATCTGAGACCATGGGAGATTTTTCCATCTTTATAAGGTCTTCTTCAATTTCTTTCTTTAGTGTTCTGTAGCTTTCATGGTTAGGTATTTCACCTCTTTGTTTAGATTAATTCCAGAAAAAAAAAAATTGGGGGGGGGGCTATTGTGAATGGGTAGTTTTCCTAATTTCTCTTTCAGTAGATCCATCACTGATGTATAGGAATGTAATTGATTTATGGGTTTTAATTTCATATCCTGCTACTTTACTGAATTCACTTATGAATTGTAAAGTTTTGGGGTGGATTTTTTGGGTCTTCTAAATATAAAACCATGTCATTGGAAAATAGGGACAGTTCAAGTTCTTATTTTTCTATTTGTATCCCTTTAATTTCTTTCTTCTGTCTCATTGCTCTGGGTAGAGTTTCCATAAGTATGTTGAATAAAATTGGTGAAAGAAGGCATCCTTGTCTTGTTCCAGTTTTTAGAGGGAATACTTTAAATTTTTCTCCATTTATAATGATATTGGCTTGGGTTTATATATTTTACCTACTATCTCCAGTTTTCCTAGTGTTTTGGATATAAAGGATGCTGTATTTTGCCAAATGCTTTTTCTGCATCTATTGAGATAATCATATGGTTTTTTTTGTTTCATCATATCTATTGATGTGATTAATTACTTTTCATGATTTCTGTATGTTGGATCAACCTTGTATCCCTGGTATGAAACCCACTTGATCATGGTGCACAATCTTTTTAATATGTTTTTTTTTTATGCAATTTGGCAGAATTTTGTTGTGAATTTTTGCATCTGTTCTTCAGGGATATTGGTCTGAAGTTTTCTTTACTTGTTGTGTCTTTGGTTTTGGTATCAGGGTGATACTACCTTTATAGAATGAATTTGGAAGGGTTCTCTTCTATTTTATTGAATAATTTGAGGTATTGGTGTTATTTGTTCTTTGAACATCTTCTAGAACTTGGCTGAGAATTCGTTTGGTCCTGGGCTTTGCTTAGTTGGTAGGCTATTGTTTCATGGCTTGAAATTGTTCTATTTAAATTGTGTATGTCCTCCTGATTTGGTTTGGGTAGGTCATATGTCTCTAGATATTTGTCATTGTCTTCAAGACTTTCTATTTTATTGGAGATTAAATTTTCAAAATTGTTTCTGATTTTTGTCTGTATTTAATAGTGTCCATCATGATATTTCCTTTTTCATCATGAATTTTACTAATTTGAATTTTCTTTCTCCTTCTTTTCATTAGGGTGGCTAAGGTTTTATCAATTTTATTCATTTTGTCAAAGAACCAACTTTTTTCAATTTTTTAAATCATTTCTTTTGTTTCAATTTCATTGATTTTAGCTTTGATTTCAATTATTTCCTATCTTCTACTGCTTTTTGGTGTTGATTGGTTCTTTTTTTCTAGGACATTGAGATGCAGTGTTAGGTTACTTATTTGGCTGTTCTCTATTTTTTCATTGAATGAGCTCAATGCAATGAACTTTCCTCTTTGCACTGCCTTCATAGTACTCCAGAGATTTTTATAATTGTGTTGCTATTCTCATTTACTTCTAAGTATTTTTCAATTTAATTCCTGATTTCTTCTCTATCAATTGGTCATTCAATTGCATATTATTTAATCTCCAGTTATCAAAGTAACTTTTTTTTTTTTTTTTTTCACTGATTTATAATTTCATTCCATTATTATCTGATAAAAAGCAAGGTATTAATACCAAATTTTCTTATTTGCTACAAGTTGATTTGTGGCATAAGATATGGCCTATTTTAGATAAGAATCTATATGGTACTGAGAGGAAAGTGTGTTCACTCATTGATAGATGGAATTCTCTAATAAGACTCTTAAGTCTAAATTATTGCTTGTATTATTTAGTTCTATAGTTCCTTTTCTTAATTTTTGTTTGGAGGAATTATCCAGTGGTGAGAGAAGTGTGTTAAATCACTCAGTATTATTGTGTTGGGGTATATTGAATTCTTGAAATTAAAAAAAGTTTGACTGATATACATAGATGCTCCTTTTGGGGGGGCATAAATATTTATGATTGTTAGGTCTTGTTGATGAATAATTCATTTAAACAGTATGAAAAGTCCTTTTTTATCCCTTATGATTAACTTTGGCTTGAAGTTCACGTTGTCTGATATGAGGATGGAAATCCTTGCTTGTTTATGTGATCCATGTCAGTGATATGTTTTTTCCCATCTTTTCACCTTCAGTCTGTGGATGTCTTTGCCTTTGATGTGAGTCACTTGGAGACAGCATATTGTTGGGTCTTGTTTTTAATCCAATCTGCCAGTCTATGTCTTTTGATTGATGAATTTAGGTCACTTACCTTCAAAGTTATTACTGAGTTTTAATTTACATTCCAGTCATTTTTTTTTTTCTGTTTTTAAATTTCAATTAGTTTCTCCTTTGATTGACTATTCCTTTAGTGTAGTTCTTCTCTTTGCTGGTTTTCACTTCTATTTTTAATTTCTTCTACATGGAATGTTTTGCTTTGAATGTTCTGTAGTACAGGCTTTCTAGTTGTGAAACTTTTTAACTTTTGTTTATCATGGACAGTTTTTATTTCATCTTCAAAACTGAAGCTTAATTTTTCTGGGTATAGTATTCTTGGTTGGTATCCATTTTCTTTCAGAACTTGGTATATATTATACCAAGGCCTCCTAGCTTTCCACATCTGGGTTGAGAAATCAGCTGAGTTTTGATTTATTTTCTCTCTAAATGTAATCTTTTTTTTTCCATCTAAATATAATCTAACATTTTTCTCTGACAATCTTTAAAATTCTATCCTTATTCTGTATGTTAGGCATTTTCATTACAATATGACTTGGTGTGGGTCTTTTGTAATTTTTGTATATTTAGGGTCCTGTAAGCCTCCAGTATTTGATTTTCCATTTCCTTCTTTAGTTATGAGAAATTTTATGATATTATTTTCCTTGAAAAGATTGTGCATTCCTTTGGTTTGTGTCTCCATGCCTTCATCTATCCAAATAAGTTTTGAATTTGGTCTTTTCATGTTATCCCATAGTTCTTGGAAGTTCTGTTCATTGTCTTTTAGCATCTTTTCTCCATGGTCAAATTTATTTTCAAAATTATATCTTCATTGCCTGAAACTCTTTGTTACAAGGAGTCTAATCTGTTGTTCATACTTTCCATTAATTTTTAAATTTGGTTTATTGATTCCTTCATTTCATGGATTTCTGCTCAATTTTGTTGTAGAATCTCTATCTCTTTATTGAAGTGATGTTTCACCTCCTGAGTTTTCTTTCTGAATTTATCCTTACATTGTCCTTTACTTCGCAGATCAGTTTAACTATGTACATTCTAAACTCCTTCTCTGACATGTCTTCCTCTGTGGTGTCATTGGATTCTATTACTGGAGCATATTTTTTTGTTTGGGTGTGGTGATTTATTCTCTTGTTTTTTCATGTTGTTTTAGTTTCTATCCATCCATCCAGAAATGTGTATCTGAGGCAGGAGAGTTTCTACTGTGTAGACTTATAGTGTCCCTGAAGGTTTCCAGTACCTTGCCACTGAGGGGGAGATAAATAATAACAGCAACCCATGCAAACAATATGCAGTCTTAAACCAAGTATCTCCTACTAAGACATCTACAGTTTTGTCACAATAAAGAGAAATGATATATTTAGCTACAGCCTACAATAAAAATAGTTTGCAAAAGTGTTTACAATTTCAAATGGTGGATTTAGAACAGAAGTGGTGTATGATGTGATGTTTATGAGGAAAGAGGAAAGAAGATAGAAGTAAAAAATTAAAGGAAGAGTGAAAAGGGAATAATAAATTTTGGCTGTTAGCAGGAGAAAAGAGACAAAGAGAATCAAGGGCAACAGATAGTGAGAGAAAAATGTATATAAAGTAAATTTTTTTAAAAAATTAAAAAATAGAGAAAAGTAAAAATATGTTAATCAGGTATACAAGTTTCAATGAACTGACGCATAAATAATAACCAGTTTTCAAAATGGTAGAAATGTGTGAGAAAATATAAACAAATAGAAAAAAATCAATCAATGAAAAATTAAATATTTGGTTCCATTGGAGTTCCAAAGATTCTCAGCTTCCCTCCTCAGCAGTCAAGTGGGGTTGTCTGGAGTATGATGCTTGCTCTACACTGAGGGTGGGGTTGCTAGGGTGAGAGGGTTAATCCTGGAAGCAGAACTCCTGGAGGCAGGGTTTAGGTTTAGATATGCTCCAGTTTCTTCACTCAATGCCAATTGGTCTGGAGATTTTAAATAAGTACACCTCCAGGGCCCAGCAATTGCCAGTCCATGCCAGAAGACTACACCCTAGGGATCTCCTTTGGGTTCCCCTTGTGTGGTGTAGGAGTCAGTTCTTAGTCTAATATGTCACCTGTAGACCCCACAATTCCTGGTCTCCAAACTCAATCTTTCCTGCCTCTGCCCTTTTGAATTCCTAGAGAGGCCCTTCTCTCCTAGCCGGTCCTATAAGCAGCTGGGTTAGAAGAGGAATGGTAAACCAGGTGGGTTTCTGGGACCACTAGTTCCCTGTGTAAATCTCATTCCATGCTTGATTTTCTCCTGGTCACTTAGGCACATTCTCTGTCATGTTGCATGGGTTTTCCCAGCTTGTTTTTTGAGCCAGGCTTTGGTCTACCAAAAACAGGCTTCCCCAGCTGCTGGCATCCATGCTGAAGATGCAAAATGGTTCCTTCAGCTGTCCTCCATGAACGATGGAGTTTCTTTCCCATACATGAATATTGTGTAGTGCATCTTACTGTTTAGTTGGGCAATGACTTTGATTTCTAAACTCTTTGTACCCTGGCACACCTCAGTCCTCCCAAGAATGGTGGTTCCTTTAATTCCTTTATGGCTTTACTGCCTGGGGGATGGGTATAGCTTGTGCACTGCTGCAGCTGTGGTGCTGGGGATTTCTTCTTTATTTTCTTATATTTGATCTCCTGAGTCCCTGATCTGTTTTGAGTGTCCAGTATTAAATTCCAGAAAAAACCCTCACCCCTAAATTTTTGTTCATTCACTCAACTTGATGAAAAGCTGCCTATCTGCTTTTCTTGGTTTCATGTCATGGAGCCACCAGGGAAGTGAGCTCTCTATTCTGCCATCTTCCTTTATCTCCTCCTTTCAATTTTTAAAATTCTTAAATTTCATCAGACTTTCTAAGCATTGTAAAAACATACTAAATACTTCCTTGTTTAATAATACAGAGCAAATTTTGATGTGGCCAAAGTGCAAATTTCACAATAATCTTTGTGTTCCAATTGTCTTTTCATCTACTGATATTTGCAGCTCACATGGTGGCCTGGTCCATGTCCTGAAATACTTTGTAAGGGCTTCTGTAAGGGCAGCTATTTTTTTCTGTTGCTCAATTCCTCCCCTACCTCCAGATGAAAACTTTTTCCTGTGCTTGACTCTAGTGAGGCTCTGGAAGGTAACACATTCAAGCTGACAAACATTCTAGTCAGAGCATGTTGAATGAACATGGTTGTAAATCAGCAATTTCACATTATTACAAAGTAATAACAAAGAAAATTTAGACCTAGGCACTAGTCCTTACTATCATATGAGAAGTGCATGTATTTTCTATTGTTAGTAAAATTTAACTTATTTGCACAGACAATTTTTGTGATTTCTCTTGGGGAGAAGACTGTATAAACTAGATTACAACATTTGTTTATCTTATTCAACTCTTCCAAAGAGAAGGTGTCTATTCCCTTTAAAAATATTGATTATACAATGGAAAGATGAGTGCTGATCATTAAGTCATAATCATCTATTACTATAGAAGTGTGTGTGTGTGTGTGTGTGTGTGTGTGTGTGTGTGTGTGATTTTTTTCATGGAAGAGAGTTCATTCAATACTTTGTGGGTAAGAGATAAAATATAGCCTGTTAAAATAGGCCATAAAATGATTTTTTTTTAAAAAAGCAACTTATGAACACAGACATGCTAACAGAGGGCTGGGGTTGTAGCATAGTGGTAGAATCCTCTCCTAGCATGTGTGAGGCCCTGGGTTCAATCCTCAGCACCTCATAAAGATAAATAAATAAAGGTATTGTGTCCATGTACAACTAAAAACTGTATTTAAAAAAAGAAATGCTAACATGATAATTATATTCATTTTTTTCTCACGATAACATTTTATTAATTTTCACCATTCATTAAATGATACATTCAATTTTAGAAGCAGCAAATGGCTTTCTGAATTTTTTGGTGCTATGCTTGTTTTGCTGAGTTTGAGAAAGCCAATCTTTGCAAGTACATTTCTTAAAGAAGCAAGATGGTAAATCAGAGCACTGGAAACATTATTAGTAAACCAGCTCTGCTACTTTAGATTATGGGACTTTGAGTAGCAATAGCTGCTCTCCTCTTCTATTCCCTCAGGCATAAAACATGTATACTGCTGCTGCCGCCGCTTACCTTACTGTGGTATTTGGAAGATAACATTAGGTGGAACATGAGAATAGCACTTCCTAAGTATTGGCTATTTTATAGTTGCTATGATTATTGATAATAATTTATGATGGAGAACTTTGACATAGTCTAGCAGTGTGTGACAAATTATTCTCAAAGCATTTAAAGACACCATGTGAACAGACTTTAAGGTGACTCCCCCACAATATCATCTCCATTATTTATATACCTTCCCATAATTCCTTCCCTGAAACTATGGAGGAGGCTTGCTTCTAACCAGTGGAATATGACAATGGTATTCAGATATCATTCTGTGATTTTAAAGAAGACTCTGTCTAGCTAAGTAAGTGTAGAGTCTGTGTGTCCATTGCTACTTGTGAAAAATCAAATTACCACGTTCTCTACTGGGAATGGATCAGGCCTAGACTGCCAGGTTGTTGGTGGAATTCACTTTCAGCCACAAGCAAGAGAAATGTGCTAACAACCTGAATGAACCCGGAACCATATCCATCACAAGTAAACACCAGGCCTGGACATCAATTCAATTAAATCCTTGCAGAGAATCCAGGTCAGCCATGCTGTGACTCTCCACCCACAGAAACTGAAGGGAATTAAATGTGTGTTGTTTTAAATCATAAGGTTTGTGGCAATTTGTTATTAAGTATAGAAAACTAATGTAGGTAACATGTTTGCACAGTGAGCTAGAAAATATCCCTTCACTATTCTTCCCATTTTTCTTTAGCTCTGTCACTCATGACTACAGCTGACACTAGAAGGCTGATCTATTTCTATATTAGATGGACATATACAAAATATCCATATTTTTTGTTCTTTATTAAGAAGGTAAACAGATTATAATTAGAGCTTTGAGAATATGCTTCATGGGATAGTTAACAGTGCCCATTACAGAACATTCTGCAAAATGCCTAGGTGTGAGAATGAGGCTCACTGCTCATATTCACAAGAGGGACAACCAGAAGCTAGGTCAAAGTTGGTGTTCTTTTCCCTTTGATTATAGTTTTAATGACTAGTGAAAAGTTATTTAACTATTATAGAGATAACTTTTTATTTTCTGACCTTGTTTAGTGGCACAAGGCTACAAGGAACTATCAGGATTTAAAGTGATTGCATAAATATTCAATTAAATCTAACACACAATTATCAAGCAGCTACTAACATTATAAACCACGACAATGCATCAAGAGCTTAGAGGTGCGTGTTAAAATATCAGCTTAAATGTCACTTCCTCAGTGAAGCCTTATGTGGCTATCCAACATAATCCAGTCTTTCTAAAGGAAACTATCCTATGGCTTATTTTTATGCATTATTCAGGCACTTTTCAATCATGACATGAAATTGATAGTTTTAAATTAAATTTTAATTTTTCTTTCCCTAGATCTCTACAATAAGTTTCAAAATTCCATGAGAGAGAAGAACTTATGTGCTTGGCTCATGTACCTGGATAAGATGAATGAAGAAATAAACAGCACACAGATCACTGGAACAGAGAATTTGCCCCTAAGTGAAACACACACACACACACACACACACACACACACACACACACACACACACACACACACACACACACACACACACACACACACACACACACACACACACACACACACACACACACACACACACACACACACACACACACACACACACACACACACACACACACACACACACACACACACACACACACACACACACACACACACACACACACACACACACACACACACACACACACACACACACACACACACACACACACACACACACACACACACACACACACACACACACACACACACACACACACACACACACACACACACACACACACACACACACACACACACACACACACACACACACACACACACACACACACACACACACACACACACACACACACACACACACACACACACACACACACACACACACACACACACACACACACACACACACACACACACACACACACACACACACACACACACACACACACACACGAACAGACTGGGAGAATGGTTTACAGGATGGAGGGATTACAGCAAGTAGAATTATTAGAAAGGTATTTTCTCATTTTTATATTTCCTTGCCTGTGAAGGTTCTGTCAATTCTTATGTCCAAAACTCATATATTTATAAAATTCTAGCAAGTATTTCCTGTTTACATACAACATATATCAAGACTTTTTTTCTCACTTTCCCAGTGAAACCAGTCTCTTATTTGTTTATTCTGCAAATATTGATGGGACGATATCTCTGTCCCAGGCATTGCTGTAAGGTGTTGGAGTCATGCTGATTAGTATGGGGTATGTAGCATGGTGCATGCTATGTAGTTTATGAAGCCAGCTATTAATCAAACAACCACAAAAATAAACATATAATTATAGTGACAGATAAGTAGGAAAGGAAGGTCAGGGGGGTTTACAATGTTGGAATAAAAAGACAAATTACTCTTAGGTTGGGATGTAAAGGAAGGCTTTCTTGAGACCATTAGGCACTGGAACAAAGATCTGAAGGAGGAATTTGAGTTAATTGAGTTGGAGGCTGGAATGGGGTTTAGGTGGCTAATCTGGGCAATGAAAACAGCATCCGGAGGCAGGGAAGTTGGGGAGGAGACCCTGAAGACCTGAAACTGTGCAGAGTAGATACGAAGGATTGTAGAAAAAAAAAAATTTATCAGCTTCATCTTGTGCTTTTGTGATTTCCAAGTCACAATTACAACATTTTATATTCTGATATTAGAAAGAGATTTGTCAATGTTTTGTCCTAAAAGCTTTATTGAATTTCAAAATTAGGTAATTTCTTCTCTGACATGAATTTTCACTCTGGGATGAGGAGGTAACTAATTATTTTCTATGGATCATAGTATACAAATTCTTCCAGTGTCACAGATTGACTCCATTTTTTTATTATGAATTACAATTTGATCAACAATACTGACATTGCACAATCTCTCTCTCTCTCTCTTACTCTCTCTCTCTCTCTCTCTCTCTCACACACACACACACACACACACACACACACACACACACACACACACACATGCTCATTTATATGTGGTGTGCATCTAGAGTTTGTGTGGAATTCTGTTAGCCATTCTGTAGATAACTGTACTGAAACCAGTGGTCTTATTTATTTTAACTGTAGACTAAATCTTGATATTTCATTAGCTACATTTGCTCATTTTTTCTCAAAATTGCCTTGTCTGAGATAATCTTCAAAAATATATTTAAGAATAATTTGCTCTTTGTAGCTTTGCTGCTTGGTGAATCCACTGGGCATTTTTCTCTGGGCCCAGTGAGTCTGGAGATGGAATCCATCCTTAGAAAAACAGCCCACTTTGTAAGCAAAAATCTATTTAAGTAAAAAACAGTTTATGGTAGAAAGAGAAAACATATTCTTTAAAAGTATCTGGTGATTTTTTAACAAAAATAGCTTATATACTAATTTATAAAAGAAACCTTACTGATTACCTAAAAGTATGCATTTTAGAAGTCAAATATCTGATTACAATTAGAATACCATTAAACATTTTGAGTCTTCATTTTTCTATATGGATAATGAATCCTTTTTTCATGATATATGTACAATGTGTGTGTGTGTGTGTGTGTGTGTGTGTGTGTGTGTGTTGTTTTGTGATTTTTATGGGGTCAGATTTGAGGTTAGGGAGAAATGACATCTTTATGACATTTGGAGATGTTGTTTGTCTCAGTAAGGAAGGGTTTTACAGTGGGCAGGCAGTGATGTCCCCAGCTAGCATTTTTTTTTTTTTTTTTTTTTTTTTTTTTTTTCTAGGAACAAGCTTTCCTATGCTTTCTCCTTCTCTCTTCATGTCACATGTTCATCTATGCTTCTGGCCTCCAGACGGGCTTAAAGATGATGTTATATCATCATCACAATATTGCAGGAAGCAAAGCATGCAGTCTGAAAAAGAAAATCCCTTCTTTTTTAATTTTGTTCTCAGAATAGAAATACTTTCCAGATTTTCACTAAAAATATGGGCTAGGTTGTATGGCTACTTCTAAAAATGGCAATAGGGTTATCTTCACTCATTTAGAAGATTCATAATGCATTTCTCCTGACTACTGTTCTGCTTTTCAGCAGATAAGGGTTCCAAATCAAAGGATAAGGAGAGAACAAAGGAATGACCATTGCATTGGTAATAAAGCTTTGTGCTGCCACTAACAATTACTGATGAGGCACCACATTTCTTTTTTTTTTTAAGAAGAGCTTCTGGTAAATATCTCACAGATTTCAATATACTGGATTATTATTTTTAGTTCTAAATGTTTGTTTTTATTTTGATATCTCCTTTGACCCGACTTTTAAATATTTTTGTGTATAAATTTCCAAGTAGTTAAGTTAGTCTTTAAAATTTGATTGTACATTAATTACGAGGACTGTGTATGTGATATGGTATTTTGGTATTTGTTTCGATATGCTTAGTGGTGAGAAACATGATCAATGGTTTGTAAATGTTTCATGTTTGATTAAAAGGTAAACATTGGGCATATAATTTTTAGGGACAGAGCTCTAATAAACTTTTCATACATTGATTTGTTTGTCTTTCTTATTTAAGTCCTTGTCCTCTTTCATCCCCCACATCCCCCATTACTTTCATTGTTCACAAACCAATTAAATAAACCAAATTCACCTGTTATGATTGTACACTTATTATTTTATCTTTTAATTATTTTGGTTTTGGTTCATAAATTGTGATGCTTTCTTCGTTCTTAGGAATTCACATGAGTGAGTTACTATTTTTCCAGTGAAAGAAAATAT
>CM046675.1:1980146-1996321 GCA_025594165.1 Tamias sibiricus | reverse complement strand
GGGACTATACGAAGTCCCCTTGAATGCCTTGACAAAAACCTTATTTACTTTAAATTTTCTTTCAGTTTCAAAATTTTCTATGGAAGCTGGGCAGGCAGTGGCACACACCAGGTAATCCCAGCACTGGGAGGCTGAGGCACGAGGATCATGAGTTCAAAAGCTAGCCTCAACAATGGCAAGGCACTTAGCAACTCAGTGAGACCCTGTCTCTAATAAAATAACAAAAAAAGCTGGGATGTGGCCCAGTGGTCCAGTGCCCCTGAGTTCAATCCCCGGTACCAAAAAAAAAAAAAAAAAATTTTTTTTTCTATGGAACCCAGAAAGCCTATAAACATAGGCCACCCTTTCATGGGGCCCTCTCTCCCATAATACCTAGGGTCTCATGGAAGTATCCCATAACAAAAACATAGAAAGGTCCAGAGCCTCTCCTAAAAATAGTTAAGAGGGTTTGCATATGTTAACAGGAGTCTCACCCTATCTGGGTGCCTGCCAGAAGTCAATGCCCCTTGGACACTCAGTATCCACAATGAAAAAGATGAAGGAACTAACTTTGGAGGAAAAAAAAAAAACCCACAAGGAAAAGACTCAACAATGAGAAAAGATCTCATTGTAAAGTAAACCTGGGGTGATATTAAAGGTCTTGTCAACCAAGCCACCAGATTAGCTTCTTTGCCTGGCGTCAACCTCATCCCTGGACCTATGATGGTGGTCCTATTGTTTGCAGCACTCACTGCTTACCAGTGAAGCCTCATGTCAGGTAAATTGGGCACTGGCCACTAGCCACCACTTTTAGCAGTAGCCAATTGGGACAGAAAGCCCTACCTAAGCTATCTTCAATAACTCCAACATTATTGATTCCGTCAATTAGCTGAACAAGTAACAACTGTACAGTGGAATACCATTCATGCCTACTCTCTAATTAGTTTCACCATAGTTGATAATGAGACCTGTAATCAGACAGTCCCCTTTGCTTTGCTCTTCGCCAATGAAACTAATTGTAGATAAATATAACAAGTCAATTACTGGACTGTCTCTCTCCACTGACCTTAGAGTTATAGTTTAATGCTACCAATAGCCATAGACCCCCTCATGGCAAATGCAAGAAACCCTAGCTGCCAACATAGCCAAGAACACTTTGTGGAAAGCCCCCCTCAGATAATGATAGCATCCCATTGAATCAATTTGTCATGGCCATACATTATCTCCTTGATAAGAATAATATCTCCATGGAAGAACAATACCTATGCACCTAGGTGGGCACAACGCTCCCTGGAATGTAACTGTTGTGACCCAAAAAACCATATGGGCTACTGCAGTAACTACTACATGGGACAATTTGTTACCAAACATTATACAGGAAATCCAATATGGTGTGATGGATACCACACCAATATTGCTGGCTGACAGACCCATCAAATGGGCAGTGGCTGGCTAGATAAATGGGTTGATGTTATAAAGGCCTTAACCCAGGATTTACCTTTGTCCTAAATTGTACCCTTATCCCGGGTGTGGTGGCGCACGAGCGCTGTAATCCCAGCACTTTGGGAGGCTGAGGCAGGAGGATCGCGAGTTTCAAAGCCAGCCTCAGCAATGGCGAGGCACTTTAGCCAACTCAGTGAGACCCCACTGTCTCCTAAATAAAATACAAAAAAGGGCTGGGGATGTGGCCCAGTGGTCGAGTGCCCCTGAGTTCAATCCCAGGTACCAAAAAAAAAAAAAAGACTTAAATTGTACCCATTTCCCACTATACACAAGCTTGGTATTACATCACCCTTTGCTAAGATAATAATCAAGGATACTAATGGCATAAATACCTCTCATACAGAGATCCCTAGTCACAGTCAATACATCCTGCTGGCTCACAAATTGTCTACCTCCTGTTTATGAAAAGCAAAACATAGGTTTATCCCTCAGAGTGCCCACAGCAATCTGGCTTCCAGTGAACCTGTCCAGCAGAGTGGAAAAGTCCATGGGAAGTGGAGATGAAGAATCTTTTGAATAAGATCCTGCACTGAAACAAGGAGTAAATTGGCTTCATCATCACTGGGATTATTGCCCTGGTGGCCACCATCGCCATCACAGCCACTGCTGCTGTATCTCTCTCACTTAGGGTATTCAGACTGCTCAGACTATAAACAATTTGTCTACTTCTATGGCAGAAGCCTTCGCCATTCAAAATGACATAAATAAACTCTCACGAGCCACTATTTTTGTCATCCAGCAAAAACATAGACCTCCATCAGGAACAACTAGATATACCTGTTTAGTAGCAAAGGCTCACTTATGACCCTGAATTTCAAAGAATTTGTGTCACCCAATTTGCTCTATCTAAAGATATAACCCCTTACACTTTTTCCATTTTTTTTCCCCCATATATTAAGGGGCACTTGGGATACTAACTATCTGACTGTGCAAAACCTTACTAAACAATTATCAGATTACAATGAGACTAAGCTGTCTATCTTAACACCTTCCTCTTTCTTCCAGGGATTAACTGAACATTGGAAAAACCCTTATAGACAATTTTAACTCATCCCTTACAATGCTATATTACCCTGGCTTTAATATTTGTGATAGCAATAATTTTTTTCTTGTGTTGTGGAGATGCTTATGCAACCATGTGAAGGCCTCCAAACTAAAAAACAGCAATGCTAGGCTGAAGTTCCTGTGGCACATTCAGAGGAGAGAAATGTGGGGACAGTTGCATGGAGTACTGCATACATGGCATATGTTAAGGGCACCTGATTGGCAAACCTGTGCTAGGCGTGTAAGCAGCAAGTTCACCTCACCATGTAGGCACAACTCTGGGCATAAAACTATGTCTTTTTAATCACACTGATTGATCCATGGCCCTCTCCTCAATTGCTTTTCACAAGAGAGTTGGCTAGAAATCATATTGGTGGCTGCCTATAATCTGCTTTAGCTACTGCCCGAGTATATAATTCATGGTAACTATTCAATAAAATCAGACCTGGCTTCCAACCTTGGTCTCTGAAGGTCCTAAATCATGACTCAGAAGCCACACTCTCCTCTACCTTGTTCTGTGACCTCCTTGCTGGATGAGAGAGAACCAACACACTATTTAAAGCTACATCACATCTCATTAATAGCAGTCACACTGCACCTTTGAGAGCTGTGGCTTCTCTGATGTTTTGGGGTGCAAAGGAAATGAGCCCCTGCTTCTCATATACTTTTTTTTTTCTCAATATTACTCCATAAATAAAAAGAGCAGTAATAATACTTTCTGTAAGAGCCCTAAAATTGAGGAGATAGCTAAAATGGCGGTTATCTGTGAGCCACAAAGGTGTTCAAGCATTTCCACCTGATATATCATGCATTTATCAAAGAATCTTTTTATGCCCATAAACACTGTGTGACGCACCTGTAAGCTCGAGCTGTAAGCACTTGTCCTTGTTAAGGCAAAATGTATTTAACTGGGTGAGGTTAGTGAGAGGGGGTAGTGTGGTTGGAGTTAGAGTGGTTGCAGTTTGAGAGGTTGCTGGAGCCAGAGAGAGAAGTTAGAAGAGAGAAGAATAAAAGAACTTTTTTCATTCCCATCCTGCCTCCGAATTTTACTCCCGTGGCATCGTAGCTGCAAGCGGCAGCAGCAGGCAGCTACAAGTGGTGGCCCATATGGGGCGTTCGGTCGGCAGGTAAGAAATAAGAAATTCATAAAAATGGGTGCAAAGATAACCAAGCAACTGGATAATAAAAGCCATGGATGAGTTTTTTTTGACATCGCTGATTCAGTGGATAGTGAGGAGTATCAAGAAAGAAATAGCCTGTACTGAGTCAGTTAAAACCAGTAAGGAGAGTAGTGGTGTAAACTCAAAAATAAGAGCTGCAAAAGCTATCAGAAACTTGTTGAAATTAGCCAAAGAATATGTACTCTCCATAGAATCTGAAACTCGGGATACCAGTAAAATTAATAGTAGTAAGAAAGAGCCAAATAACCATGAAAGCACAGCCTCCTCCATTGAGCCAGTTAGGACCGGTGAGAGTAGTAGTGAAGAGGAATCAAAAAGTGATTCTGGGAACAGTCTCCAATAAAAAAAAATGAAAAGAAATTAGAAAAGGAGAAAGGACCATCAAGTGGAAAAATATTTTGTGCCCTCATGGGTGGAATCCATTACAGAAACCATGAGGAGTATTTCTAAGTGTATCGTATGCGTTCCCTTGAGGCAGAGATTAATGGCCTTTCTGAGTGCTTATGCGCCCTTGAATGCCAAAAAAACTGCAGGAACATTGGGACCTGCCAGTATTCAAAAATAAAATAGGCAAAGGTATCACCAATCCCTATATTTTAAAACAATAAAAAATTTTAAAGAGGCAATAATGACCTATGGGCCTCAAGCTCTGTTCACGTTGAGCATTAAGACTCTAACCTTAACTCCCTCAGACTGGAAGGAGTTTATGCAAGGCAGTATTGAGCAGAAAGACAATACCTGATCTGGAGGTCACAATTCCAGGAACTCTGTGTAGAAACAGTAAGGAGAAACGCAACTGCAGTGTTTCCCAGACCGAAATGTATATATGTTAACAGGTGAAGGACAGTTTTGCTGAACTACAAATACAAATGCAATATGATCCAGGTGTATATGCACAAATAAACACTGCCACTGTTAAAGCCAGGAACACCTTATCAGGAAAACAGGGGATTTGCAGGGCAGCATATCAAAAGTAATACAGGGGCCTAATGAACCATATGCTAATTTTGCTGACAGACTCTAAAGAACGGCAGGCAGAATTTTCGGGGATGAAGAACTAGCAATGCCTTTAGTTGTCCAATTGGCATATGAAAATGACAATAAATTTATTGCCAAGATGCTATAAGACCATGGAAAAATAAAAAAAGACTTATCAATATACATTAGATTATGTAAAAACATTAATGATGTATTTGTCACAGGCAATGTGATTGAAGCTGCAATGAGAGGTGCTTTCCCTCAAAATTTAACAAGGACTCAACCTAGAAATTATAATCAATCAGGACATTCCAGACAAAATTATTATAATCAACCAGATATTCTAGGCAATATCCCCAAAGAGAAATAAGACCAAGCTCATACTGTGCCCCCTAGGCCACTGCCCCAGGTGTAAAAAGGGAAATCATTGGGCCAATAAATGCCTATTCTAAATTTTGACATCTATGGAAATGTTTTGTCCAGGAAATTCAAAAACTGGGCACGGGGCCCAATGCCCCGGGGCCCACAAGTGTATGGGGGCTTTAGAGGAGGAATGTCCTCAAATCCAGATGATTCCTCGTCACAATCCCTCCTACCCATTAACTCCCTTGTCAGAGGGACAAGAGGAAGTGCAGGACTAGACCTCTGCTCCACCGCACAAACAGTGCTAACACCTGAAATGAGGTTCAACTAATTCCCACGGGAGTCGGGGGACCGCTTCCCTGAGGGACTGTAGGACTTATCCTCGGGAAAAGTTCTAAAAGCTTATTAGGTTTTTCAAGTAACACCTGCTGTTATTGGCTTCGATTACCAAGGAGAGATAAAAATAAATGCTTAGTTCACACCTATACGCATCAGCTCTGTTAAATCCAAGGAGAGATAGAATTGCTCAGCTGCTTCTCCTTCCCAGTTTTCCACAATTCTTTCAAGAGTATGCCGCAGAATAGGAACAATAGAGGATTTGGTTCCACTGGCTCGGGACCTATGGCTTGCTGGTTCAGATTGTTCACGGAGGCCTATGTGCAACATAAAAAATTCAAGGTATAGAGATGGAGGGGCTGACTGATACTGGGGGGCTGACTCATTCCATCATTAATCTACAACAATGGCCCAAGCACTGGCCTCTGCAGAAAGCCTCAACCAGTTTAAGAGGCTTGGGATAATACTACCCCCCCCAGCACAAAGTGCTGTAGTCTTAATTTGGAAGATAATGAAGGGCATAAAGGAACAATCCCAAACTTATGTTTTGACCAGCTGCCAGTTACCCTATGGGGAAGAAGATATTCTACACCAAATGGGGCTACACCTAGCAACCAAGCCTGCAGGTGTTAAAAAAATAAAAATCTAAATCACCATTAAAAAGTCAAAGGATATTTTTACTAGGGGCCACTGAGAAAAAACAATTTTGAAAATATCATGGCTTTCTGATAAGCGAGTTTGTGTCCCTCAGTGGCCCCTAATCTAGAGAAAAATTACAAGTGGCCCACCTATTAATTAAAGAACAATTAGAAGCAGGACACATAGAGCCTTCTACCTCTCCCTGGAATTCCCCCATATTTGTAATCAAGAAAAAATCTGGAAAATGGAGATTGTTATATGACCTTAGAGAAATCAATAAAACCATGCAAATTATGGGCCCTACCCAACCTGGACCTTCCTAATCCTGTAGATATTCCAAAAATTCTATCTTATAACTCTTGATATAAAGGATTGTTCCTTTTCCATTCCTCTACATCCTCTGGATGCCCCCAGATTTGCTTTTTCAGTTCCGTCTATCAATAGTAATGGCCCTGATAAAAGATATCAATGGAAAGTGCTACCGCAGGGAATGGCTAATAGCCCCACTATATGTCAAATATATGTGGACAAAGTTATCCAGCCCATTAAAAATAAATATCCAAACCTCATGTGTCTCCACTATATGGATGATGTTTTGCTTGCTCACCCCAATCAAAAAATTTTATTTACTATATTCAGTGATATGAAAAAAATTTTAAAAAAATATGGATTATATATAGCAGAAGAAAAATTTTAAACCAAATCTCCCATATTATATTTAGGATTTAAAATCATGGACACCTTCATTAAACCTCAAAAAATTTTAATTAATAAAGAACATTTGACCACCCTCAATGATTTCCAAACACTGCTGGGAGTCATTAATTGGCTTCGCCCTACCACTAAGCCTCACTACTGGACAATATAAAACCCTTATTTGATATCCTTCAACGGGAACCCAGATCCATCTTCACCGCGAACATTGACTCCTGATGCTAGGGAAGCTTTTAAAATTAGTAGAAAAGGCCATTGAAAATATCCCATTGTGATAGAATTGATTTTGCCTGACCGCTAATATTGATTATTATTTCTTCACAATATACACCCACAGGAGTATTTTGGCAACAGGGACCTTTATTATGGATACATTGGCCTGTCTCTCCTAAAAGTACAATTGAGTCTTATACCTCCATGGTGGCTAAACATATTCTTCAAGGACTTCTAACGACTTCTACTAAAATATTTGGAATTCATCCCACTAATATTATTACTCTCTGTTCATTATCACAGGTTGAATATTTGTGCTTCAATGATAATGATTGGGCTATAGAAGATGTTCTACTTCTGCAAATTTTGATAACCATCTTCCTAAGTCTCCTATACTATCTTTTTGTGTCAATCATCCCATTATATTTCCACAGGTAATAAAAAATCAACCTATTCCAAAAGCATTAAATGTATTTACAGATGGGTCCTCTAACGGTAACTCGTCACTGCTGCAGTAGTCACTCAAAATGAAAATATGATTCATATTACTGGTCAAAAAGCAGCCCAATTAGTGGAACTTGAAGCTATTATACTACTTCGAGAAAGTTTTAAAGAACATCCTATAAATATTTTTTTTCAGACAGCCACCTATATTGTACACGCTGTCCCTAAATTGAGCTAACAGGACCAATAGCACCACATAACTCCTGGCCTTTAAATTGTTTTTTTTTTTCAAATTCAAAATCTTCTATGGGAACATAAAGAACCTTTATTTATTGGACATATCAGAGCTCATACTAATTTGCCTGGTCCTCTCCATTCATGGTAATCAAAAGGCTGATGCCCTCACTAAAACGATCTTTATATTTTCAGCAGTCCAACAAGCTACCTTGTTCCATTCCCAAATTTCATGTTAATAGTACTACTTTATAGCAAAAGTTCAAAATTACAAAGGAGCAAGCTCGAACAATTGTGAAGAAATTGTCAATCTTGTGTGACCCATTTGCCCAATCCACATTATGGGGTTAACCCAAGAGGATGAATGCCCATCATTTGTGGCAGATGGATGTCACTTATGAGCCAAGTTTTGGAAAAAATTGTGATTTTATTCATGTGACCATAGATACATGCTCAGGCATTGACTTTTGCTTCCTTACATCCTGGAGAAAAGGTTAAAGATGTTACATCTCATTGTCTGCAAGTTTTTGCTGCATTGGGCATCCCCAAAATGCTTAAAACAAATAATGGCCCTGAATATACGTCCTCATCTTTCAAACAGTTTTTGTACAAAATTCATCAATATATTTCATAAAACAGGTGTCCCATACATCTTCAGGGTCAAGGCATAATTAGAATGAGCTAATTGCACACTAAAAATAATGCTATTAAAGCAAAAAGATGGAAATTGAAAAAAATCCTATGGACAGATTGGCAGTTGCCCTGTTTACCTTAAATTTTTTAACTTTAAGATTCTAATGGATATTTGGCTGGAGACAGACACTGGAACCCACACCAACAACATAAACCTTTCATTTACTGGAAGAATGTACTTTCAGGCACATGGAAGTGACCAGATCCAGTATTAATTTGGGGGAGAGGATCTGTTTGTGTTTTTCCAAAGCACGCCAATCCTCTCCAATATGGATACCATCTAGATTAATAAAACAGGTACCAAATCAAAATGACCAAGATGAAGTTATTGAGGAATCAAGATTAAATAAAACAAGTACAAAATCAAGAGGACCAAGATGAAGTTGTTATGGAATAACTCCCTTAAGAGAGCCCTTCAATAAATTCACAAATTAAGTCTCATTCCTCCCGGCCTGGACAAATATAGATTTCTCTTTAGTGTGCACACAATTGTATTTTTTTTTCTTTATGTCTCTGCATTTGTCTAAATTTTCATGTTAATGTGAGGTCACAAATATATGTTCATATGTGCGTGCTGTCCAGTGTGACCGTCACAAATAAAAAAGCGCTTATGAAAAAATATATATATATGATATATAAATTTGGATCCAAATAACTAATTCATTTAAGTTTAGAGTATTCAATTTGGGTAAATAATTTAATAAGGGAAGGTACCTTCAATTTTGATTTATAGGTGTCCCTGGGATTTCTCTTTAGCAAAGAATATGACTAGTGCTGTATAACCTGATATTTTGGTGTTTTGACATGGATTGTTTATTTGTAATTAATTTTATTTATTTAATAGCTGATTAATTTGAATTATTTCTACAGGTAATTTTATGGAATGTTGCTATGTATGCAGAGACTTGGGGTTCCCAGCTAACAAATTATTTTTCCAAAGTGCCTTTAGCTTTCTTTAACCTATCTTTAATGCAGTAAATACCCTCAGTATTTGTTTGATTTATTTTAATAGTGATATTTTCTCACCTTATGTTTGTGGGAGCTCAAGAAGCAATGTGTGTGAGCAGAGATCAACCTTAATTTCTACTCTAATAATTCTATTTTATAGTTTGACAACTCACACTCTTGACTCAGTGCTGGAATAGCACTGCCTTTCCTTTAATAATTGATGCATGAGTTTCTAAAGAAGTGGGCCCTGAAGATTTGCCGGTGGCATTGTCTAGACATAAAAAAGATGGCTGCTGCTGCAGCTGCAGGTATCATGGTCGCTACAAGCATCCCTGCTGCTCAAGCATCAAACAACCTCACCAGCATGTGGCCCTCTGCAGCTCTGCATGCATGGGGCCTCCAAGATCAAAGTGTTATAACAAGTGGACACTTTGATCTTTCATTGTTTGGGACTTTACAATAAAAATGCCTTGTGGGTATTTGTCTAGAGAACTCAGTGCATTACTCTTAATGGAACTTAGGGTAGCTGATTTGTTTAAAGAACTTGATACGCTAAGACAACTTGGCTCATCAGCAGAAGGCTTGTCGCCTTAAATCCACAGCATCTCCTCACAGATGGATGGCTGTTAGTCATCACACCCACAGTCATCCTGAAGGGCTGAGATTTGATGGCTGTTAGCCAAAGATGGTAAGATCCCAGAGGGGGACAACCTGAACAGGCACCCATGCCAGGGGACAGTCTCATGTGGCCAACATTTCAACCTAAGACAGGAGTCAAGGGCACAGCCTTGATTATTCGATGACAGGGTAAGAATGTATGGTTGCACATGGAAGTCCTAGAGCATCCCCTCTTTTAAAACAAAAGGGGGAGAAATGTAAGAGCCCTAATTGAGGAGATAGCTAAGATGCGGTTAGCTGATGAGCCATAAAGGTGTTCAAGCATTTCCACCTGATATTCATGCATTTACCAAAGAATCTTTTTATGCCCGTAAATACTGTATGATCACACCTGTAAGCTCAAGCTGTAAGCACTTGTCCTTGTTAAGGAAAATGTATTTAATCACCGGGTGAGGATAGTTAGAGGGGGTTGAGTGTGGTTGGAGTTAGAGTGGGATTGGAGTTCGAGAGGTTGCTGGAGCCAGAGAGAGAAGTTAGAAGAGAGAAGAATAAAAGAAACTTTTCATTCCCATCCTGTCTCCAAATTTTCTCCTCCGCCCGTGGGCGTCGTAGCGCAAGCGCACGGCAACAGGCAGCTACAAATACTGCCCAGAGAGAGGCGAGGGAGCTCCAACAAGGGAGGGTCCTAAAAGGAAGACCACTGTTGCCACACCAGATGCCGGACAGAGATTCATTTCCTTTCCAGTTGTTAGACAGCAATAAAGGGAATATAGCCAGGTGCAGTGCAACACACCGTAAGCCCAGTGGCTTGAGAGACCAAGCAGAAGGATCGTGGATTCAAAGCCAGCTTCAGAAAAGTAAGGTGCTAAACAGACTCAATGAAAACACTGTCTCTAAATAAAATACAAAATAGAGCCAGGCGTGGTGGTGCAAGGCTGTAAATCCCAGCACATTGGGGAGGCTGAGTACAGGAGGATCGCGAGTTTAAAAGCCAGCCTCAGCAATGGCGAGGCACTTAGCAACTCAGTGAGGAACCCTGTCTCTAAATAAAAATACAAAAAGGGCTAGGGATGTGGCCCAGTAGTTGAGTGCCCCTGATTTCAATCCCTGGTACCACGCAAATACAAAAAAATAAAAATAAAAAATAGGCTGGTATGAGGCTCAGTGGTAGATGACCCCGAGTTTTCTCCTAGTACCCAAAAAATAAATAAAATAAAGGAAAGAAAAATAGGTCCCAGTAGTTTAAGGTCACCTGTCAATAGATCTCCCCAAACCTTGACTTAGATCTTTCTTTTAAAAAATATTTATTTATTTTCTTTAGTTGTACACAATGCGCATTTATTTGTATGTGGTGCTGAGGATCAACCCGGGCCGTGCACGGTGCTAGGCAAGAACTGTACTTCTGAGCCACAACCCCAGCCTTGACTTTAGAACTTAAATACATTAAAACAAACATTCTTATTTAGCAACAGCCTCTCACTTAGTAACCAGGATCTATATCTCTTTCCTCTTTTGATGGGACACATTGGAGAGTTTAATATCATTCTAATGTACTTTATTTTTACATATACTTTTGCAAAAATTGGTACCATCTAACAACAGATCAGAGCTTACCTTATAGAGAAAAAAGACTACTAATGCTTATAGGTCACCTGCTTCTTTTGATAACTGCTACCCAATATGGCAAAAAAAACCAAGGCATCCACCTTCTAATGGACATATTAGTTATTAACTAGTTATAAGCCACTCCAAGTCTTGTTAGATCATGGCTGGGCTGGTTGTCAATTCCAGCTTGGCTTAACTGGGTTTTCCTGGTACAAGAGGTTAGTGGATCGCTGATGAACATCAAAAGGGTGAGCTACCATCATGACACAGGACACCTTCTCATTCTCACTCCTCCTCCAATAGGTTAATGGGGGCTTGTTAACATGGAGAAAGCAGGGTTTGAGAAACAAAACCCAAAGAATTAAGACCTGTAGAAACTAGGAACCATGATACATACTTTCATGGTTGACTGGGCCGGGTATGTGGCTCATGGTTGAATTCAAACCCCCAGGACCCCCAGGAAAAAACTCTGACAAGAAGATGGATTTGCCAAAATAATATGCAACATACTTAAATTTAGTAGTTTATACTGAGGCATTATAAAGAATTATTACACAAATTTTTGACATAATATTTATAAATAATCTACTCACTGAAGAATATCCTCTTATATTCCACATACTTTATGTACTTAGTGTCAATAACCCCAATTTTAAAAATTGGTCAAGATCTACAAGACACAATAAATTATCAGTAACATCCTCAAAAGCCATTGAATGAGCAGGATTTGTGGTTGTTGTTCTACAACACATTCTATCTTGATTTCTGATTGAGATTTGATTCTTAGTTGTTGCCTTGTAGTTAGAAGAAATGGAGAAAAAAGATGGGATTGGAATCTCAATGAACATTGCTAATGAAAAAGAGTTTCATAGATGCTTCAGTAACCTGGTGGCTATTCTTTACAGGGGAACAGAGCCCCAACACATCTGAGACTTTATGCCCAGGTTTCCAGTCTTCAATTTCGTTCCAAATGTAAAAAGCACTCACTCAGCTAATTTGTAAAAGAGGACAGGTAGCTGATGACCACTCTTATGTGAGAAATAAAGACATCAAAGGCTGGTCACGGTGTCGCACACACTGTAATCCCAGCACTTAGGAGGCTGAGGCCAGAGGATCGAGAATTCAAAGCCAGCCTCAGCAAAGGTGAAGCACTTAGCAAACTCAGTGAGACCATGTCTCTAAATAAAATACAAAAAAGGTCGGGAGGGGACTGGTGATATGGGCCAGTGGTTGAGTGCCCGAGTTCAAAAACCAATTCAAAAAAAAAAAAAAAAAGAAACATCACTTCTTGTGGCTCAATGGAAAATTAAGAACATACAAAGTACCCTGAGAATATATTCAACCAGAGAAAACTTTGGCTTCTCACAGAATTTGGCAGCACAGTCCCAAGGGCTTTGTTAATTTTACTCATTGTCTGTCCTCTTTCTCACTATCTTACATGTGTAAACATGTTTACTTTGAAAATTCACTCATTAAAAACAATTCAAAGCCAGGCTCAGTGGCACACTACAGTCACATCCAAGTGGCTTGGGGGGCTGAGGCAGTAGAATCGTGACTTGGGGGCCAGCCTCAGCAATTTAACAAGGCCCTCAGGAATTCAGTGAGACCCTGTCTCTGAATAAAATACAAAATAGATCTGGGGGATGTGGCTCAGCAGTCAAGTACTCCTGAGCTCAATTCCTAAATACCAAAAAGAAAACAAAAAATTCTACATCATGTTGAGTTAAAAATAAAACTAAGACAGACAAATGCCAAGCAAGTCACAGAACATCTTACTTGATGAAATCAAAAGCCAAAGACTTTGATGGGAACCTCAGGAGAACACCAATATCATTGGACCACATAGGCAGAGAATGAACCCCCAATCTACACCAAACCAAATTCATTGCAATGAAAGAGAGAATAGAAAAAAATCATCCAGCAAAAGGCCCAGTTCCCCCTGAACAGAGGACTGCAGATGGCAAGGATCAGGAGATCTTGAAACTAAAAAACAAAAACAACAGTGATCAGAAATTTGATGACAGTAGATATTCTTCTGTGTAAACCAGGTTGCTTAGGTGAAAATGATAAACTATGTTTCTAATACCCTTTTTAAATCACACATTATCAGAAGTAATTTCAAGAAAAGAGGATATCTCTGTGTCCTAGCATGAGGGGAAGAGTTCCTCAGAAAATACCACATAGCTACATAGCTCCCATCACAAAAGAGCAGGAATTAAAGAAAAAACTTAGCCTGGCACATTGCCCTCAGGCCTGTAGTCCCTGTGGCTAGGGAGGCTAAGGCAGGAGGATCAGAAGTTCAAAGACATTCTCAGCAATTTATCTAGGCCCTAAGCAACTCATGAGACCCTGTCTCTAAATAAAATTCAAAATAGGGCTGGGAATGGGGCTCAATGTTTGAGTGCCCAGAAGTTCAATCCTGGTACAAAAAAAAAAAAAAGAATCAAAACATATTTACATATTAACTAAAATCAGGAATTTCAAAGCTGCCTAATGGAGTTGTTGCTGACACTCAGAACAGTAGGGTGCTTCAATCACGCTTTGCAGCATATTTTCTTCACTATGTTGACTACTATCACAGCATAATGTAGATTTGATCACATAGAAGATCAAATTCAGTTGCAAGAAAATCTGGTTTGCTACTACTGCTGAAAAATTTTTATGAACTTATCAGAATAAATAATAAGATATTATCCTCTACAGTAATTATAGTACATTAGAAATAAAAAATAATAAAACAATCTCAGTTCCTTCAGACAACTTATTCCTAACTCACCTTTTATATGGAGTGTTTCAGAGAGACTCAAAGACCTAGAATGATGGTGGTGACATCATCTTAACCCTGAAGCATCTGGACAATATTCTAATTTGGTCCTCTTGTATGTCTATGCTTTGAATGCAGTGACTTCATTGGTTTATAAATATTCTGTTCCTGCCTGCAAAAGGCTTGGAAATGATATCAATAAGCAATTTCCAAAATCATCACTTTCAACACACCTAACATAGATCCCATTTATCACATATATACATATTCAGAAAGCAAGCGAGAAGCCACTTTATCTGCCCGCAGCAGGGGGTGAAAGAGTTTCTTGTGGTAAAAAAGAGGCAGACATTAATTAAGATGATTTAAGATAGATTTGATTAGTAGAAGACTGCTGGACCAGAAAAAGAAATGATCTAAACTCAACTTCAATTTCTACAGAGGCAACTGATAAATTTAAAGCCAATATAAAATAATACAAAAAGTGAACCAGAGGTTTTAATAGTGTCAGGAAAGTAATTTTTTTATTTTTGTACCAGGAATTGAACTCAAGGACACTCAACCACTGAGCCACATCCTCAGACGAATTTTGTATTTTGAGACTTAAAAATTAAACAAAACTCATCTTTACAAAGTGTGATGGTTCATTTTACATTATATTCTTATCAATTATAAAAAATATTCTTCAAGATCCATAGAAACTGACTTTTAAAAAAACCATGTATACAGAAGACAATAGTTTAAATGGTCAGCACATTGTCTCTTCAACTCCATGGGTTCACAGGACTTGAGGCTGGATTCAATTAAGCCACCCCATCTTCTCCTCTGGAATGTGTGCATAGAGGTGGCGCTACTGATATTGTCTTCTGAGAAACATTCTCATTTAGGAATCGACACATATTAGTTTTTCAAGAAGATTCTATTAGGTCATTCCATAGAAGACTTTAAGCTTCCTTGGCAGTGGACTCATATGTACAATAAAATTCAATTTTCATCCATCGTGAGAATCCAATTCTGAGTCAAATCAAATTTTGGAGGTTTCCTCACTAAGAAAAATCATATGTTATCTATTATATCTCAGTGTTTATTTCCCCTTTTCCTACTAACAATTATTAAAATACAATACTTGTTGCTGAATAGTATTTTTCTTATCATTTATTAGGTATAATTATTTCCACTTCTTATGTAACATTTAGTACAGGAAAACTGAACAACCTTCATAGTTGATAAACATAAAACCCCCCAGGCCTTGCTGATTGGTCCCTTTCCACTATAAGGACTGTCCACCTTCCCTCAATAAACCTGAGTTCCAACAGCTGCACCTGATTGGGCTCCCTGTGTGTGTCCCTCAGGTCTTTTGAAGGTGGAGGAGGAGGAGTAGCACCAGGTGGCCTTTTGCCTTGCACCTAGTCACATACTCATTTGTTGAGGTTATGGACCTTCTAGCCTAACATTTACTGGACAAAAGGAGGCTTGCCCTGGGTCACGAAGGGTTAAAGAACCTCAAACCTCTGTATAATCTCCCGACACATTGTTAATACTTTTGAAAATATCTACTCATTAAAAACACATTTAAAAGCCAGGGTCAGTGGTACATGTACTGTCATCCCAGTGGCATACGGGGGCTGATGGCAGTAGGAGTGTGAAACTTGGGAGGAAAGCCTCAGCAATTTAAACAAGGCCCTCAAGCAATTCAGGTGAGACCCTGTCTCTGAATAAAATACAAAATAGATCTGGGGATGTTGGCTTCATGTGCCACCACCAAAGGTGCTCCTGAGGTTCAATTTCCTAGTACCAAAAAAAAAAAAAAAAAATTAAAAATTTCTACCTCTTAAGCCGGGCACGGTGTGCCGCACCCGCCTGTAATCCCAGCACTTTGGGAGGCTGAGGCAGGAGGATCGCGAGTTCAAAGCCAGGCACTC